>JAWWES010000001.1:3249711-3275545 GCA_035583135.1 Lophotriccus pileatus | reverse complement strand
AGCTCTCACCTGCTGGAATTAACTCAGAGCGGAAGGGAAGTAAACCCAGACTGAAATCCCCTCATTATAAACAGCTCGACATGTAAGTGTGTTACAGTCCTTAAAAAGGAAGGAAAAAGTCTGGAAAGGGAAAACAATATATATTTTTGGGCACACCATAAGCTATTGAAAAGATAATAAAGCTTCTCTGATACGACTGCATCCTGGAAGGATTTGGTATTTCTATCATTCAGACGGATCATCTTACTGTAGCAAAATTACAGATATACAACTTCAGTGTGAGAGTGAAGCCAGGGTCAGCAGAGATAAATGTTGGGAAGCTTTCTGATCTCTTACAGGACAGTTTGCAACAGAAGAGAAATTCCAAAAACAAGAACCAGAAGCACCCTCAGGAGCCTCATCACTGTTCCCCCTACTTCCATGGGTGACAAAAGCTAAGCTTTCTCTCTGGAGTAAAAGAGTCCAAGAGGTCAAAAAGCACCCCAAGAGAGAATGAAGCAATACTCTCCAGCTCCCAAAATATTATCAGTGTCCTCAATAGTTGTTCCTGCTGATGAGACCCAAGCACTCAGTGAGAACACAATGTCTTTAAATCTTTTTTGCTGGTACAATATAAACATCTGAACCCTCTTCTTTGCTTGTGTCCTGAAGATGAACCTGGCCAGGGTAACTGACTCTCAATCTTCCTGATATAGTTACTGAAAATAACTTCATCTAATGTAATCTTTTTATTACTACTGTAAAACACTTCACTCTCTCTTTAGGTCACAGGCAGAAGGGTAAGTTGTTTGAATGCCTGAGATGGTCCTACGAACACACAACTCCAGCAAGCATTAATAGAGCTTCATATTTAATCAGCAGTGTTCTCAGCTCCAAGGAAATGTGATTTACATCAGGCTACCACTGCAGCAAAGCCAAGAAAGGTCCTTCAGAGATGCACAGCTTCAATAAATCCAGAAGCCATTTCAGAAATTAAACTGAGGGTCACATTCTGCTCCTGGTTGCACTGGAGTAATGGCCCTGCAATCACTGGAGTTATTCTTGCTTTATATCATACCTGGTAGCATAATCTGGCCATCAGTCTCCAGAACCAGGCTCCATTCTCTAGAGAGTTTTGAAATATTTCTAAGGTTGTTATTTTTAAACTTGCAGTAACAAAAAACAGAGTGTAGGTTTTGGAAAGCAAAATATTTCCTCCTTCCTATTGAGGGTGTTAAAAGCAGGTCTCTCTTGTGTGGATCTCAGAAAAATCCAAAGACATCCTGCAAATGGGAAACAAAAGCAAAAACTCCAGAAGTTGGAAGGGCCATAAACCATCACTTTTCAGATAGTTAATCAACTTCCATCCTGAAGTTTGGGAGAAGGAAAAAAAAAGACAAAAGAATCCCCCACCAAACAAAAAAACACTCGCTTACCAAAAAAAGACATTCTGGAATGTTATGCAGTATGTAGGGTCAAAGGAGTGTAAGGAAACAGAATACTTGAGTATCTGAAATGCCAATCTAACCTTGTGCATTAATTCTTACACACATTATATAGTCTGAAGTAACAAAGAAGAGCTGCTCAGAGAGATACCAAGACTCATCTCTCCTCTAACAACAGCACTCTGTCCATTTATTACAACAGCAGGCACTCAGCAATGCATTCAGGTAAACCACTAGGCATGGCTATTTAAAAAAAAAACCCAAAAAACAAAACAAACCAAAGAAAAGAAAATCCTTTCTGTGTGCTAAAAATCCTTGTGGAATCTGCAAAACAAAAGAAGAAAAGCAGCTTGCTGTTTGGAGAGCAGGGGCACACAGAAGTTTTTATGTCACAATCCCAGCCTCGCCTCTTGTTTTTCCAACCAAAGTGAAACAGAAAGTGTGTCCTCTTCTGCTGCTGAGAGCTGAAACAATCTCCCAGGGTCTGCCTGCAGCCAAACAAGATGAAAGCAGCATTAGGATCAATCCAGACCATTCTGGCTGTTAAACTGATGCGTCCACTTTTCATTTCCTAGCCAGAGCCAACCTAAAAGAGCCATTACAGGTTCCTCTGGTTACATCCATCCTGTTGTTGGAAAGACAAACCTCCTTGTCTTCAGCCACTGTAATCTGTTGAACAGCTCTACCCGCAGGAGTTGCCCACCTTTCCACATGTACATAAGGATTATGACTGTAAATTCTACCTTCTAATCACAGATAAAACAACTGGAAAGGCAAACAAACAAGCAAACAAACACCATCACCTCTTTTGAGGTCAGAGCTCATCCACTCCAAAATGGAAAGGAAGCCACAGAAAGAATGACTCATGTTCTGTTTATTTTCTTCTCCAGTGCAGCACGTATCTCCAGGTGATGCTGGGCTGGATCCAGTATTGATTTGTGCTGGCTATTTTGATCTCCCCTCATTACTCACAGGAACAAATGCCTACATTTGTACCAGACAGGAGAGCAGCAGAGCTCCATTGGCTGTGTTACAAATCACGGTGCAATTAAAATGATTCACCACAAGTGATCACCAGGATTTCATTGCAGAAGACTGCAAACTAAAACACAGAAGTGCTTTCATGCAGGCACTAGAAAAGGGTGTCAAAGCACACATGCTTCAGAGAGCAGAGTGTTTGAAGCAAGATTTCATGTTAACATTTGTATGGTAAACCTGAAGAGAGAGACACGAAACCCACTCTGTGCTACAGCAGGGGTTCAGTCAGAAGGGGACAAAGGTCAAAATAAACTTCTTTATTCCTGTCATTAGACACTAGGAATGCCCAAAAATTAATGTATTCAAAATACAGTCTGCATGCAGGCTGGAAAAGCAAAGACCTAGCTGTGCTCTAAAATAAATGAAAATAGTTTTTCTTAAAGACAGAACAACAACAAAACCAACCAACCACCAACAAAACCAAACAAGCAGTGCTGAAACAAAGCATAGCACAATTAAGCCAAAAAGCAAAACAATTATAACAGCTGTAGCCTGAAATAACTGTCTAAGAAAGACCACTCAGGAGGATCCTGTCCTGACAAAGACATTATCACAGGGGATACAACCCAAAAAAACTAAATGTCAGACTTGAGCTTTACCCACCAGTACTGACTGAGGGTGACAAGTTTTGCAGTTGATCTGCATTTACCATCATGTAAAGGGAGGCAAAGCCTAAGCCCTAAAAAGGCAGGGGTGAGAACATAAAGGATTTCTCACTTCGGAAAGAGTAGGAAAAGTGTTCAATTATAGACTAATTTTAATGAGGAAACGGACTGTTAGGTATTCTTTTCACTTTCACAAAACAGATATGAGAATGGGGAGAAATGGGTACTTCAGCTGACATTCAGTAAAGTATGTCTTCTCAATTTTCTGAACCAGTTGCCACAGAAACATTGATAACTTTGAGCATGCCGAGGTGTGCTGGCTGCTAAAGACAAAGAAATTGTAGGACCAAGCTACTGTGCTAGTAATTATTCATTAGCAAAACATACAGAGAGAAAGTGGTTGAGGCTGAAAATGAAAACAATACAAAAGAAAGATATGAGAAACAGGATTAGAAAATATCTAAAGAAAACTTCTTATGAAAACGACTTGTTCAGGTAGAAATCTTCCGTCTTTCAGAAGCTAAGTTTCAAGAACCATCTGGCATGTACAAATGGGAACCTCTCCAACCACAGAATTTCAAGGACAAAGTACCCCCATTATGATGCCAAACCTGCCTTTTATTATCTTAATAATATCCAACACCTTAATCCATCTGAGTTAATTGGATATGAACACAAAGCTTTATATTGATCCACACAAGGCAACATTTATGTTTACTGCATACCTGGCTGATAAGCAATTTTTTTTCTGACCTTTTTGTTCATAGACAGGCACACCTGCCTCTCACACCCAGTATTCCCTCAGCCTGCAAATTCCACATAGGCTACAGATAAATTAAGATGCCTAAAAGACCTGTTTATAGCTATCAAGCTACTACTTATACCCACACTGAAGAAGTTAGGATTAAATGCAGGGAATCACTGATGCTAAAGAAACTTCTCTTTACCAGGTTGGGGATAATAAACTGCATGGAACCCTTTCAAACCAATCTGTCAGAGTGCAACAGGCATAAGGTTTTATTTCCCTGCAGCAAGTAAGTACTTGCTGTACTTACAGCCATATGTCTTCTGTTCCTTGCAGAAGCAATTTCCCCCTTCTACCTTTGAAAATAGAATAAAGAGCTCCAGGCAGCATTGGGGTGACATTGTCCTACAGGCCTGGGGCAAGCAGCTTTTCTGCAGTTACTGCTTTAAGTAGCAGTGTGAAGATTAACTACAATTAGACTGTACAGGAAAAGTGAGGGAATATGGAAAACAATGGGATGTCAATGGGAAGAAAGAGTTAAATAAGAATAGCATGGAGTTTAGTAAAGGGGCAGCGAGTAATTTGGGAAAGAACACCCCGAATCACCCCAGCAGTGTTGGTGAGGGGTGCAGCCACAGAAGCTCAAGAGAAGGTCACACAGGCAGGCAGGTTACAGACAAGAGATGGAAGAGCACTGGGAAGACCATGTTAGCTCCTCTGTTTTGGCTCCTGCCCTTAGGCATCTCTCTCAGAGGAGAGCTGTTTTCCCCAGCAGGGGAAAACAGAAGGGATCATGTTGCTCCCTTCTCACAGTCCCCATGAGGCAATCACAGGTTCTCGGTACTCCAATTAGTATTAAAGTGAATCTGGCTCAGTGTGAGTGAGGCCACAATCTCCTGATTTGGATTTAGTCCAAAGCTTCTAAGGCAGAAAGCAGATGGTTTTTAGCTTAACTCTCTGACAAAAGGAGAACCTTTAAAGAGATGCTGCATAAGAGCCCTGTAAGACATTTTTTATAAGCACTTTCCTAAATAGCACTGCTTATATTTGAAGAAAACAGCATTTGTGTACTGTTCTCACCTTTGAAAGACAGAGCATATGCTGCAGTCAAGATTCTACTTGTTCTTGTTTCATTATTTCTGCAGACACAGGACAGAGCATTGAACAGTAAGCTTTGAAGCATCCTAAATAAAGCTAAGCTAACACTGACAAAAAAAGAGAAAAAGAGAAACATTTACTGGAGCAGTAGCCAGGCATAGTGCACAAAATTCATTAACCTACAAGTTTTTTCATTCACCAATGCAAAATAGCAAAGATTTATTGTTCTTATGAAACGAATGAAAGTCATGGAGTACCAAAAGGGAAAGGAAAAGCCTTTCTTTTGAAAAGTGCCAAACCCTTACATTTACTCATCAAAACTGATGCCTGAAGTCAGTGTAGCTGTTTCCTTGACTCAGCCATTTCTGGATCACACATTATGTGTTTGATTTTCTGAAAGACAAAGCACAAATGTTTAATCAGAGATGTATATGAAGCATATATTTATGTGCATAAAAAAATGAAGAGCTTCAGCTCGCATGGAAATCATCTCTCAAGCTGTGATCTGTGTATCTGATGCAACACCTGAAAAATACAATTAATTATACAGAATAACTAGTTATAAAGATTCATGAAGTAAGTAGGGGTTTCTATAACTTGCATTCCAAATTCCTGTATTAAAGGGTGATTCCTTCATTAGCATTTAGAATGTTTCATTTACATGTTTATGCTCATGAGTTTTAAAAGCAAGATGTGCACACATCTTATACATACATGGCTGCTTTCATTGTCCTTTGACTTCTTGGCTCCAGTTTACAAATTCTCTGACAAGACATGTTAGTAATAAAATCTTATTCCAGTTCAGCAAATGAATTATCCATTATCACACTTGAGTACAGTAGACTGAGATCAAAAATACCTGAAGCCTGTAAGCAACTATTCCTCAGAGCTCTTTCCTAATTTGATTTTTCAGGGTTACTTCAGAATCCAGTAGAGAATTCCATGAAAACAGATCCTGGTGTAGGGAATAGCTGTGCACGTCCCTGCTCTCTCCTCTTCATGCCAGGGACACATTAAATATCTGTACTCATAAGGTTTTATGGAGAGTTTCCCAAATTCAAGCCTCAGAGAAAAGTGAGAGCTATTCCAAGTGATCCCACAGGATAACAATTTTCCATAGTTCTTGTTACAAAATGCATCCCCCCAGGAGGCCTCTCCCTTCTCCCTTAGGTGAGGGTGAATTGGGAACTGTTGCTTTACTTGGATGTAGCATTAGTGGAAAGGGTCAGCTGGACATTAATGACTGCACAGCATTAAATACCTTCCAAAATCAGTTACCAAGACACAGAAGGTTTAGCCTTTGCAATGGATTTTTTGGTATCTCCACATTCATTAGTAGCACACTTAACAAACCAAGATGCTCAGGTGGTCCAGACCAGTTGGCAGCCCCAGAAAAAGGATGGGATCCCTGCTTGATACACCCTCTGAAGGGATTGTATAATTACATATGTTCCAATTTAACAGGTTACCCTTTGGGTTTTTTAAAGTTTGCTCTCCTAAAAAGACCGACCAATCAATCAAAAAAAACCCAAAAACAAAAACCCCAAAACAATCCCCAAAAAATTGACAGCTAAAGGAATAGAAGCCTCACAGACTCTGTTTACATCAATTGTCAAACAGGTCAACTATCCTTTATTGATAACATGCCTAAGTTTTCAAGAGCATGTGAAATCAGCTGCAAAACTGAAGTGTACTTATCACACTGCTGTTAAACTTTAGTCTGTTACCTTTGCAAAATCAATTGTTCAAATCTTTAGGAACTGTGTGGGGAAGGAAAAACGGTTAATTCTTTCCATGCCGTTACTTAAAAGGCTTCCCTCTATTTAGAGAACAACCATTTAGTTAATTACTTTCTCATCATCTTAAACTTGAAGGACCAGAGATCCACAGAAAACACTAGAATTTGTAGTACAATAAGTGCAGTGTAAAGCTTGAAAACATAAACTTTGAAGATCTGAATTTCCACCAAGAAACCAATATTCAAGTGGGTCTTTTTTTAGAAACATGTAAGAAGGCTGAACTTTTTTTATTATTATTATTTTTATTTTTATATATATTTTTAAAGCCATAAATTATTAATTCCTTTAAGAAGATGACAAACCTGCAGTTGTCCCAGACCCTATGCATGCCATATGCAATATTTTATATGTTTTTAACTTATACATTTAACATACATAATATATATTATAATGTTGTATGCACTAAATGATCAATATATTATATATTTATTGTATAAATAATCTAAATAATCTATATATTTCTAGTCACATATTTTGGGCTGTTTTACACAATTATGTCCACCTGCAATGGGCAATGTGCACACAGTTTTACATCAGAAGACAACAGGAAGCCAAAATATTACCTACAGCAGCTGAAATAGTATTGAGCAGTCATGAATTTTGCCTAATTCAAAGCATGCTAAAAAAAAAGAAAAGGAGGCTCCAGGAGGTAAGAAAGATGAACATCACCATCAGTGGTACAGAACAAACAGCAACACTAAAGCACTGAATCCTACCTGAAGCAATGTATCAAAACCTTCAAAAGAATAACACAGAAATACCAAAAAAAAAAAAAAAAAAAAAAGAAAAATACAGAAATACAACACCAGAATTTAAACAAGGTAATTTATGAGAGAATATTTGCAGCATATTTTCAAGCTACTGCAGTAGGAAAGTTCATGAATAATATTAGAGGCATTTATGTGATCTACTTTCTTCCTGGACAGTGTTTGTCTAATATAATGAGATTGGGATTGGCTGAAATAATACAAATTTTAGACTGTTATATTTGCAGCTGATCATGCACGTTAGAATGGGGGGCGGGGGGAAGGCAAATGGAGCATTTTTAATGCAAATAATCCCATGTGTTAACACTGACACTCAGCTGTACTTATATGGGAGGTTATTGCTACTGAATTAACAGTGCTTACAAGTTAACAGCCACAGAAGTCCCATGGATTACACTTGCATCTTCTATATAAATATTTTCTTTTAATATTTGTTTCTGTCTAGGTCAAGGCCATGACATTCTAATTTCATTTGAAAAATGTTCAGGTCTCATTCTCTGAGGCAGATGATGAAGGAGAAGTATGACCCAGAGAAGATGGATTTGCTTTGTTCTCTGAAACTGAAATTAATTTTGTGCCACTGCATTTTAAGAGAGTCTTCCATGCATATACATTCCAGTAAACATCTCCCTCTGTGTGTGTGTGTGTGTGTATATATATATATATATATATATATAATCGACTTATTACCATTCTAGACACTAAGTCCTGTTTACAGTTCCAGGAATTCACACAGGACTGCACAGGAAACTTTCCCTTCTGTTTCCATGCACACATAAACCATGTACGTGTAGCTTTCACCGAGCAGAGAGCATGAAAGTCTGTTCTACCCTGAGAAGAAAGCCAGAAAATATGAGGTAGCAAAGGATAGGGAGTTTTTTTCCAGGTTCTTTCTTTCTGTGTACTGCCATTCCACCCACCTTTTGGATTGACTTGCAAATTCCTGGAAGCTGCAAGCACTCCTGTGTCTTCAGAAAGTGTGTATTTCTTGGGGAAGCCAAGGGATACTATTCCCTTTCCTCTGAGAAGGATGCAACCTTCAGAGGGGGCTTTGCTCAAAGGACACTGCTCACTCTATTAGGCTTGTACCCAAAACCATTTAGGGATTATAGTCCTAAAATAATTGCTAAGCCAACACGACATGAAAGCCTAGAACGTGCAAGTGAAAACATTTAGAAATCCTTTCCCTCTCAAAGGTTGGAACAGATTCCTGCCTGGAATTGGCTACCACTGTTTTGCTGGAATGGGGAGAACTGAAAGTGGAGCACCTACACCCAGAGACAAGTTATACCTGTCAAGGATTTTCTTCCTGCCTCGTTGCAGTCCCAGTGGCTACAATCCCAGGAAGGCTTGTCTCCCTTCCCACAAAAATGTATTTTCCTCCATTTCTCAAGCACTGCAGTTATGCCACCTCATTTGTAACAGCAGAACCACAGCTGACTTTTTTTGTATTTGCATAAGACACAGGGGGACTCAAGATAGTATCTTAACAAATTCCTTATAAGCCTGTGGGCACACCTGCCAGCCTTGGAAGGGGAAATTCAGCATGCAAAGTACAGTGGGTCTGCAGGGAAGGAACACACACCAAAGGACCTCCTGATACAGAGAGGAGGTGTTTTCAGGGAGCAGATTCAGAGCAGCAGGGACTGCTGCAAGGTAAGAGCAGTTAGGAAGTCTCCAAGTCTAACACAGATGTGTATTGACAGCCTTTCATGGAGAAAGTTTGGGAGATACTGGCACTGGGAAATAGCTGTGAGCTGAAACAAGTTGACAGGCCTGTATGCAAGGCTCAACAGACTCAACCTTCCTGGAAACGCAGAAGGGAAAATAAGCTGCATTTAACTCTATATCCAAGTGGGACAATAGCCAAGACAGGTCTTCTATAGTAGAGGTTGCAAGAGCTCAGATCAAATATAAATTAACCACTGAAACGATGCCTAACTTCACTAAGTCCAATCTCACATAAAACAACCATTAACTTTTCACTGTTCTCTGACCCTCCTGTAAATTTATGAGGTTGGCATTCATTATAGACTCGGCATTTTAGTGTAGTATATTCAGACCTTATGGAAGAGGTGAGAAAAATCAGTTATTCAGCTGAATAACACTCAGATATTATAGGACAGAAAAGCACAGGAAGCCTCTGAGAGACAAACTGAACTGATTATGAAAGAAGTTAGAAGACATCATCACAGACTTATCATTAAAGACCGTGAAATAAGGACAAGAAGGGGAAAGAATTGGATCACTCTCACGTTGTCAGGCTCACTGAACAAATATATGGCATAAACAGAAAGGAGGCATTATCACAGTGATATTCTACTATCAATCTTTGTATTTGTTAATTCTTCCTGCACAGAAGGCCACTGACAAACTGGCTGTACCTAGGGTTGACTTTTTCAGACCTATCAATGCTCTACAACAACAATTTCACAGAAGGGGTTAACCAAAGAAAGAGGAGCAAACATCAGGTGTATGTTTTGCTGACTCAGGAGTACCAGTATTGCCATTTGGAAGGAAAATCTTCACATTTACTTTGTGCCCATGGAAATTTGAAAACCAAAAGCAGCCTTGGGGCAAAATATTACTACATTAGTAAGACTAGTTTTTAGGGATGATTTAATTTTCTTTAAATGCTACCTGTTGGAGGGGAGTGGCCTGGGCAATCAGCCATCCCACTGTGAGAACTCCTAAAGTTCATCCATGTGTTATCAGAGCACACACACAGCCAGTCCAATACCTTGACACAAGTACAGCAGAAAGAGACTGTTGGGAGAGAAACTGCAGGAGAGAACCACTCAATGTGCTTTCTCACTTCCCTAAGAATCATGATGGTGCTTCAATTTGAATGGATTTGTTTTGTACTCCACCTCAAGCACTCACTCTCTTATCCCTCCCACTAAACCAACCTGTTTACCTGCACCCAGGGGCACTTCTGCCTTTCCTGTACTTCTTACAGGTTTTCCTTTTACCTCCCCTAAGATTTCAGGCAGAAAGAAACAAGAGAGTTCTCTACAAACACAGGGGGTGCTGCACAACTGCAGAGCACCAAAGGCCAAAGGTGACCCAGGGAGACTGAGCTTCCCTGGGTGCTCCCTCCAGGGAGAGCAGTGGAGATCCCTGGAGGCAGGAGAGGCTATTCTGCACAAGGAGAAGGTTGGTGTCCAAAGGGATGGGGCTTTTCTCACAGATCTCACACTCTGTTGAAGGTGAATCCTGTTTGTATGCCTATATTGGTTTGCTGTGCCCAGGCCAAAACTTTCATCTTCCTGGTGTGTGGACTCTCAGGGTCCAAATACCAAATACATTTTGAAGCCTGAAAGCAGGCTTGTACACCAACTTGTACTTTTTGAGACATGCCCTGCTGTCCTCTTCTCCTAAAGGTATCCTCTCTGCAACACCCTGTCAGTCATTCAAACAGGGACATACAGTCTGCTAGGAATGAGCTGCTATGATGGCATTTCTAATTTCTGAATGGACCGGGGTTGCTACTTCAAAATTTCACACCCATTCATGCCGGATCCTACTTTGTCCTTTGTAAAAATCAACTATTAAATAGTGTAAACCAGCATCAGGTATTCCAACAAACTTTACCTTTGCTTTTCCCAAACAACTCTACACAGTGTTTTGATTAAAATCCCCTCTGGCCATTCTCCATCAGCAGTAGCAGTTGTGTACCTTAAGTTCACCTGGAGGGCTGTCTTACAGAACTAACTGCAACTTTGTCCATTTTGAGCTTTAAGTTAACATTTTCAAAGTGCTGAAATGATTTTGAAAGCCTAAGAAGTCTCTGAGGGAGTGAATAGGACTTTGACACAGAGGTCACTTAGCCACTGTTGACCTTACTACATTTCAGGCAGACTAAAAGTATCATGTAAGGAGTGAAAGAGAGTCCCCATTTTCCTTTTAATGTCAGATTCAGAGGATGTGCTTTCTTGGGAAGCTTTTTATATTCTCCTTGTTTTATAGTCTATTTCAGAAACAGCAATTTTTCCGTCTCCTTTTCTTTAACAGAAAGAAGAAGGAAAAAGAAGAAACTTCGGAAGTCTTACAATTTTTCCTAGCAGAGGTTTCGGGTTTTTTTCTTTTAAAATGTGCTCCTTACTCAGAGTATAAGAAGAAAGAAAATCAATAATCCAACAGGTTCAATAAAACAGACAAAGCAAAACACACCCCAATGCATTTAATAAGCTTCAACTTCTTCATCTCTGAGCCTGTGAATCCACTCGCACTCTAGTTATTTGTAAGTATCTTTCAGGTAGAGGAGTCTAAACTAAAAAGGTCTGTGTTTGTAGTGCAAAACTTTCTTAAAAAAAACACCAAACAAACCCAAAATATTTAAACAAACAGTTTGGATAATTTTTCCCACAAACACAGACATTTCCTTCTGACATTGAAGCAAGATTATACAGTCCAATCTAGTCCAAACCTGAACCTCTTCAAAGAGTCACTGTGAAACACTTGAGAGGAAAATGTGGATCCATTCAGTAGGGCTGGCAAAGAGCAACTCTTCCATATATTCTCCAAGAAACTGTCCAGTGTGTGTGCTTAAAGCAAATGGTCAGGAACTGGTCACCAGTAATGACAGTTTTGTCTGTTCTGAGTCACAGCTCATTTATGACCCCATTCCCAGAAGCATCTTGTGAAAACAAACTTCCTGAACATGGATTTTCCCAAGTTTTAATGAAAAACTGCTTGCATAATATAAGAAGCTCTATAGTTACAAATTAATGCAGATCAGAACAAGAGAAAGGGGACAAACCCATTTGTTCAAAGTTCTGTTTTGTTCCCAGGACTCTTTTTTTTCTTTTAGAGTTTTCTGTCACTTGAAAACATCTGGAAATAACAGACAGATTGGTGTTCCAGTCATTACTATAATTATCTTAATTTTCTTTCTACTAGATCTTCCAGATAGCTGTTGTACTCTACAGCACTTTGGTTCCAGCATGGGAAACCTGGGGCTCAAAATCCATCTTATTCATCTTTTTTTATTTACCAATATGTGTAATAGTTGTTCCAGTCATAGCTCCTGTGTACTTTGCTCATTCTAGCACTTAAATCTAGTGGAAAGTCTCATCATTTTTTCTCCTGTTTCTCCTCAGACATCTCTTCTTGCCAGAACTAGTACCTGGCCCCTTTCCAAAAAACCACTTCTGCTACTTACCCACTCCAAACACCACAAAACGTGCCCCTTTAGCAGAGAACCTTTCAGAGAGGGAACTTACAGAACATCCCATTTGACATCCCCAAATTTGGCTACTCCACAACTGTAAATGCTTTTCCAAGTTGTATGATGCAACCTCAAGAAAAAATACAACATTGCGTCACAGTTTAATGAGACAGAAGTGTTTGCTGAGGAGGACAAAGTTAGGAGGAAGACCAAGTTTCACTGCGGCCACCCCCTCCCTCCTTCAACACCTCTCTTTCACAGTGGGACAGGGGAAAAGTTCCCAGCTGGGCTTTTTTTCTTTAAAACAAGCAAACCTATGACACATCTCACGGGCCAGGCATCACTAACTTTAAAAAGCACATACCCTCAGACTAAAGAGAAGCTGAGTTCAGAAGTTAGAGAAGCTGAGTTCAGAAGTTAAAGCATTTTGTATTCACAAAAATCCAAAAAGTAAGAAGACGTTTTGGTTGGTTTGGTTTGTCTAAGAAAGAACACTTTATATCATCTTTGCTTAACAACTTTCGCATATTTTAATCTGTGGCATCCCTGGAGTTCACAGTGTATTGCCAACTGCCACTGTGACATCTGCTAGGGAGGGCAGAAACAATTTGCAGGCTCCTGACAGACCCTGTCATTTGAGAGATTACACTGGAAAAAAATTGTGGTAAAAAGCTTTCTTCATCCCCACCCTCTGCCGTTAAAGTATTGTACATTGTCAGCAAAAACAGTCAACCCTCTTAATAAAAAATAGTCTCATGACTTAGAAAATAAATCCCCAGGTTAGTTTGCTTCTGGAAGTTGGTGGTCTGTCAGACCTTTAAAAAGGTCTGAATTGCACTGGGGGAGACTCACTTTGGACATCAGCAGGAATTTCTTCAGCGAGAGGGTTGTCAAGCACTGGAACAGATTTCCCAGGGAAGTGGTGGAATCACAGTCCCTGGAAGTGTTCAACAAACAACTGGACATAGCACCCAGTGCTGTGGTTTAGTTGACATGGTGGTGTTCAGTCACAGGTTGGACTCCATGGTCTTGGAGGTTTTTTCCAACCTTAATGATTCCATAATTCCATGGAAGTAAGCAAATGCTACTCAGTCAGGCGTGGCTTTTGTTGCTCTGAGATCTGGGTAACTCTGGGTCCTCATGAATTTTTCCTCTCATCACTTCTGTGAGTTAAACACATAATTAAATATCAGCAGACAGGTGAAAAAACGATTCCTGGAGACTTTGAGGCCAAACCGGCAAATGTGCTTCAATAAGTCTTAACTCTGTTTTCAGGTAAGTCAACAGGAATTTTTGATTTTTCACAGCAAGGCCTATACCAAGTGCTTTTAAAAATCACATCAGGAGCAAATTGCCTAAAGGGAATAATAACAAAAAACCCCACCAACTAGGAACTGAACTCTGACTTCCAGAGCTTCCAGCTAGTGCTGTAGCCACACCACCATCCTCTCCACAAAGCCAGAAGTGGTTTATGGGTGCTTCACAATGAGTGCTGCTACGGTGCACGGTTCAGCACTTGAGACCCAGCCCTACATGAAACTGTTTTCAGCACTTGAATTCAAGGTCTGCATTCTCTTAAGAACCACTGAGGAATATAAGTGCCAGCTGACAGTTCAAGTCAATTTTGTATCTAAAATTAAAACAAAACACCCCCCCCCCCAAACCTATTTAAATATGTATTTAAAAACCCCACAAACCTCTGAAAATGCCATGTTGGTGAAACACCAAACCCAGTTAATTCATATGGTGTCCTAAATAAGTGCTGTTTTCCAAGAGTGTCTGTAAGGGGCTGGACACAAGTGGGCTGCTTGTACACTCAGAAGAAGATCATGTCCTTCAGAAATTCTGTTCAACTGGTGTGTCACCCCCACGACAAAGCTACTTAAATCAATATCTTCATAAAGAGGTTCTCCTCAATGTCATGGCACTTCAAGCAGCTGGACACATTCCTGTGTACATCCAGTTAAGGAAAGAGTTCGTAAGTCTTTGCATCACCCAATTCCAGGCCCTTTGACTGCTGCAAGCACTAAGTGGAAGAGTGTATTGTCCAGCGTGGCTCAGTGATCCATCACCTCCAGGGCTGCCTGCTGAATTATTTAGTCTCTACCGGTTCCAGTTAAACTGCAAACTTCTCATCTGAGTCCTCTGCAAACCCTGTTCCTGCATTAAGCTGGGAATGTGACTGCTCTCCAGCACATTATTTGGAAGAAAACAAGCTTCCTGAGTGAAGACATTTTGTATCTAAAATCAAAGTCAAGTAATTCCATTTCCAGTGTGCACATGTTGAATGCTGCTCTGCAAAATCGAGATCTTTCAATAACCAGCAAAGTTCACAGCTGCTAAAAAGCTGCTCGTACTTTGTAAATTTTCATTAAATAGAATCCAGGACAAAGGCTTCTGGAGGAAACAGACACCTTATCACTGTTTAAAACATTTTCCAGTTAGAACATTAGTTAAAATATCCATCCAATTTTTATTTTTTTGTTTTGTTTTGTTTTTGCTTGTTTGCACCTTGCTAATTGAGCCACTATTCAAACAGATCCTTTACAAAAGGGACCTTTCTTAGCCTCTGGTGCTGAAGACTGCTGTGTAATGCACTCACCCACTGATCCACACTGCCTTCAATTTTCTGTGATGCTTCCTATTTTTCAAATGCTGCGGTATATTGGTAACCTTGCAGGTGTAACAGCTATTTCTAACACCCTTACCTCATGCACTTTATTTGGGCAAGTTTTCCAAAGACAATACTTTCCATTTACATGGAAACATTCCATGTGCACGCTGTGGCTCAAATAAATAGATAGAGAGATAGATAGAGAGATAGAAAGACAAATAGATAGACAGACAGATGCCAGCCTTTCAATCCTGTTTTGAAGACAGAGCCCGTTTTCTCCTCAGCTGGAGGCTCCAGCAGTGGCTGTGACTCAGCCACTTTATAAAACATTCTCCGAGCCTTGGATGTTACACACAAAAAATAGCGTGTGCAGGAAATATACATTGTATATCTACAAAATGGGCCATATCCCACTGCCATTAAAATTGATGGGAGCTTTGCCATGCACTTCAATGGGATCAGGAGCAGTGTATAAAGATGGATTGGCTCTAAGTGTGCACGCTGGAGCTTTATGGGCGTGACAGCATAAAAGCCCTGTGTGAAGCAATGAAATGAATTATAACAGTGCTGGGTGTGTCAATTTTCCTTCTTCTACCTTCACCTGCTGTATAAGGAACATTAAATATTTCCCTGGTTAGCCATAGAATCATAAAAATTACAGATAAAAAAGTACTATTAAGTCTACTTCCCGCCAAGACAAAATTATTCTTCCTTGTACCTTTTCTAATCCTCTCTGCAGTCTAGTTTTACACCACTCAAATGTTCTGGCATCTTTTCCTCTCTGTAAAGAATTATTGCATCAGCTACTTAATCACACAGTCAGACAAGAGAGATTTTTCCTGGAAAGTAAATCAAAAAAAGCAAAATACCCTATTAAAAAAAAAAAAAAATGATACATCGCTCTGATTTTCCTCTTACAACCAACCTTCTTTCTATTTTAAGATGTTTAATAAGCACTGAGTATGGTAAATAAAAGAGGAAAAAAATGCATCCAAACTATATCCTACATTTTGAGGCACTTTATCAAGGCACTTCTAGTGGGTTAAGATGCTACAAGAACATCTATTCCGAGACAGAAGTTTTGCTTTGCCACTCTGTGTCCACCAAAGTACCTCCCAAGATGGTTTGGAAGATATCACAGATTCTCAGGAAAGACAGCCACGTGGCTCCAGAGACCTCCCCAGCAGCAGAGTTATGGAGACAAGGGGAGAACCAGCAGCAATTGTGGCAGGGCCATCCCCAAACAGTGCTGCTGTACAAGTGTTACAGCAGGGCAGAAGGGGTGACTGAGACACAGCAACAGGTGAATCTCCAGGATTTACTCTGACACTGCAAAGAAATGAGCCTCTTGTCTGTTTTGACTGCTTTATCTGATTAGCTCTGTCAGGAGTAAGGTCAGGCCAAATGCTCATGGTCACTAAAGATGAAAGCCACCCATCAGGGAAGCATCATTTGGGAAAGAACAAGGTAAGGATGTCACAAGCCAGCTGAGGTTCCATTCCAATTTGGATTGTTGAGCTGCCTTCCACTGCTTCCATTTTCTTCAACAAAAGACTTAGTTCTGCAGCCACTTTTGCAGCACTGCCTACTATGGGATCATTACCTGTGGTTTTAGGGTAGCACGTTTCCTTTTCCTCTGAGAGCATGAAGGGTCACATCACCCTGACACAAAGGGCCATCCCAAAGCAAAACAGAGCGAAAACATTTATGTTTTCAACATAAATATGTTTTCAATCACCATGAACAGCTGGTGGGAGCAGAAATTCTTCAGCGAGCTACAGAGGCTGACCTGAAACTCAGGTTTATGTTGCACCACTTCCTCTCAAGAGCAGCTGAGACTTTTTGATCCAGGCATTTCATTTTGGAAGCACAAAATTTCTTTAAATGCAGCCATGGAAGCTATATGATGCTTGCTCGGTTGAAAACTATGTAGAACCACTAAGAACATAAAACCTTCCATGGCCATCAGACCTTGACCTTAAGTCTTAAGAGGCAGGCAGGAAGATCAGCCAAAGAAAACATTCTCAGACAAATGTTTCATAATTCCTACGATCTATCTTGTAAAAACCCATCTTTAGTCAGAAATCATGTGGTGGGGACACATCTAAAAGCTAAGCCTTGTGACTGTGTGTGCCCTGTGCTCTCTGATCCAAGTCTGACAAACTAAGAATCTGAAGTTTCAGTTTTACCTGGAAGGTAAGACACTACCAATATGTGCTGTTCAAGTTTCCCCTGAAACAAAGAGTCTCATTTATAGCCAATGCTGTGTAAAATTGCATCAGCTCAGCAGTTACCGAACAGACTATTTCAGTCAGGTCAGAGTCTCAAAATTTCCCCCCACCAAATCAATTTTTCTGACAGGAACCCTGTACTCATACAGCTTTTCATTTTACAAGACAAAGGTAGACATATTTTATTTAAATGCTCGCAGCTAACTTAAAGACCTTGCAAATTTAAAGCAATCCCACTGCAGTCTTCTTAACTGATGCCCTCAATTTTCCTTCTTAGACAGCCAAATTAACTAAAGGGATACTCCCACCCCAGCACAGTGGGAGTACCTGTGGCTCTCCCACTTCTCTCCCCCAAAGGAACTCTCCACTCATGGATCTTTTCCTGAACAGAGTGCAGCACAGCTGCTCTTCCATGCTAAAAGCCAGAGAGAGTCTCTTCTCCAATATTTCACATTTTTCACCCACTGCAGCAGTCCTGATATTTTCATTTTACCTCTTTCAATGTATTTCACCTTCTCTTCACACATTTTACTAAGAAAGCCAGGAGTTCATTAGTCCCCTGGTCTACTGTATCATCCACACACATCTGTTTTTCTACTCTGCCTCACAGTGGAGAATGCTTTTGACAAGCCATAATTGAACTGTGTCAGATGTCACTGAATAAAGGATAAAACTTGGCCAAGATTGAAATTGCCTTTCATTCCTTACTGTGACAACTCCCCCAAAACTAACAGGGAAGTGACTTTTTGTATGTTGGAAAAGGGAATGGCAGAAAAGCACACAAGTGGTTGAACTCCAGGTCTCTCTGTGGTACTGGCACTGCAGTGTGCTCTGCATATGGCACTGGGCAGCAGCACAAACTCTTGTCATTGCCTTCCTCAGGGATCATGAAGATTTCTCTGGGGATCCCCCAGTCCAATGAAATGGTCATTTTCTTCTCCCTTATCTGCGGGCACCTGCCCTTTCCCTGGCACTGCAATCTCCTCTAAGATAGGGAGGCCAACTTGTTTACTATGCCCCTGCCATCAGCCTTGCTCAGGAAAGAGGAGGAAGGACATAGTACTGAATTTAACTACAATTCACTGGCAAAAAAGGTGTGAAAGGGGAAAATGTTGCCACCTTGCACTGATGGTAAGCAGAAGTCAGAAGTATTCCAGAGGTACCCGAAGGGACAGGAAGCCTTTTCAAGAAGTACCTTGAGTGGACACTACTTCCCAGCATCTGCAAACCCTGCTCCTTACCTCTACAGGTGTGGACTGCCATCCTTTCTGCTCCTGCTTCTCACTGCCTCTCCCTCCTCGTGTGCTTGCCAAATTCCTGTCATCAGCCAGAACTGGTTAGAACAGAACAAAAAATCCCCCCAGCATTCTGGAAGAGCATTCATCAACTGCAAAGCAAAATAAATAACACTAATTAGCCTTGTTTTTAACCCCCTTTTTCATGCATTTTCAGACTGCTTGAGAAGAAACTCTAGATTGTGCTCATGCAGAACTCAGTGCAGCTTTTACATACCCCAGGAGGCACTGCTGCACAGTCCAGGTCTGATGCTATTCACAGGGGTCCATCCAGTGCTGAGACTGAGGCAAGTTCAGTTTTCAAGGGTCTCTTTGCTCCTTCTGGGATTACCCAGTTCACGTACTCCTCAACCATTCCATTGAACCACGTATTTCAATTCCACCCCTGGGTGAGTTACATTCTTGGCTTTTCATTTTCCACGGGGCAAATAAAACCAATGGAAAGCTTTTTGACAAAGGTATGGTTATTTCATCCGTAGCCTGAGACAACTCCAAACCTGGACATGACATTTAATGTTTCTGGGACAGATGCTCTTAGGTCTTTTCACAGGAGCAGAGTATCAGCTGCATAGATTAATAACTTCTGTGTCTCAAGCTGCACATGCTTTACATACCCTTAAGTTTTCAGAGACATTGCTGATAATTTAATACTACAGGGGCACCTCAAACATTTTTTATCACAAAGCAGTGGAAAGCATAACTGTGAAAGCAAAGAGGCAGAATATCCTATGCATTTATTTGCTTCAGCAAAAGGGACAGCTCAGACACTGCTCTGAGGGCAAACTGCCCAAGCCCTCCTCTACTTAGACACAGAAACCTGAAGAACCAAAGCTGCTGCTCATGATCAGCTTTCAGGCAACTAAGCTCTTATTCAGCTCAGCTGCTGTGCTTCTGAGCACTGTCCTCTCACTGTTCCAGGGACCATGGACAGGACCTTTCCGGCAAGGACAAGTGCTGAGTGCTCCATGACCAAGAGGGAACTGCTGTGCAGCCAGAGCTGAGGCTCAGAACATAACAAGGTGAGCACAGAATAAAGGCAGTGAAAAGCTACCTGCATTTTTCAGAGCCAAAAGGCAGTTCAGTCACATTTATAAAAGTCTTTTTGAGCTCACAGCAACAGAACCACTTGAGAACTACTGCATTTCCAGCCGTTGCATGGAGCTCCTTACAGAAAGCCTAACGTGATAAACTTTATTCCTGTCTTTGTTAATGAGGGGCAGAATCACCAATTTGGGGGTTACTTCAGTATTTACAAGTTCTTTATTACATGTTCTTTTGTAGTCAGAAAAAAAATCAAATCTGCATTAACAAGTTCTGTTTGTGGCTGCAAAAACCATGTAATGCACACCCAAAACATACGAAATGTTTTTAAACTGAAGGAGAGTAGATTTGGATTACATGACGGGAAGAAATTCCTTCTGGTGAGGTGGGGAGGCACTGGAACAAGTTGCCCAGAGAAATTGTGGCTGCCCCACCCCTGCAAATGTTCAAGGCCAGGTTGGATAGGACTTCGAGCAACCTGGTCTAGTGGAAGGTGTCCCTGTCCATGGCAGGGAAGCTGGACTTGGATGATCTTTAAGGTTCTTTCCAACCCAAACCATTCTATGATTCTATGAAACATAAAAATATACAGTGTCACACCCCCCCCCCTCCCATTTCCCCATGAGCAACTCAAACTCTATCTTTCTTTAACTTCTCTCTTCTTTAAAACACCATTCTTAAAAACAATGATTATGAACTTCCATCTGGGAAAGAACCCTTTGCTCAGAGAGGGATGGAAGGCTCCTTTTTACTTCCAGACAATCACAGGATGAAACAAACACACCACAACACGATCCAAGCACTGCTGGATCAGAAGTTTTTACAGGTAACACACAGGGAAGCACAGTCTGCACGTGCACATCTGTCTATATATTTATGGAGGACACCAGCAGTCCATGTTCTCATCTGGCCTCACACACCACAGACAGGACATCAGGAATTCACATAACATTTCTTACCTGGGTGGATAAAGCACTTTTCCAGATTGCCTGCTTTGCTCTTTAGGACTGTAATTACGTAACAAACCCCCCTGAATCCTGTGCTGTTATTGTGGTCATTAATCATTCTGCTTCTGTTTCAAATATGTGCTCTAGATATGCTGCATTATGTCACAAACTGAGTACCAAGGCAAAACACATCTGGATCTTAAAGATCTTAAATTTCAGTGTAATTTGCTCTTTCAATTTGTTATTTTTGCAAGCTCAAAAATATAAAAAAAAATATGAAAAATAAAAAGCTGGTGTCCATATAGCTGCTGACCTTTGCAACTGTAAACAAAAGACAGCTTTTAAACAGTAAACAACTTTGCAAATACAAAAGCTGTTCTGCCACTGCTTGGAATAGTCAGCATTTAAGTTGACAGACTCTACATACAAATCAGTTCTTACAGAAACACAGATTTCTAGATGTGTTCAGAGAGAATGCAGGATTTCTGTGACCTCAGACCATGGAAACCATTTATTTAAAAACATACTGTGTCACAACCAAGTTAATAAATAAAAAAAACAAAAACAAAAACAAACCAAAAAAGTGGAAAACTCCACCACATCAGGCCCTATTCTAGAATAGAATTCCCATTAAAAGCACCACCCTGAAAATAATACAAAGCTCCCTTGACTTCAGAAGGACTTCACAGAGGCCCACAAGTCCATATGAGAAGACACATTGAGTATTTTAAGCCAAAATAAGTTAAATATCTAGCTTCCTTTTTATTAGGCAGCAATGTTCTAAATTCACTTGTCTTGGACATGTTCATATACACATCCCATGTTCTAAATCAACATTAATTTATCATCTATCCCTTACAAAGAGCCAACAGGCACAGGTGGACTAGATTTTCTTTAATTTAGCCACGTACATCGGACCCCACGCCCTCCCTCTCTCTGGAAGGACCAGAAGTTCATGCTGCTGCAAACCACCAAGGAAAGTGAATTCCTGAGAAACAGCTCTGCCCACTTCACTTATATCCACAGGCACAACACTGCTGCAGGAGTTCAGGATGAGGTTTATCACATCACTGTTCTCTGCCTTGGAGAGAGTGCACGTAGAATACACCAAGCATCCCCCAGGACGCAGTGCTTTAACAGCAGACCTGAAAATTGCAGAAAAAGAGAAAAAAAGGGAAAAAAAGTCAACATAAAAGTGACATTCTAGTGTGGGAGAACATGTAAGGACTTATAAATCTAGAGTATAAATAATTATGACAAAAATAACACTATGAAAATGCCTTAACAGCATATAATTGACTGTACAGGAAACTACAATTTCGTTTTCTCGTTGATTATTGTAGTCTCAGTTAACTGAAGGTGTTTTTTACACAGCAGAGACAAGTATAAAGCAGCATCCATTCCTGGCTGCAGGAGATACTTCAGACATTCCCATGCTGTGAAAATGCTGCAACTGCACACACAGATTTTGTTACACCACAGCTAAAGTGTTGGCTGGATCCTGAGCGGGCTGCTTGCAGGAACAAATATTACTGGCTTTTAATTTTAGAAACACTTCTGCAAATTCTGCAACTTATTTATCAGGTAAGAGGACTTTGGGGCTTCACTGAGCCACTGCTTTTCAACCTGATTTCCTAAGGCTCAGATGCTGTTTATGTGCCCTTCACCTACTCACCTGTTGACAAATTTTGACTCGACAAAGGCAAAATAGTGGCTTAAAAGCTGAAAGCTTCATAACTACTGGTGGGGGAAGGGAACAGAGGTTCTTTATCACTCACCACTGAAACTGAGTTTAAACAAGCTGCTTACTTTGCATTAAAGCAGATCTGCAAAGTCCTTATTTCAGAAACATAAAATATAACCTAGGACAGTCAGAAGTGACATTCAAGCCACGTTCACCTACTGCTAATTAAGAAAGTAAGGAGAAAAATCCAAAACCTTGCACCACAGAAGAGCATTCTTCCAATGTGATACCAGCACAGGAGAAAGCTACAATAAAGGTTCATTTGCTATTACATGCCATTAAATTATATACTTTGTAGCCTTGAAAAACACATGGCATAAACACCATAAACTAATATTCAAGCAGATACTACTGGGCTGAAGCAACTACCACATTAAAATACAATTCTCCTTCTATTTGTTTAAAAACAAGATAATCTGAAAAAGTGGATGATGTTACTCAGCTTATGGAATATCAGAGAGAGACAACAAAGGTAAGGGCTGAGAGGACTGCACGTGAGTCACTGTGAATTTAGGAGGTGCAGGAGGACAGGGATACTGGAAGCATGGATTACAATGACACTGTATGGGAAGACACTGAAGAATCACAGATCTGTAGATATTACTGACAGTTCTGTGTTCACACTCAAGCCCCAGATAAAAAATACACTGAAAAAAAAAAGAAGAAAAACAAAAAGGAAAAAAACCTAACAAACTCTTCAAACTAAATGAGGTGCAGCAAGTCTGATTCCAAGCCCAGATAAACAAACACAATGCCATGGAATTCCTCCATAGACAAGCTGAGAACTTCCTAAGGGTGATTTCTGAACAAAAGCAGTTGAGAGAGGAAAGAAGAAAATATAAGGGGGAAAAGATAATCCCTTTTAACAGAACTAGGTCTTTTCAGGAAAAGAATCAATAAAGAAATAAAGAAAAACTTCATCACGAGCAGGATCAAAGCCAATCAAGAGATCAAAGCTGCACTGAAAGTCCTGTCCGAAATAGGATGGAAACACCAGGACAAAGGACTGTTTCAGACAGGTGAGGACTAAATCTGCTTCTCTTGGGAGCACACACACCACCTAACTTATTTTATGAGCCTTGATTATGTCAGTCAGCAAGCCAAGTATGTATTTTACTGAATTTTATGCTTTTCCAATTTCAGTAAAAGGACACAGCTCTCTCAAATGATGATGCTCTAAGAAAAGTAAGTATTTAATGCCTCTGTTATATCAGTAGAAAGATGGAGAGTGAGAAGATGGCTGGCACATTTAGCCTGAGTTCAGTCTGTTATAGGTAAAAAACAGGTTACAGTGCACTTAGGTAGTCTAAATATTTTCAGTTTAACTGGGCCTAGTGGACTCATTCCAAGATACTTTGAAAATCAGTAAGACCTACCACAAAACTGCAAGCTTATCTCACACCTGTGAGCAACTTTTGAAAGCCTGCAAAAATGTCTGAGGTCTGTGTCACGGACTGGTAACAGCACAACATTTACACTGCCACCTTGAGACAGCACAAGAGAGCAGCTGGAATTCTGATGTCCTCATGCCCCTTCTGGGAAATCTAAAAGCATTTTTTTTCCCCCTCAGGTAACAGATCTGACTTTCTGGCTTTCACATCACAACACAAAGAGAACAGGGCTGAAGTCTAAATGGGCTCTCATCAAGTTGAGCTGATATTATTATCAGAATCCACTTAGATAACTCATTCCTGATACAGTTTTCCCTTCCAGCTCCACCTTTTCCACGTGTGCAGGAGTGCCAAGCCATGAGAGGGCATCTGGAAACGCCCCAAAATGTTAAGACCTGAAAATCAAGATATCCTTTTAGCACAACTGATAATTTTACTCACAGAAGCAGGTAATGGCACTCCTTTCCCACCTATAAGTATTTAGACAAGTGAAAAAATACTTTTCCCATGTAAAAGTCAAAAAGGTAAAGCTGTATATATAAAAAAGTAGTCGTAGCTTCTGCTTAGAGGGTTAAAAGCCTGGAGACTTGGTAAGTGTCCTCTTCTCACCATACAGAAAGTAACATAAAGCCACATGAAAGTCATTTGCAAAGGCACCATGTTCCTACAGCTGAGTCCACCAGAGGAAAAAGCAGCACAGGCCTCTGAATGCAAGTCTGAAAATCTCCCATCAAAACCTGCTTAAGCCTCCTCATCCCGTGAATCTTCACCGGCCCACGACCCAAACAGGTCAGCCTGCTCACTGCAGGTATCTTGATTCTGAACCCAAATCATGAATTAAAATATTTGAGGAGAATTACTTCCCTCTGCAAGGTTAATCAATCGATCTATCCATCTTGTCAAGTTCAGAAACACTTGTTTCAGTGCCTGTGCTCAAAGTCAACCCTGATTAAGCCATGCTTGGCTTTTGATAAACCTGCAGGGAGCTGCAAAATTCAAAGTGAAGAAGTGCCAGGCTCAAAGTCACAGAGTGAGACTGCACTGGGTGGGCAGATTGAGGGAGTTTGGTCCTCTCCTCATCAGCATGACAGAGAATTCATTCATTAGGGAATTTATCCAAACAAATTTAAGGAACTAGCCTTCCTCTATAATCACTGGAGGGAAACAAGCCCATCCAAGGGATAGGTGTGACATGAAGCAGAACCCACCACTGCTACTATAACTCCACCATCTAAGAAGGTAAGATTCCTCTTTCACTGGGAATCTTGATTATCCCCCAAAGCCTTACTTAAAGCTCAGTTCTTAGCTTACGGAACTTAGCACCTGCTGTAGGGTACTTCGTAACTTCCAAAAAGAGGCTTCAAATCTAGTACCATTAAAAAACATGCCAGGGCAAAGGATCTTAAAGTATTTTTTCACCTTCCTCCTATTACAACACCTTGTCGAAAAGTAAAACACATTAATTAAAGGTAGTTAATCTGCAGTTATGTTTCCTTTGCTGGTACAGATGACAATCATGTTCATTAAATAATTAAAACTTTCAGTTTAAATATAGATTATACTTAATTTCATAATGTTATTTCAAGTACACATATTTACTGTAGTAATTTTTACATGTTTACAGGCACTAATACTGCAAGGATTCAAGCTTCATACGGAGAAACATAAACATATTAAAAGCACTGGAAACTTTTCCTGCAACCTCATGACTTGTTCACCTTTCCCTACAATCCTTTTTAATTTAGTCAGCTGTTTGAAGTTGTGTATTTTTCACACAACTTTAGTACATACCAGCATCTCGCCACTTAGGCTTTACTGACAGCAAAGAGCCTGAGATTTTAATGACATTTTCTAATCAACAGTTTGGAATTACAACAGCTGGACATGATAGGAGTGAGATTCACCAGCACATCATTCTGCAAAAA
>JAWWES010000001.1:3210944-3239824 GCA_035583135.1 Lophotriccus pileatus | reverse complement strand
CCGGCCCCGCTCCCTGCCCGGCCCCGCTCCCTGCCCGGCCCCGGCCCCGCTCCCTGCCCGGCCCCGCTCCCTGCCCCGTCCCCGCCGGCCCAGCGCTCACCTGCCCGGTGCCGCCGCCCGGCCCCGCAGCCCTGCCGGCCGCCCCCCGCAGCAGCAGCGCCCGCAGCCGCATGGCCGGAGTGGCGAGGCCGCCGCGCCCCCGCCGGCACCGCAGGGAGGGCAGGGCAGGGCAGGATCCGCTGACACTGCGGCGCTGCCGGGGTCTGTCCGTGGAATCGGGGGTTGGAAGGACCGTAGAGACCGTCTAGGCTGGACTCCCACGGCTGGGGACACTGCGCACGAGGCCAGGACACCATCCAAGCCTGGCTTTGGACACCGTCAGGGTCGGGGCATCCGCGACCTCTCTGGGAACCTGTGCCAGTGTCCCACCCGCGCTCATAGCAAAGAGTGTCTGCCTAATGGGTGTTACCTAAATTTGCCCTCTTAATTTCTACCCATTACACCTTGTCCTGCCACTGCAGTTCCTGACTTTATGTTTCTTTAGTTTGGACTTTTTGGGTTTGGTTTCTTTTTGTCGTTGTTGTTTTGGTTTTTTGTTTGGTTGTGGTTTTTTGTTGTTTGTTTGTTTTTGTTTTTCCTGGGTTTTTGTTTGGTTTGGTTTTGTTTTTTTCTTCCCATTTGTTTGGGGTTGTGTTTTGGTTTTGTTTTGTTTGGGGTTGTTTTTAGGCTTTTGGTTTGCCTTTGCTGTTGTTGTTGTTGTGTTTTTGTTTGTATTTTTTGGGTTTTGTTGGCTTTTTTTTTCTTTTTGGGGGGTAATTTATTTGGGGGTTTTTAGCTTTTTTTTGCTTGGTTGGTTGGGTGTTTTGTTGTTTTTTTTTGTTTGTTTTGGTTTTTTTGTTTTTTTGTTTTTTGTTTGTTGTTGTTGTTGTTGTTGTTTGTTTCATTTGATTTTGGTTCCTTTGTGATTTTCTTTTCTTATTCTGGGAGCCTGTACTGCCATCCTGCCTCCTCTGCCTCTCCAGGAGATAAACCAGGATCAGGTAGCAACTGGATTCTCAGCCAATTTACAAAACTGATCCTCATCTCAGCAGCTGCATCCCAGGGGCTGCTGCCATCCCATCCCATCCCATCCCATCCCATCCACCCCTGCCAGGACTCTGCTGGTGCCTTTTCACCAGGCCTGGACTCCTGGCTAGCCCAGCCTTTGCAGCTGCTGTCCAGCTGCTCAGCAGCCTCCTCTGAACCACACGGGGGATCAACCTGCTGCTACTGCCATAAAAACTTGATGGAGACTTGAGAATTATTCCCACAAACATCTTACAGGTGTTTTCAGATAAGCCACTCTCTGGAAAAGGAACCAGGGTTGAAAGTGGCCTCAGAAATCCAGACTGGAAAGGGGTGCAAAGGTCACCTATATGATAGCAGGAGAGCTATCATATAGATAAATATTTGAGTTTCAGGCACTACTCATGAAGGCCAACAACATTTATGCAAACTACCATCCCACTTGAAAGCTTATTTGAAATGTTTCAAGCAGGACTGTGCCAAAGGGCTGCAGGCAGAGGGGACACTTCCTACGTATCAAACGTGAAAGGAAACCTGGAAGGCTTTCAGATAAATGAGTTGTACCAACAGATACAGAACAAAAGTGCTGTGAAAAGTACAGTTCTCTGTGGCTGTAATTCTGCCAAGGCCAGTACCATAGAAGAAAATATATCCAGTAACTGAATTTTACTGTACCAATGAAACCAAAAATTATGCTGAGTACCCTCCTAAATCTAGGGCTTACAGTACTGCAAGTTGAAAGAATTCCAAAAGGTAGGAAGCTAACAGACTATGGCAAAGTTAGAGGGTGGCATCCTGAGCTTATAGTGCCAAGCTTTCCACTACAATACTAGAATATATTACTGGAAAAAGTACTGCTTGAATCTTATAGGGGAAAAAAAAAAAAAAAAAGCCTGTGCGGATTACTTTGTAACTGTCCATCAATCTTTTGTAACCTGACATTGCTAGAACCAAAAAGAACCGTTTTCAGGAAATATCCTGGTTTCTACTGGAGAAGAAAATGGTCATGAGGCCACTCCAAGCAAACTTATTTCAAAAGCCACCTAAAAGAGCAAAACTGGGAAATCTGTTTTTAAGTGACAGATGGGCCTCCAGAGGATCACAGTTACCGTGAGAGATGTGAAACTAAATCTGATGGATCTCAAATATACCTAATTTTAATTGTACAATTGTAGCCATTATTGTGCATTAAAAACCTTTAAATCTATGGGTAAGGTCCTGTGGATTCTAGGTTTTAACTAAAAAGGAAGACAAGCAGAACAACTGATTTTGATGCACTGATTCTCCTTCACATTAACTCACCTCATGAGAATTACTAATCCTTATTTTAGAGGATACATTTAACTTACAATATATACTTAAAATGCTGCACAGACAATGCAAAATGTTCTGCTTATACAGTGTATTTCTGTGTTCTTACCACTCCTGTATTTAGGTACAAATGCTCTCAGCTGAATGCACCTGATACATTGTGGAAGTGATATTATTGACAACAAAGAGCATCAAACCCTGGCAAAATCTTCCAATTAGTGCAATAACTACTTCTCAATTTACCACTTGTTACCTCTCAAATATTAAAAAGCACTTTATATGTACACATATAACTTAGTGCCAATCTATCAATATATTCTAAATTTGACCACACTGCTGTTGCAAAAATATGCAGAAATTCTGTCTATAAGGTCACATTTTAGCAGTGTGAGACTTGCAGCCCTTAAATATTTGTGACCATCCTGGCTTCCAAAAAACTTGTCCATTTATGAAAATACAGGAAACACGTTGATGCTGTGTGTTAGTTTTATTCCATAGATAAATGTCATCTCGAGCAAAAAAACCCCACCATAGTATATTACAGAGCATAATAACAGACAAAACTGTAAAAATAACCATTTTTGAGTACTTTGGTCTCATATTGGTAAAGTTTATTTTAAAAGCAAAATCAGAAATGATACACGTGTCCGCACACACAACATACATAACACACAGTTCACATGTATCAACACCTGACATTTTAGTTTCCCAGACTGTTTTACAACAGCACAGTCAGCTTTGTTTTCAGTAAAGACTTCCACTCATTTGTTTTTGATAAGAGATAAAATAAAAGGGTAATGCACTCCTAGAAACCAAAGCTGTAAAAAAATATAAGTCTGCCAAACTAGAGCCTTTTAGCTGAAAACTGAAGTGGTAACAGAGTTAAAAGTTAGAATTGAGATTGCACACATAAACATTTATGCACTTAATACTGTGTTTGTTTGAAGTGAAAATGACCAAATTCTGAGCATAATCAAATTATGTTACACTATTAGAGTACCAATAAAAGTGTTCTCATGTAGTCACATACAAAGTGTTTCATCCTTTCACTAAACTTGGACTTTACCTCTCCACCCATCCCAAACTTATCTTAAGGTGGATTCCACTCCTACAAACACATTCTGTAAAAATCTTAATAAAATTTCATTTTGATTAATATGGTGGATGTCTCTTTGTGCAAGTCACTGCTGTAACGGCCACATGGCAAAGATTTCCAATGTCAAAGTGCTGAACATAAACATTGCACTGTTTTAACATCTCCTGAAGTAATCTGGTATTACCATGTTATTGAAAATGGAGAGTAATATAAAATAATCAGTAATCAAATACTGCTTCTTCAAAAACCCCTCTGAATGGGGGTTTCATCCTTACTGTAACTAAGTGGCATAACAATACACTTTACACAAGACACCACTTGTTGTCTCCAGCGTAAGAGGAAAAACATTTAAACAGGAATATATCAAATTGTAACCCTTGTTGTTTATCACTTGCATGTGATTTTTTTTAATGTAGATAAACACACTACATGGAAGTATTATTTAAATCCTTAAAACCCTGGAGTTTCTTTAGTTTTCAACATGGTACTTTAGTGTTATCGAGATTAAACTCCAACAGGGTTTATCTGCATATTGGTTAATTCAGTTTTCCATCAAAATACGACTCAATTCGTGCAAAACTTCCACTATGAGCAATTTCCTTGTATGTCATAGTAGCCAATACAATATCCAACTCAATCTTTTTTCCACAGAATTTAATACCTACGTCAGGTTCAGTTAAAAAAACAAAGAAAAAAACAGATAAAATGTTCTGACGGTTCAAACAGCAATATTTTGTATAAAACGTGGTTACTTTAAACTTCCTGTCTTACCCCTGGCTTCAGGTTGCCAGAAATATGCAGTATTACATCTGGCAGTGTAATCCCTAATAAAGGGGTTTTGCTACTGTTAGAGTCAAACTGTATTTGTATGAATTTTTCTAATGCTTTCAAGGTATCGCTTTATTGGTAGCAGGTACACATGTCCACTCAAACTTCCAAATAATTTTATAAAAAGGTAGAAAAATATACTCAGTATTTGTTTAGCCTTTCTATAGTCACCCTATCATACAATGACTCTTACAAAATAATTTATCAGCTGAAAAAATACCAACAACTGCACAGCACCTGGAGGAAGGTCTCGATGGGAAGGTACAATCCAGTGATCCTGAAGGTGTTTTTCTTCAGGTTTATGGATCTGTATTTTCACGAGTAAATATTTGATACCATGTTCACATGAACATCCATGGACAGACACACAGACCTTTCCTGATTTCCCATTAAAGGCTGAAGAAGTGCTGGTGATGTGGAATGACAAAGTCTGATCAACTAAGTTCGACAGAAAGAGCTCCAGATTTAACTGTCACCAAGTTATTTTGCAATGTGCTGATAAAGTGTCACTTGAAACATTTTCCTTCAAGGGCAAAAAAAAAATGTTTCTGAGGGAATTGTTTCGTTTTGCAGTATTAAACTGTGTTTGTGATCCAGTTACGCAATGACATCATGGGTGTCACTGTTGGGTCTCTGGCGGAGAGTCAGCGGGGGCAGAGGCTTTCCATAGAAATCTATGCAAGAAATTCCAGGGAAGAGAAACACATCAGTCTGTCACCCAAAGGGTTTTTACATATGGTAAATTCTTGCTTCCTTTAATGAAAGCTAGGTAGTCTACAAGTTAAGAGTTAATTCCTACAAGCAACTTTCAAACCTAATTAATCTCTAGAGATGTGTTGGCCAAAAGAGGGTTTAATTCCATGTTGTCATACATGCAGCAGCATTGCAAGATCAAGCCCAAAGGTGATCTGTAAACACCCCAAAAATAGGAAACGAGAAATCCAAAGTGTGCAAAGTGTGCAAACGGAAAAGATCAAGTATCAAAATTTAAATGTTGCTGGAGCCAAGTTTTCATTGCAATATAGTTTTAAGTTACAGTAACATTATGCAGCATCCAAAATTTGGGGACCATTTAGGCATGGCATTTATCTTGCAAGCCATACAACTTTATAAAAGAACTATATTAAGAATTCTTAAGAAAAACTCCAACATTTTCTTTTATCGAGAAAAGAGTTTAAAGTGGTCAAACTGCTCAAGAAAAAGTCAATGAGTACATGAGAAGAGAGTAACAAGTATCCTCAAACATCTGTCATTGGTATAAAAGAAAAAAACAACCATGCAGATGGGTACATGCAAAGCATTTCACAAGCAAAATAATATGAGAGATGGTAAGAGGAAACAGGTAGAAATCAAGGGCAAAAAAGCAGCTTTTTGAAGCATTCAAATCTCAGTTTTGTTTATACAGACCACCTCTTCCCCAGCAAAGCCTTGATGGCCTGCCAACACAAAATTCAGCTTTAATAAATCAGAATTTCCCAAGAAGAATATCTTCCACTTGTTCTACGTATGCAATAACTTCAAACTGCACTCCTGAGCCAGAATTAACAAAAGCAAACAAGGTGGATCACACTACTCTAAGACTGTGTGTGGATGTCTGCAGGATCAAGGTTTTAGTTATCCTTGCATTTAAATTAAATGATAACACTTTTATGTTATTGCAGTAAATTTTTTGATTTTAATAGTGCTAATTCAGTGTTACAGCAGCAGGAAAACTGCAACAGATGAGTATACGGCAAATAAAACCCTGTATAATGGATGGTTTTATTAATCAATTTATTAATTTCTTGAGGTCTGGCAGACCACTTTAGGACTGACAGATAATTTTACCTCCTATATTGGAAGAGGTTTATTATTCTTGCAAATGTATCCTCCACTGACAATAAACAGACACTCATTACCTAATGTTGTGCCAGAATTATTAGTATGACAGGAAAAACTGCAGTCTTTAGTAAAATAAGTGTATAATTAGAGATTTATATAATTGACTCTACTGCCTGTGAACAGCCAATATAATGTTCTAAGAATGACACAAAAATGACTCAATATATACATCCAATAGCCTGTTCATCAACACTTAAATTTTCCAGTTGCATAATTAAGACAGAGTTATATGACTGAGAAGGCCTAGCATTAAAAAACAGACCTCTGGAGGTTGTTTCAGCCTCACACTACCTGAATTTTACATACTTCAGCAGCAAGAACTACCAAATACCCACCGCTTACAATAAAAAATAATTTAAGACAAAAACAAAGGACTTATTACTCTCCTTACTGAAAAGTATCTCTACTAGTAATCTCTACTTTCACTGCAAATTGTTCCTTCAAGCTATTTATATAAATTAATCATGAAACCAACAGGGAAATAAAAATGCCTTTTTATTTCTCAAAGGTTGAATTGCCTGAGAAAACTTTTAAACCCAACTTGGCAGTGGCTTTTGGGCAAAGCTGGGGGCAAAAAAAAATCAATACTGAATTATTTCTCTGCTGAAGGGACAGCCAAAAAGGTGATTTTCAGAAAGATGCAATTCAGGGAATATTCCAAATAAAGAATCATCGGTCTTAGAAAAATTCCAGTAAGTATCCCATCAGGAGCATGTTCTCAGTCTGCAAAATATGTAAAAACTCCGTTGCAAGAACAACATGGTCAGTATGAAAAAGAAAACAGCTGCTTTAACCAAAGTAATTGATGTTCTTGGGTATCAGGACCTAACTAAAGGTTTGACTGTGCCGTTTTTAATTTAGAAATAGTGCTTTCCTATGGGATGTTTTCTTGCTTTCCTAGGATTTTCTGTTCTGGGTGAAACTTGTGAGTCTCAAAATTCCTGAAAAAAAGAATAAATCCCAGCAAAGAGCAGGCAAAGCCTTGAATTCAGCTGCAAAGTTCTGAGCACTTCAAGTTTGCCCTGATATCAGTGGTGACACCTCTGGTTAAGAGATCCCTACCAACATATTTCCTAGTGTTAGCTTCCAAATTCGTTGGTTTTCATTTTGTTCCCACCCGTACTCTTGCTACAAAAATGCAACAGAAAAACTGAAATTCCCTTTCTTCCCCTCCCTACCTCTTCATCTGGCTTTTCTCTCTTGCAGCCTTCTCTCTATGTGCCTTTAAAAAAAGACAAAGATGGTTTTATGATTAAGATAAGAAGTTATATTTTACACACACAAATCTCATTCCTGTGAGAAATAAATATCTCGGGTTTAGAAATCTTATTTTCCCTTTAGGCAGCTTTTGATTCCTTTGATTCTTGAGCAGAAAAGCTCCATGCTCTGTTGTTTCAGAATTTCACATGCTGATAGTTCAATTAATTCAAATCAGGGTTAAGCTCAAGAGGAACTACAGCCACAGCTCCGTTCTCTGTAAGTTTCTCAATTAATGTTCTTTTTATTCAATTTGTGTAAGTGTTCTCATTGCTTTAGTTTGGTTGTTCTCCTCTCAGGTTACTCCAGATGCCTCCATGTTCACTCAGCTCTTCAAAATTTAAAAAATAAAAAGGCAAGAAAAACAAAGGAATTGCCATGTAAAACTCAGGGAAAAAAATGCAGTGTGAGCATATGAAAAACAATCCTCCAGGATCTTCCAAAAATAGAAGACAGCCATTACTGAAGCAAGAAATCAAGAATCTGCCAAGAATATCACCTTGATATTGCCAGTTATGAAACTTATTTCTGCTTGCAGGGACTCTGGTTCTTCAGGAAAAGCAGCAGACCCCAAACTTTTTAACTGATATTTCTCCTTCCAGACCAATAATTTAGTTTTGATTTGGACTCTTAAAATAACTGTTCCTGCTACCCTTTGTAATATGGCACTTTTTAATGTGTAGGTATTGCTGCTATGCAAATACCTTCAGATCATTAATAGCACCTGATATCCCAAGCCATTTCAAACTTTATAAGGGAATTTAAGATAACTTCCTTTTCCATTAAAAAAAAAAAAAAGACTTGAAAAAACAAAAAGATGCTTTCTACTAAGCAAAAGGTTTAGGTTTTGGTCAATGAAAATTAGAATTAAGACATTAAAAAAAAAAAAGGTGAGGCATTAAATGAACGTAGAAGTGAATGAACAATGGAGAATGCTTTCAAAAAGTACAAAACCCAGAATACTTTCAATTACCAGCACGATGTGTTTCACCAAGAGGCTCGAGTTTTCCAAGTCTAGTAAGTTTGGGAGTTCCCCAGCCAACTAAAGGAAAACAAAGACTGTCAAAACAAGCCATGACTGTTCTTGATTCCGAGGAACTGCACAGAAAGCAGCTCATTTTGGGGGAAATCAAAGCCTTTTCAAACACCCAAGGTATGCAGTATATCGCACCCATGGTGAGTAACCATGAAATACTTGGAAAAGAAGCTGATTTACCCTTAGATACTCATCATTTTAATCACTTTCTAGTGAGTAGTCAAGTTTCTGAGACCCTTTTTGGGAAAATAATGTCTTCCCCCACAGAACAGGCCAAATCAACACTGCTGGAACTTCTTACAATGAAGTGGGGAACTGCATCAAAGACTTCTACAGAGGAAGGTTCAGTAGCATTTCTCTGTACGAAGATCTTTCCAGTTTCATCATTCCCAGTGAATATTTTAAAGGATTAACAGCTACAAACTGAGACATCAATTACTGGTTGTTAGTACACTCACCTGGTGGAAGTGGTGGTGGTGGTGGTGGATTTTTGGGAAGAGAATCCTCTGAATTAATCGGTTCTACTCTGTGGCCCCTTTTTAATTTTGGTTTTTTACTTTTTTTCTTACTGTTATCTATAGCAAACAGAAATAAAACATTACATATCATACACCTATATTCAGAGAATATCTCAGATCATCTTCTAAAACAATTATTGAGGAGATTCATCAGCGTTTTCAGTCCTAAATTATGCACAAAATTATGGGAAATGTAAAAGTTACACAGCATTTTGCTTCAGAAAATAAACTTTAAGCATAAAACATATGCAAACTCTATTTCCATAATGAAATTCAACTTAGCTGGGTCCTGTTGGAAAGCTGGACTGCATATTTGATGATGCTAAAAAACAAACCCAATTTCAGCCACAGTACCAGCCACACCAACAAACATGCACTTCTTGGAAGAAGATTTTCCAACACAACCACCTAATTCTGTATTTTTATGCTTTTGATAGATTAAATTAATGTGTGGTATCATGAAAACTAATAAAGAATAAGAAAAATTAAATATAATATATATTATATAAGAAATATAATTAAAAATAATTTTAAAATCCATGAAAAACAAAGTGAGAAATCACATGAAATGACACATGCAAAGGAGGTTTTACCTGAGTCAAGGCATTCCGAGGCTTGCTGATCGTTCTCTTCTGAGTGCTGCAAAAGCTGTGTAGTTGCAGAATTGCACATTTCTAGTCTGCTGTCAGTTGTGTTTTGGCTGCTGCTACTTGACAAGTGCTGGGCATCCATCTGGTCCTGCTCTGCTTGTGATTTCAAGACAATTGTAGCCTTTTCAGTCTCCAGCCTTTGCCGCTTCTTTTCCTTTTCTATTTGCTTTTCATTCTAACAAAAAGGGTAAGAATATTTTTAAACTGACTAATAAGACAGGAAGGCTGTTAAAAATTGAAAACATTTTTCTGTCTCACATATAGGTGAAGAAATTAAATTTCAAATATCCTGTCCAGAGGAAGGGAGGGGGAATTAACAACAAATGAAACAATCTTTATGTTTGTTGACTGTTTTCTTGCTTTATTTTTGGTCATATTAAAAAAATAAAACAAAACTGGAATATAAGCAACACCAACAGTCTTGAGGTTAGAAAACTTCTAATTTCTTCCTCTTCAATTACTTTTTCTTTTTGTTTTATTTAAAACAAAATACAGTTGCGCAGAGCTTAAGTATCCTTAAAATGCCATCAGGACTTGGACAAATCCCTATTGTGTCACACAGAGTCAATCCCAGGCTGTTTCACAAGCTCTATATCACTAAATCACCATCTCTGCAATATTCACACTCTATCTTCTTCCTTTGTATGTTATTATGAAGTGTACTATTGTGCATGCAGCTGCCTTTACATGCTGTGTGTATGTGGGTGTTTTTGTCCTGGACAAAAGCAAACATTTGACCTACTGACTGGAAAAGTTGACGTGTTTCTTTAGATTATGTTATCTCCAGTCAACTGAATAAAAAACCATGGCCCAATAAATAAGAACTACCTGAACTCAGAAACAAAGTTAAAGAAACTTTAATATATGAATGTAGTTTTCATATTGCAAAACCAAAAGCTTCTCAATAGTGACAGTTTTCAACTGAAAACAGGTTATGCTCAGAAATCTCAACAGTTGTAGAAGTCAGTCAGATTTTATGACTCACTACATCACTAAAACACTTTAAAAGAGACTAACAGACCTTGAATATTTTCCACTTCTGAATCCCTACTGGCTTAATTAGGAAATATGTTCAGTCCTGTGTTTAGATCTATTTTACTGTACCTACAACACTTTTGTCCCCAAATCAATAATAGGGGGTTTCTTATCATGAAAATATTGATTCAATGCACACAAACCAAGACTGCCAAGATTAAATACAAATTTTAAAAATGCTGTGCAGACAGACTGAGACCAATTCTTTGAAATGAACCATTTTTCTCATAACCTCTCAGACATTTGTTAGTGGCAGCTCTAAAATAATCCAGATTTCCACACATTCTCATACCTCAGAGATTACAGCAGATATAGGCTGGAAGGGGTTGTGATATTTCCCAGGCTCAGGGTCTTCCTCATCAGGTACAGCTCCTTCTTCCTTTTCCCTTTGGCATTGTTGGTGGGTTTATGTTGTTGTTTCAGTGGTTTTGGCATTTGTAGATTTTGGTTGGGTTTGGGTTTTTTCAAGGAGAGAAGAGAGGGAGAATGAACAAAGAATTCTGAAGAAGCCAAGCCATAAATGTTATGGAAAAAAATTATCAGATCACCCAAGTCATCTCCCAGTTTATGCCAGCATGGACTTTAAAGGCCCCTTCCAACTGAAACTACTCTATGGTTCTGGGAAGGGATTCACACTTGCTTCACCCAGACTCAGAAAAGTTCAGGAAGACACCTAATGTTTACCAGTACTGGTTACTTTTTATGTTCCAGATATTTCTATAAGAAATATTACATTGCTATGTATTAAACAGCTCATCATTGATGAAGTACATTCTCATCAAATACTTCTCCTGAATCATCTGATGGTAACTGCATATAGAAGTCACTGTGACACCTATTTTGCAGCTGCAGGTGCTGAGAGAGGAAGGAACAAACCCCTTGTTCAGAGGTACAGATGGGAAGGAAAAGGAGGACAGAGATCCACCCATGAAAACACAATGCTTGGAAGGAACAGACAGTGCTGCTGAAAACTTCACTGCACTTCCACTGTCTCTGGTTTTCCATTGGAAACAAGGTGGTTGCTACTAACATATTGTGGAGGAAATGCATTTTCCGAACAAAGACGACGCCTGGGGAATTAGTGAAACGCAAAATGAAACAGAATTACTACTGAATCAAGATTAACCTGTTTCTTACAGCAAGAAATCGATTTGATGCAGTCGAGAGTTCATGTCATCTCTTATACCTGAGACAGGTAAAATCAACCCAAGTTACTACTCAGGTTTCCTTTAAGGCACAAGAACTTTTAAGCCTTTAATCCAATTCAGAACCGATCCATTTTTCCAGTGAACAAACGTAACTGAGGTCACTGAGTGGGGACAGGACATGCCCATATCCTCAGCCAGTTTCTTTGAGAGTGTTTCCAAGTTACTCCTCCTCCCCAGACCTCCCCCAGCACGGCATAAACCCAACACAATCCATCATGGTCAGAAGGTTTTGTGTCTACAGAGACATCTGGCAGACTAACAGCATATATATGTTATACATGTAACAGTATATATATATACTGCCTTCATAAGGAGGATGAGGTGCTCAGCAAATATTTAATAATTCCTCAGTAAAACAATTCACATCAGTCTTTAACAGGAACCACAGGAGGCTGCTGACGGTCAGAAAGGGCTTTGAAGGGAAGTAATAAACCACTTGTCCTGCTTCCCCTCACTGAACCATCTTTACTTTCTCCATGCCTCACCTATTGGATATCCTGGAGTTTATCAAGCACAGCGTTGAACACAGTTTCACATCTTGTCTTCAATACTCACATACTGGTTGCAGGGTCTAACTTAACAGCAGTTTTATTTAGAAGACACTTCAAGGCAACTTAAGATTAAATGCCAGGGTTTATTTTTTGGGTTAGCCTTCTGTGAAGTTATATTAGTAAGGCCAAATTTAATCCACAACCACCATGCAGTTCTCACTCACAGTACAGTTCAAGCAGGAAGCCATTTAGGGCATGAACCAGACAGAAAACTTGTAGGTTTTGCAGAAAAACTCTCCAATTCAGGTCTGTACTTTTAATAGGGAGACTCTTGGATTGGAAGTTTTAAATCCTTGCAGCTTGGCTGCACTTACAGGAATGAATCAAGTATCTGAGAGAAAAGAGGAAGTGGAGGAAGGAGAAGTTACAGAGACAATACCTTTCTTCTCGTATCTTTCTCACTCGCTCAGCTCGTTCCAGTTTCTTCTGTTCTTCAAATGCCTTTTGCTCTGTGGTGTCTCTTTGGATTCGCTCATTTAAGGCATCAAAATCTTTGGCTATGATATGTAGAAGCCAAAATAAGCCCTTTTTTATTGATTTGTCAATTTTTTTCCCATAGCCCATGATAGCTGAGCAAGGTTCCTGTAAATGAAAGGGGAAAGAGGGGAAAAGTATTTGCAGTTCAGGTCACATTCCTTGACTGAAAACAAGGACTTAGCTAAGCAATTACTGTTTACTGCAAAACACTGAGAAGTATGGGAAGTAAATTTGTATTTATGCATTTTCATAAATTCAGAAATATTTACAAATCTTTTCTTGGCCAAGATAAAAATCACATCTGAACAGTGATCCTTCCTGCATGCAGGCAAATTCCTTTTCTGTTTCTTTTTAAAAAAGCTGGAATACTAAACTGGCTGTTCAATTAAACAAGTTTTAAACCACAGCAGTAACTTAATTATTCTTACATGGTTTCAGAGCAGACCAACAATTACATTTTGAGGATCCCCACTGTAAACATTTGTTAAAACATCAAGGTGAGCAGTAGAATTTCTTACGGAATAGATACATAGACTGTATCTTTTCTGGGGTTGCAGGGTTTTAGTTTCTACCTTACTGGAAACTTTACATATATGTAAGTAGAAATTAGAAAATGAAGCATGTTAAAATATACATACAATTTGACAGAGACACTTGTGCTCATTGACAAGCCTTTCCAGAGACAAGGACTCGATTACATCTGCTTCTGACAGAGCTCCTTCTCTGTCCTGCTTGTTTGCCAGCCTGGAGAAAAGAGCAAAAGAAACACTGAGCACCCTGACACAAGAGAGACTCACAGATCTCCAAAAGTTAAGTTTTTGAGAAAAGTAGGAAGAAGGGAAATAGTAAGAAAGGAAAGATAAAATGCCTTGTTTCAGCTTTAATTCATTATTCTTTCTGCTTAAACTTTCTGCTTAGTCCATACACCCTTTTTAGCAGATATTGAAATTAAATATCACTAAGGTGCTTAGTAATTCCTTAATAATTATTATAGAGAAAGCAATTATATTTACAGCGAAGAAGATGTAAAAGACCATCCTGTTTTACATCTACAGTTACACAGTGCAACTTGATGGAGTCACTGGATGAAAGTTCCAGAACTTTGCAGCTTCCCAAGCCATAAGCAATTCCCTGCTTCGTGATCACCTCAGGTCTGCCTTATTACCAAACATTTCTCTCTAATGCCAACCAACTTCATATATGATGTTTTGAACTTGCTCTTCCTAAGTCAAACTTAAAGCTCAGAGGGAGGAACTTGCATGAATGGCTCTAAAAACATACTTTATTAAATAGCAGAAAGTAAAAAAAGCCCACAAAGTGATCTTTAACTGAAATGCTATCATTCTCTTCTTTCTTAGACATATGGTACCAAAGAGGGCTCCAGAAGACAGACATCCATTTAGGACCACAAGAACACAAAACAATCTAATTTTGCACTTTCTCCCACAGTAATAATCCAAGCTAAGGCTGAAAAAGGAGTATTCCACAGCATTAGGGAATCTGAAAATTACACTTGCTTTTCTCCAACAAAAGACTTCCACTAAAATAATGTTCTGAAATTTAGCAACATTTCAATTACATGAGAACTCTGAGTCAACTTTCTGGATAAGAACACAAATATTTGGCTATCCCAAACTCAATGGCAGAAGGGTTTGGAAGCAGAAATCAAGTCACCATCATTAACTCAAATGGCTTTTAGGGAATGTTAGGCCAAAGCTTGTACTTTGGATTTATCTCACTCCTTGTTGGGAAGGAACAGTGTTAAAGAATTCACTCCATAGTTAGCAGAACTTGTCAGCACATCAATTTGGTCTAAGACCTTATTCTTTCCTATTTTCTGAAATCACAGTACGAGAGCTTCAATTCTTAATTATTTTGCAGCCAAGAGAGTTTTTACTTTCAAAGAAACATCAGAAAAAAAGCTGTATTGCATCTACAGCTCAAAAAACATTCATTGTTTTAACCTCGTGATCTTTCATCTTTTCCAGAAGAGTTTGTTTATGAAGGAGACCATAGAAAAGCAGCTTCTCAAGTGGCCAGTCTCTCTCAACCTTCATCATTCTCAACCATTTGTGGTCCAAAGGGTTCACTTATTTATCATCATCCTGGAGATACAATCCCTACATCCCACTGATAATCAGAACTTGACTGACTTGCCTGCAGAGCTAAAAAGGGCATAAGGTTCTTCTCCCTGTCCCTCCTTTCATAACTTGTTTCTACTTCCCAGAGAGAACTTCTACAGCCCTTGGGATGCAGAGATTCCCTGTCAATACATATACAAGGCCTATGATATTTTCCATATGTTTGTGTCACTCTTTCTTCTCACCAACCAGCCAGAACATGAAACGTCCTCTTAGTATTTATCCATGGAACAGGATAAACCAGAGAAAAATTAAATGAAATTCAAGAAATCTATGGAAAGTAATTACAAGATTGGAAAAAATTACCTCCACTTTCTTTTCCCACCACTTAACATATCCTTTTTAGTCTGAAAATCCTACTGTGCTGCCCTTCAGTTTCCAAAAGCATTGCTTAGCAGTGCTGTCAGACCTAACTGAAAAAAAATTTCTGAGCAGTGTTTGTTGCCACAGCCTGTTCCTTGCTCACCTGAAGATGAAATAACTGTACTCTGTGCTGTGTTATTGGACTGCACACTCTACAAAGCACAGCTGAGGCAGAAGGAAATGCTGCTGAGCTGCACAGCTCAGTGTCAGCGTGAACTAAAGTCCTACAGCTTGCAGTAGCTGCTGATTTTTACCCTCTAATACCTTGAAAGGTGTCATATTTGTCTTTCTGGTCAATTAGTTTCCATCTTCTCTGCAGTGACACTGAATGAGCATTCAAAAAATACGGCTAAGGTGCACTGTCTGGAAAAGCAGCATATCCAAAGAGCTGCCTCCACCTAATGCTCCCCAGGAAGGGAAGTGGTTTTGCTCAGGTCATACATTTACTGAGCACCTCAGATTTTGGGTCAAACTCATAAATGGAGTTGAAATATTTTTAAGATGCTGTAGTAAAAGGCATTATTTTGCTGGGGTTTGTTTTCCATCTACTATTAGATCCACCTTGCTTCTTTTCCCCTTCTGGTGTAGAAGAAAGCAGGCCCTGCACTTACACTTGTGCTCCACCTCCATCTCTCCAGGCCTCTCTCTCCAAGAAGCTGCTCCCCAGCACTTCCTGCTGCTGGGCAGTTCCAGCAATGGATCCACCCCTCAGCAAGGCTGGCTTTCAAACAGGCAGAACCAGATTCCCCAAGTAGAAAGTAATCAATTTGCCTGTCTACTGCGGTGGCAGAAGTTTCTCTCTCACACTACCCCCTTCTGAACACTTGGACAACTATATAAGAATTAGAAGGAAAACTATATAAGAATTAGAAGGAATGAAGAAAATCCTTAATGGAAAAGTCACTCAGGACATGTTACTTAGGGAAATATTCAGAAAAATGTTTCTCAGATTGTACTGAAGCTTAACCTCAGGAGTGCCTCTGGAAAGGATAAACCAGAAAGCCACCAGCACAGGATTCAGAGGTAAATACTTTTTTCTTACTTAATATTTATAAAGTTGCAAATATCTGAAAAAAAAAAAAAAAAGCTGTATATGAGGGGTTTAGAATGGAAATGTGCTCAAGTGTTAAGACACATAAATAATGTACGTGGACCCAGAAAAGAATTGGGTGTTTCTGTGCGTGAATGTAGTCTCAGAGCTCTACTGCTCATGCACAGGAACACCAGGGTTTGAGGCAAGTTTTATGCAGAAAAATACCTTCTTTAGGGAATACATCAGAGTTATCTTAAAGGAGAGACCTTGGTTTTAAATTTCCAAGTCCGTTAAGTTTCATATATAGCAATTTTTCATGTTTAAAACCCCATAGGAGGTATATATCAAAACATACTTGAAAGCACAGGGGAGAGCCTGTTGGTTTATCATGTAAAGTTTGCTGAGTAAGAAGCTTTCATATATAAAATCATGTTGGCTTGCTTTCAATTCCACATAAAGTATATTTGGAATTGTCTTGGTGCACCAAACTTACCTCATGCAAGAAATAAAGAAAAAGTAGGCACCTACTGCTTTTATATCAAGTAGGATTTTTCTAAGCAACTTAAGAGAGCTTTTGAACTTTAAAAGTCACGGGAAACAATGTGGAAAGGGAGTGTATGTGTGCATTGGCACAAGTGACATCTGTAGGTCAGTGACAATATTTCTTCAGAAGCCAGAAAACACGCCAGAGAAAAACAAAGCCCAAATGCAAGCTATGTAAGTTCCTTGAGCTGTTCATAAAATTAGTGAGCAAAGAGGGAAAAAACAAAACAACCAAAAAACGAACCAGTATTACAGTTGACTTTACAATACAAAAGATCTGGTGGGAAAAAAAAGTCATCTATGGAATGGACACATTTGTATCTTGCCTTTCATAAGAAATTCGAGAAGTGTTACAGAAAGGGGATGTGTGGGAAGAGAGTGTTTTGTGTGAGGGTATGTGTGTGCACAGGTTTGTTTGCCTGTTCTGCGGACTTGGAAGTTTTTTTAAATACTGTTACTTTCCAACTGATGCATTTCCCTCCACTTATGTGGGATTCTTATACAGTAATATAACAGTGAATACTGCAATGGGTACACACTGGGGGGTGATCTCTAAGTGCCTCAGATGTGCGGCTTTTGGGGTTAAGTTTAATCAGAATCAGTGATCACAGCCCCATGGTGGCCATCAAAATGAGGAGCAAAGCATTCCTGAAGTCAAAATATCAAAGTATCAGAGCTATCAACAGGACAAAAGTAAGTTTAGGAAAACGCATCTTTATAAGAATGATTTATCTGACACCATTAGTCTTTAAGGCTCCTTGAAGAAGCTGTAGCTTTGTGGGATGGAGTTAGAATTCCTGGGGAAACAAGGAAGATAGAACCTTTGAATTTAACAGCAGCCTACACACAGCAAAGAACAATGCTCTATTCTTCCATCTACAGTCAACCTGCTATTTAAAAATGCTGTTCTACCTCTATTCCCCTCCAAAATTTTATCTCTCATCTATTAACTGTTTGCTTGGACAGCAATCAGAAGGATGTTTTATCCTAAAGAAGGGAGGCCTCCGTAGACACAGCATGGAAAAGTTTATTAGTCTCTTTGTGCTTTGCTTATGTTAAACATCCATGAAAGTCCAACTCCTGATTCACAAACGTGTGAGTTTGCTGGCTTGTTTTGCTTGGTCTTTCTTCTTCAGTTACTGGCAGTTCATGAGCCTTTTCAGGAAGTCATGGAACACAAAATTCTCTATATTTTTAGCAAACAAACAGATAGGAGAATAGGCCAACAGTTTCAGGTCTTCTGGGTGCCTGACAACAATGACAAACCCATCAGTAACTTCTTACTGATTTACATATGGTTCTTCCTCAAATAAACTTACCTCATTCCTCTAGTATGCTTTTCATGCCTTCAACCCTTATGCAAAACAATCCTTTGGATATTAGGCTAAGCTATACTGAAGAAAGGATGAATAAAATGCTACAAGATTATCTGCCTGCAAACAGCAATTAAGAGTTTGCTTTCATGCAGTTGCAGGGAGGGACAGGAGACATTTCTCTATTTAAACCTTAGCCCCAGACAGTTCCTCCAGGTCACATTTAAATAAGAGAATAGTTAAGAACAAGATTCTAAACTCATCCTGTTATAATATCCCTGGGCAACTTCATTCTCCTATAACCTTTTGAAGTGGTCACAAGGTTGTCAACAATTATAATTTGTTTTATTTTGTTAAGTGGCCTCATTCTTACCATAGGTCTGAACCATATTCATATTTCCTGCAAACTATTTCTCTGCTGTGCTCTCAGTTCAATCACACCTGCTGGTCAGAGGGGCTGAATCCAAAGAGATGTCTGAGCTTACACAAAGCAGGTTATTTTCAGCTTCCAGATGTGCAATTCCAAAAGAAATAACAATAAATTATGTTGCCATATATTTCTAGACAATATTTTAAAAAAAAATTTGCAAACATGAATTGTTTTTTTAATACTCTATTTCACCTTGATATATGACCTTGATATATCAATACCTAGGCAAACAAAGAGAATTTCACCTGTCCTCTATCCTGTTGCAGCCCTTTCCCCCGCTTCTACTTTATTTTCAAATACTGCTTTAAATTACATGAATATTCAGACCTTAATGATGTGATCTTTGGGTAGAAGAGATTATGATTTTCCTTCTGGATTTCTGTGACCTGCAGGTGGCCATCATATTTGCACCAGCTCATTAAGGGAAGGTGCTGATTTCTAGTCTTATTCTTGCTGGAAATAAATAAATAAACCCAGGTACCCCCAACATATCCCTTTATTTCTCTCTGTTGCTCATTCTTGAGGACTCAAAGAGCATGACTGAAATTTTTGGTTTAATAGGTGAAGAAATCACCATCAAAACATTAAATAAGTTCTCCAGTTTTGCTTTTAATCAAGGGATGCTGCATTCCCTCCCAAGAGGATAAGGCACAGATTAACTGATTTGCAGAGTGAGATCATTTTTCAATATTAAGAATGAAACACCTTAGCCCTTAAGTCCCCTCTGCTGAAAATGTTACTGATTTTGCACTGTCATCCTATAAATGGCATATTTTTAGGCAGGGCAAGCTCTCTGCCTCTGGTATTTTCTTGTTGAGCCACTCCCACACTTACCAAAAACAGAAACTTGAACTTACAAATATTTTAAAGCATGTTTTTCTAAGGACTTATCTTAAGACAGAGATGTTTTAAGATGATATTTTCACCCAACCAGCTTCTGTCCAGTAATCCTCGGTTTAAGTATGTTTGTTTACCAAGTATTTAAGTTAAAGGACACTTTTTAAACAAAGGAGAAAATAAATGTAACTTGATGTAACTAAATGTAGCAAGAAATCCCACTTTAATTACTTCAGATTAATCCTTGACATATAGGAGAAGATTCCCATCAAACCCCATCAAACATTTTTGTGAGAATATACGAGAGCACAGCCTTTGGAGCAAACTAAATTTCAACTCAAGTAGTTTTCCTCACAGACTACTAAAAGTATTTTAAACTATATGCATTTAGATGGTTATATGTCTCTCACTAATTTTTTTTGTTGCTAACTTAAGCAGGAATCAGCTTCCAGCCCAGAGCATGACTCCAAACATCATCCACAGCCATCATGTTCCCAAGTTATAAGGGTTTGCTGTCAGCGTATAACAGAGCTATAATGTAACTTCCTGCAGCTGGGAAAAGGAATAGAATAAAATTTTAACATGACATGTGACCCAAAATTCCCTTGGGACACGTTGCCTGAAAACATTCTCTACCCAGTGCCCTTAACTGACTTGTAACTATGGGACAGGAAAGCAAACCAACCTTTATTTTGGTTGCAGTCAGAAAAAGAAATAAAAACCAACCCAACCAACGAAACAAAACACCAAAACAAAACAAAAAACCCCACTAACAACAAAAAAATATATCTATTTCAGCCAAGGTAAAAAAAGCAGGATGATCCAGAACACAGATCATACATATCAAAGGGCTCTTGAAGAGAGAATCCTGCTTCTTCGTTGCCTCCAAGTGCTCTTCTCTGGAAGAGTATGCAGGATGTCAAAATGAAGGTAAGAAGGCCTGAAAATTGTACCAAAGATCAAATATAAACAGAGCCTTTTGTGCCAGGCATTTCAATGAGGGTGTTAAATAACCAAGAAATAGTGAAGAAAACTATGGAAATGAAAATAAACAGGAGGCTTTGGTAACTTGGGGGGTGGTGGAGAAGAAATAAACAATCCAGCAAAGCCAAAAAAGAAGCCACTGTATCTATTTACAACCAGCAACATGAGTTCCCCATGATCAACTTAACTTCCTCACATACCCGGTTGTATCTTTTACCTTGATGCAGCCCAAGTTTTTGGATGTAGGCTCCACTTTAACTGGGTGTAATTAAAAGGTGGAAGAATATTCTATTCTATGTTGCTTTGCAATTAAGCACCTTTGAACTTGTCTTTTTTTTTTCCCCTTAAAAATAGGCAAGAGAATATAAAAAATTTCATTATCTTTGAATTTAGGACATACTTTATCATCACGACAGACTAATAATGGTGGTCCAGCCCTCAGGATCTATTATTCCACCACTGTGCTGAGGTAATTGTCTTTTCAAAGACTTTTCCAGCCTCATGTCATGGGTTTGACTGCAGAGATTCACATAACCCCAATGAGCAACACAGTCAAGTTATCAGAAGGCAAAGACTTTTGCAATCCCCTTAAAATGTATTTGATAAGGATGTAAAAATTGCATTTCTGAGCCTGACAAACAATATCTAACTATATACAGCTATATATAAAGATGTCTACCAGAAGAACAAATACAAGCTTAATCAAAAGTGGATGTGCTTGATAAAAACACAGAGAGGAACAGGGAACAGAAAAGCTTTTCTGGGAGATACAAAATACCAGAGCAACCAAACTGAAATGTCTCAGTGTACTGCTGCTTTTTCTCCCCAAATAAGTGTATGAAAGCACATCAATAATCCCTAAACTCTGAGTACAACTTAGGTACTGGGCAAAACTGGACCTGATTCATCCTCCTTGACCTCTGCCCCCTCCTCCTCAAAGCCATCCTGCAGCCACATCAGTTCAAATGAGTAATTGCAGCCATATTATTGGAGCAACTCCATTTCTACAGATTCTATTTTTCACCACCAGCCTGGGATTCCAGCTCCAAATATGGTTTCAGCATCAGTAATAGTTCAGATAAAAGATGTCACAGCAGCATTTACGGCTGAGGAATGGCCAGAAACACAGGAAAACCTCAGCAATGCTCTTCAGATTTATAGGCATGAGAGCATTTAGAGCCATTTCTAAATACAGTCAATAATTTAAAGCTATAGTTTAACAAGCAAATGCTTTCTCATCTACTGATTTGCTTTGGTTTTCCTGCAGTCAGTCTCTTGGCTGCTTTAACCCAAATTTTCCAACCTCTGATGAACAGAAAGTCTAATGAGGACGTGCCAGTCTGTGCTACTTTATCACTAAAAATATCACCTTTTAAAATCTTTTTTTTTTTGAATACAGGGGACACACTAAGTCACTGGATTGCTTCCAGTCCACATATTCTGTTTACTTAAGTCTAAAAGAATAGGCATATTCTCCTTTTATTGACAAAAACTTCAAGGAAATGGATCTTTCCTCTCCATCAAAACCCGACATGCCCCTATCCACATACACAAACACACAGGACAAAAACAAGGACTCACAAAACAAAGCTTGTTGTGGAACACTCAAGAAGCTAAGCCAACAATTCCCAAGGTTATCTTCGTCAGGAAGACATCCTTATTTATTTGAAACCAGCATGTGTTTCAGTTGCCAGTATAATCAACCACATTTATTGCCAAGTATGTTCAGTGTTAGGTTTTGAAGGCAAATCTGACAGAAGATATGAAACTCAGGTTCAATTGCTTGCAGTCCATTCTTTTGTGAGAATAATGTTTAAAGAAGAAAAAAAAATCCTAAGTATTTTATGCAAACTTTGCTAGTTGAGAATGTTTGGAGATTTGCCATTTTGTTTGTTGTCTCCATCCTCCCCTAATGATTTGAAGACCAATGCAGCTAAAACACTGAAATGTAAATGTCATCCATTAATGGACAGACCTACTGAAGATGAAGCCCAGCATGTGCTCCAGTGTTTAACTTACTTTCAAATCACAGGACATTAAACATTTGAAAAATGGGTAACTGCCATTTTTGGTCTGAAGGAGTAACTGGGACTTCATGCAGGTTTTAGAGCTTTTCAGAAATGACTTGCATTGTCTTAGATACAAGAAAGTCTTGTCACAACACATCATAAACATTAATGGTGCCCTTAGAACTTTCTTTTAACCCCAGGTTTGCCAAGCCAGGCTAAATTAACATGGGTCAGCAGTGCTGCGCTACACTGACACACATTCTCAGGTCACTTTCCCTGCAGCAGCTCTGAAACATTCCTAAAGGATGCTATCTTGAAGGAATTGTCTGACTTCTGCTGTGGGGAGATCCATAGAAGGTTCAGCAATGAAGAGGCATTACTGTAATCAAACAAACACATGTTGCATTTCCCCACCCCAAAATAACACTCCGCAATAAATAACCTGTAAGCTTTTCTGATCACAAGGTTCAGTACGTTACTGTAACTTTTTGGATTCTCTTGATGTGAATCAAACACTAAATTCACACACTAAAGGATTAAGGAAAAGAAGAAGCAGTAAAGGAAATCCACACTAAGGTGGAATATCAACATTCCTTCTCATGATTGACCCCTGAAGCAGTTCAAGTTTTGTTTTTCAGTTAATCCTCCTGCAGAAAGCCACATTTAAGTCTGTGAAGGTGTGTTCACACTGTTCAACTCCATGACTTACATTATTCAAAAATCTATTTAGGGACTTTAAATATGTTCAAATACAACAGAATCATTTGCATACTGACAGGTTACCTAATTGATCCTTTGCAGTTATTACAAATGCATCCTTCTGGATACTGTAAAGAAGTACTACATTTGCTTGGTAATCAAAAATAAATATAAATCTTTAGAACCAGGGTTTAAGAATAATTGCACCTGTCAGTCTTTTCTGAAACATCTAAAACCAGGCAAAAGATATTTCTGTCCTGTTTAACTGCTTGAGCAGGCAGCCCTTTGGAAGGCAGACGTTTGATTTAATCAAAGACCCCAGGTAAAAAAATCCCATAATCTTCTAGTCCTGAACATTTTACTTCTTACTGAAATTTTCCATTCTTAATCAGAGTCCAAGCAAATAAGTCATGTAAAGTTTGAGAAAAACACTTTCTTCACTATAATTAAAATTAGTTGAACTCAGTTATTTCCTAAAACATGCGCAATGGACACTTTCTCTTAATTATATCTTCAGTAAAGCTATATATTTAAGAATATATTGTGAATTACACCTTCACAACATCCACGGTATAAAACAAAACTAATCTGACTTTCTATTAAACAAGAAACAGCAGTGAGTTGTGTCCCACTACGGTGCACAACACATCTGCATAAATTTTATGAGGAATGCAAATGATAATGTAAGTTAGAAGACAGTAATTCAAAATAGGCTTAGAAAATCTTCATGCTACAACATTAGTGATGTGGATTCACCTCCAGAAAAACTAAAAAAAAAGATCTATTTTCATGCTAAATTATTAGTTTTTAAATTATGAGACTTGTGTTTCTTACAGAGAATCCAAAAATGGAATGGCAGATTCACTTCTATTTCCAAAAAGATTTAAAGGTTGATTAATTTTAATCAGATAAAGAATTAGGATAAAATAAGAATTGGAGTTACTCCTCTCTTCCTTCCCAAAATCAAAGTGCTCTCCACAAATTATGTTCTTCACTGGTCTGAGTTCTGCATTCCACCCACAGAAATGGGATTGGGCTCCAAATCACTGGCTGTGGAAGGAACACTGTAGTGAAGAAGCTGAGGAAAGGCTGTAATGACAAACATTATGTGTGTTATTGACAAACTCCTCTAGAGCCTGCAATAAATGGTAGAGTGCTCTGACACCACTTAGCTCATGTATTTGTGCAGAACACCCACCACTTTTATTACCTTTGTGCAAAGGGAAGTGGCTCGAACCCCCAAAACTACTGTTCACATTACGTGTACAAGGGCTAACATTGATTGTTGTTACATTTTGATTACAGTGAAACAAAAGCAACCAAAAAACATATTGGATTCATTTCCTGTGTTGCAAGAGGGGGCAAAAAAAAGCCCAAGGGAAAAAAAACAAACCCTGAACACAAAAGCCATGAGAGACCGACTGCAAGAGCTTAAACTGAGGGCTAAGGAACTCCAGATAGCTGGAGAAAACAACAGCCCAGCTGCCCAAGAGGAGGAGCAGGAGTTTGAACAGCAGGCCATTATTTATGAAAGAGAGCCCATAACTGAAAGGCACTTACATGAAATCCAGAAGCTTCAGAATGAAATTAATAACTTGGTGGAAGAAGTTAATAAATTCAGCCAACAACAAAAAAGCCTGGTGTCTTCAATGAGGAGATTCAGCGTTCTGAAAAAGGAATCTAACATAGCAAGGGAAATCAAAATTCAAGCAGAGCACGTAAGAAAATGTTTGGATGATCTGTCAAAGGCAGTGAAAAAAGCTGAAAATGAGCAGGGGCCCTCACGTGCCACAGTGAGAATCCTGACTTCCCAACATGCCTTCCTATCCCACCGTTACCTCCAGGCCATGCTCTCCTACAACGAAGCCATCACTGCCAAGCAGGAGAAATGCAGGAGGTTCATTGTCCGTCAGCTCGAAGTAGCTGGTAAGGAGGTGTCTGAGGAAGAGGTCAATGACATGCTCCAACAGGGGAAATGGGAGATTTTCAATGAAAATCTCCTCACTGAAGCCAAAATAACTAAAGCTCAGCTTTCGGAGATCGAGCAGAGACACAAAGAACTCGTCAGTCTGGAGAACCAGATCAAGGACATCAAGGAACTTTTTATCCAGATATCAGTGCTGGTGGAGGAGCAGGGGGAGATGATCAACAACATAGAGATCAGTATGAACAACACTCAAGAATATACTCAAGTATCTAAAGAAAAATTTGGGCTTGCAGTCAGGTATAGAAAGAGGAACCCCTGCAGAGCAATATGCTGCTGGTGCTGTCCATGCTGCAAGGGATAAAAGAAATGAACTCCTGGAAAGACCAGTGGTTCCTACAACTTGACCTTGATAAGCAGCCTTAGGATCCCATACTCCCTTCAGCAGAGCTCTCAGGAAAAACTCCCTCTGTGTATCCAAAGAGAGTTAGAAGAATGCAAAGAATTTTATGGTTTTCACACAAACACATGAATGAGGGGAAAGGATCAAAGGACAAAAGTGCCACTTTTTTGTTTTTCTGACTCAATCTAAACCAATGTGGCAACAAACCACCTGTGCTTTTAGGAAGCACCAAAAACACTGTTATCTCAAAGACAGATTTCATAAAAACGGTCTAGTTGCTTTTCACAAAATAATACTTGGTATTTTTAATTGCCTTGTGTTTTTTAGCACTTTTATTTACTTGATTCAAATTCTAAGGGTTTTTTTCCCCAGAAATCTGAAATTCTACAGAACCAATCCACACATAAAGCAGACTCCACTAGTAACAATGCAGAATGTGATGCCTAAACCAAACAAGAAGTCAGAAGAGAGTTATCTGGAGTGTTTCACTCCTACTCTGTAGGAAAAGTTACTCACAGACATTGGGTTATTTATTTAATAACACTTTCCTGTATTTCTTACAGATAGGGCTTGAGCTGCTGTTTTCTGAACAAATTAACGAATACTAGCAGCAGAGCACATCAACAAACCCACAGGGATCTTTGTCAGCAGCTTGCTGAGAAACCATGCATTAACAAACTGACACAGATGTTTACATTATTCAGCTACACGGGCAGATCACCTACTAGATAAGGACAGGGGAATATGATACCTTATCACACAGGCGTTTTCTTACTGCTCCCTGTTCTATCTAAATGTTCAGTTGCATCTGCAGTCTCACCTTTGTTAGTACAAAAATCAAAGGAAAAATATAAAAAAACCCATAGAACCCCATCCTTATTAAAAAAAAATATATAATCTAAAACCAGAGGATGATTTACGGTTGGAAGGAATTTCTGGGGGACCTTCAGATCATCCTCCTGCTCCAACTTTTGCTCAGATCAAACCAGAAATTTTCCTGGTTGCAGTTCTTGTCTATCACTTCTGATCCTACCACATGGCCCTGAACAAAACCCTGTTATCTTCACACCTGGTTGTTTAGGCAGCAGGAAGATCTCTCCTTAGTTTCTTGACTTCTAGTCTGAACAAAGACAGCTCTGACTCTCCTGATAGGTCACATGCTCCAGTCCACAGCTGGACTCACTGCACAATAATGACATTTATCTTCAGGGCAGTCCTGTGGTGGGAGGTCCAGAATGGTGCAGGACATGCATTCATTTGTGCTCCTACAGGAGTTGCCAGAACTTCTGATGGAGGGTTTCCACAACTCTAGATGGTTCCATGAAATTCTGCTGATTGTAGAAGCTTGGGATCTTCAAACAGGAATGAAAGCCAGATGCCTAAAGCAGTAAACAACAACAGCTCCCCTGAATACCTACAGCAGCAAGCAGAAGAGGGGTGCTTTTGTTTTCCATATTCCCAATTGCTGGCTTCTACTCTGTTTCCAACTCCTTTTGGAACTTAATGACAAATGAAATTTAACAGAAAGTAACACTGCCACTGAGGCAAAAAAAGTTACTTCCAGAAAGAATTTTAAAAAAAGAAAATCCACACTGAAACCAAACCCCAAACCAGAAATGTATTTCTGAACTCTTTTGTGCTGTGCAAAGGCACAATCAACAGCACTATATTTGGATACAGTCAGAGAAGGCAGAACAAACTGCACTACAGTTCTACAAGACACTAAGTGAGCTACATGGCTTCAATTTTATCTAGTGGGGAAAAATAAAAGGGCACTACTGAATTATTGTTACATGGTGATATTTATAAATAGTTGGATTCCTTCTACCCCACATTAAAATTGCAATTGTTATCAAAATAAAAAGGTGTGGACCTTAAAGAGAAAAATATAACATTTATAAGAAATAAAGTTAAAGACACCACAGATACTGTTTCATTAAACAACCTCCCTTAACTGCTGCATATATGGAAACTACCTTTATGTTCCAAGAGCAGAGTAGAAACCAGACAATAAACAATACAGAGAAAAGAGTTACTGTGGCCAACGTACATATATATATCTATGTAGGTATTTATGTATATAAACTTAATATAATACACACAGAAATATGCACCTAACAGCAACACCACCCCAGCTGCCTTTCCTGGTTTTACTTTTAGAAAAAACAAAGGTACACAAAACTTTCCTTCTCTCCTGGGCCCTTAAACAGAAGGCACTGTGGTACTTCTGTGAGGGATTATTGCAGCCAGGACTGACGGGAGAGTAAATCAAAAACATCCTTGTCTGAGAGGGAAATGTGTTCCTGGGCCAGCCTTCCTCTTCATACAACAGACACGTTCCTCTGAAGCAAACATGATCTTGTTAAACAGGAGCTGTGCTTTAAATGGTGGAGTAAAATTCGAGTTTCACTAATACTTAGGGAAACAACACAAAAGTGACCAATTCAAGTAGTTCTCAGATGTGTATTTGGTGAGAACCAGGCAAAGCAGAAACATAGAAAACACACTGAAGAAGAACTGGGAAGTGAGAAAACCAGAAGGACTTGTGGAAAGCTTTTTCTTAATATGGGATGATAATAACTGAAAATAAATAGCATTAACTCAAACTTACCTTGAAGTCATGGGAATTTGGTATTGAGCATTCAAAATCATTAACAGTTGAAATTTTGCAGTGAGCATTAAAGTAACTTTCCAGTGTTTTTGTTAGTTACATAATTATAGAGAAGAGCAAACTAATTAAAGCAGAACTAAGAAAAGTGAAATATTAATAGCTATAATCCCTTATCACCAAAATAACAGGCAGAAAGGAGCTTTCTACTAAAATAAAAACACCTGACCAGCAATTTCCCTGGTATAAAAACATCAGCACAGACTTGTATTTCCTCTTGCAACACAAAAACCCCCCAACCAACCAAAACAAAAACCCCAGCAAACACAATTAACCACAAACAAAACTACTATTTGCCTAAATAATATGAAGTCTGTGTGTTCCTTTCTGATAAAAGGAAAGACAAAAAAAAACATTCCAAGTGAAGCAAATTTAAGCTTGTCTATCTATATAAGGCTTGAGCATGATGGAAGAATTTACCCATGAATCTAAGACCTGTATGAACTTCTTTCTACAACTCAGTGCCCCCATAAATAACAGACTGAGTAACTCCTTAAGGACTTGAGCGTTGAACATGAGCAAACATACATAAGTGAGGTGGTAACACTCAACGGGAAGAAAAATGACAAACAGAAAGTTTAACATCTCCAAGTAATTCATACTGAGTCAATGACAGCCAA
>JAWWES010000001.1:3163255-3210844 GCA_035583135.1 Lophotriccus pileatus | reverse complement strand
ACACTCAACGGGAAGAAAAATGACAAACAGAAAGTTTAACATCTCCAAGTAATTCATACTGAGTCAATGACAGCCAACACCTCCTGCACTTTAAGAATCTATTAAAAGGCAATAACATCAACAAATTTAGCTTAGTCTAAATAAACTCAGTTAATAAATAGACTTTGCCTTGTGATTATCCCTGTTGATATGGATCAAAAAGCAGGATCAAGTCCCAGGGAAGTGAGTGGGATCTCTGCAGGTACAGCCAGCCACCCAAATAAACTCCAGTACAGGATTAGGGCACAGAGATTTCTACAGAAAATAAATCCAACAAACAAGCAACAAACCCCCCCCCCAAACAACAACAAAACCCCCAAACAAAACAAACAAACCAACCAACCCCACACCATAACCCCAAAAGCCCCTGAAGTTGTATTTAATTAGAAACAGTTGTCAACTGCCACAGCTGCATTTTCAGAACAGATCTGGGTTAAAGCCACTGCATTAAGCTGCCTTTATTGCCTTCATCCACAGCAATGGAATGTAAAATCTAATCTATTTTCAACATACACACCATTAGCTTGCTGAACTGCACTCCACTTCATCAAAACAATTAGCCACTTGCATCCTGGTAGTTACCACAGCATCACTATTTCTTTAAAGTAAGAGGCCTCTCCTCTTAACTTTACAGATTCTTTAGGATAGCACAGAAATGTTGTGCAATTTAATGCATTCTGGAGGTCTTATGCCCACCAGACATTGTCCCGATAAACCATTTTAAACTTTATTTTGTAACTTCAAAAGGGTATTTGTTATCAAAGCCCTTTGGTGGGGCTGAATTGAATGAAATATGTAATTTCCCATCTCTTACAAAACTTATTAAGCAGACCAAAAGCACATGCCAAATACTATTAAAGGAAGCCTTCTTTAATGAGATCTTGCTGCTCACGTATCAGCAGCACCACCATGCGTTAAGCGAACAAGACATTTATTGCTGAGAGATCACCAGTATTGCAAAATATAATCAACATTTACAATTTAAGTAATTGATGCAGGCCTAAGTAATGGTATTTTTACACAGTGTTGTCATGCCAGATTTGTAAAGCCTGTCATTTCAAGTAATGTTACCATTTTAAAGTACTAAAAAATCCCACCTTATTGTTTTTTCACTGCTAAAGAAAGAGAAGACACATAAATATCCCTGAGAAGGACTGAACAGGATATAAAGTCAGAGGAAGTGAATGGATTTGGGATATCACCAGCTACCATGGAGAGAAAGAGGGAGGAAAAGACAAGGCTTTGTTCCTCAGCATGATATGAAAGTAACATAAATAAACACTTCCTAAATTCCATAAAACTAATTGTAATATTGCTTAGTGCTAAAGTTACAGCAGTATTAGTGTACTTTAACTTATTAGTATTAGTTATTAGTATTACTATTAGTCTACTTTAACTTCTCTTCATACTATACATAAAGGGTTCTTCTTCAGGTCTAAATTTCCCACGTTTCAGATTATTAGGAGAACATTTATGACATTACTTACACCAGCACGGGTTTTCCTGATATCTTAGGGCTGTTTAAAACTTCTATCATGGCTTGCTTTGTTTCTTCCATTCTTTCAACGTCACTGGAATCCACCACAAATATTACCCCGTAAGACTCAGCATAGTAGTTCCTCCAGATATTCCGAATTCGTTTTCCACCTCCCAGATCAAAGATTGTCACTTCAAAGCGTCCCTGCTTAAGATCAATTTTGGAAAAGCCAACTGTTGGAGCCACGTCTTCAGGAGACTCTGTCAGAGTTGAAAGAAGAAAGCTTAGCTTTTGGTTTAAAGAGGATTTCATATCGTGATTTGTGCAGCAAAATTCGTATTTTAAAAACGTGGAGTGAAACTTCCCTGCCAAATGGCACCTCATTGCCAACAACACTGTTATTTTTATATTAAGACTTTCCCCTCTTCTCAGGTAATTCTGAATTTAACACATTAGTCTTTTAACCAGTTGCTTTACATTAATTTAGGTAGGAGCACTGGGGTCAAGGGAGTGGAGAAAAGAAGCCAAAAATGCAGTTCTTAATAATTCATTTATATTAAAACATATTTATTTATATAACAATTTTATTTTCCTATTTATAAATAATATAATTTATGTCATACCTTTACATTAAATATTTACTATTTCAATATAAACAGTTCCACTGCACTGGTGTTCAGCGTACTGCCATTTTCCCTTCCCTCTCACCACCATCTGAACAGTTATTCAGCGTTTGCACAGTATTAATTCAAGTTTGAGAAGGAAAACAAATAAAACAGTTAATGAATTATGACCTGGGAACCCTCGTGCTCTGCCAAATTTATTATTTATCCTCCGTGGTTGCCAAAACAACTTCAGAAGTTCAAACCGAGATCCGAGATGAAGTGAATGAAACCACGTTCCTCTGAGATGTAAACTACTCAGCTCTCTTTATTCAAGAACAGGTTCCAGCCTTTGTTTGTTTATTGTTATTTTCTGGGTTTCTAGTTTGCCATGCAATATGCTAAAACTATTACAGCTTTATATTTAACTCTTGCTCACTGTCTGCCTTCCCTGAGGGCAAAGAACGCCTGTACTTGCCTCACACCACTAAGCTCTCTCTGCAGGGCTGAGATAATTGGATATATTCAACTGTTTTATGTAGCTTGGCAGGCACAAGGCAAGAGAAACAGGTGTAAAATTCAGTTATTTTGGCAAATGAGACTTTGGTGGCCGTGCTGATTTACCCAGAGTGCTAAAAACTGAGATGCGACAGCTGGGTTTTTGCAGAAACCAACTCCAGCTGCAGTCTCCTCCCACAGACTGGGTGACTGAGGCACAGCCAAAAATACTGGTTCTAATCTCTGCAAGCCCTGCTAAGGGAAAAAAACACCCCATAACTGCATTATAAGGCAACTATTTAAACACTTGGAAACAGTCACAGAAATCAGAACTATCCTTGAGTTTAGAAATACTCATCTTTACCTCATCTTTTCTCCCCCAGAAAAACAGGATTTTTAGAAATAACTGTCATATTGAGCTAACAAAGGTATTAAAGTGGATTCTGGCATAGAATAGAAGGGTAAATAACTGAACACTCGTGTTTTCAGGGCAAAGATTCAGGAATATGAGAGAATGTCCCTAATTTTATTCCTGCTTTCTTGCATACCACAACACAAGTAAACAGAAAGTTGAGGAGGAGTCTCCAAGTCTGCCAAGACACTACTAAATACACTCTTGTTATTGCACAAGATGGAAGTTATTTAGAAAGACAATCCCAGAAGTAAGGGGGGGGGGAATCCCACAGAGAATTTTCGTTTTCAAAGCACAAATTTTATCTCAAATCACATCCTGCTTGCATTGTATCATTGGATGGTTCAAAGCACCCTTCAAAATCAAGTTGTCTCTCACTGCTGATTTTCTAGGCACTAATTTCAGTGCTTTTCTGATGGTAAATAATGATTAAAAATACGTATTATTAGAACCATCCTTACTGTTATTATACACATATGCAATTTCCTTCTTTTGAACCTTTTTGTTATTATATATAATTCCAACACTGATTTTTATGGAAAGTTTACACATTTCTGGACGTTCACCTGAGAGCAACTTCAGCACAGGCACACAAGTGAAAAAGAAAAATATGAAGTCCATTGATTTCTCTAATGTACACACATGTGAAGCACATCTTTAACCAGAATATTTTGTATCATGGCATTAATTCAAAGTAATTATTATATAGAATGTGGTCTACAACCTTGAGAGCTTTTGTCCTACACTTTCTTTCACTTAAATCTACTGATGGAGACCAGCAGCTTGTTTTGCAGTTACAATGTTCCTTCAGCTATTTATTGAACTGCTGAGAAAACCTTATTCTTGTCAGAAATATCCTATGGTGCTCATGACATCTAAAAAGAACACAGAACATACTTTGTTGCAATTTAGCATTTTTTGTTGCAGTTTAGCCTTTTGCACAGGTAACAATACAGTGATCAACTCAAGGCATATAAGCATCAAGGTATTCTGAACATTTGCTTTTTTGGGCTTTTCATATTTAAATGATTGAAAATTAGGAATCATTCTCTCTCAGTACTCCATTTAGACAATAAATAACTTGCTTACCTCCTTGAATTCCTCGGACTGTAGCAGTTTTACCAGCATTATCAAGACCCACCATTATTAGTGTCACCTTCCTCCATGAGGAGAAAAATAAAAGGGAAAGATATTTAAAATCTTTTTTTTAACCCTCCAGCTAGACATCACTTATTTTATTATATTTTTTTGAACACATGCATAGCAAATTTACCCCCAAGCAGTAGAAATAATAGGTATCAAAATGCCAAGCAGTAGAATTGTTACAATTGTGTATCTGCTGTTCAATACGTCAAACCACCTGATTAGACAGAACAGCTGAACAAGGTATGAAATGAGAAGTCCAATATTGTGGTTCTGAGTTTCACATGAGACAATGATTTTGCTTTCAACTTGTATTTGCCTGCTGAAATTTAAGTTCATGGTAGTGTAAATTTTATTTGGTGTGGTCATGGTCCCTTTAACAGTTCCTGTAATTTCATTTCCATTTCCCTAGAGTTTTACCCTCTCTCTGCCTCAAAGCTGCTCCTGTGTTAGGAATTTATTTCTGTCTCCAGCAGTGCATCTGAACAACACTACACAGTACATAAAACTCGTGTAGACAGCACCAGATGCTGTAAATATTTACCAGGAGAGGATTTTAAACAAAGCAATAGGAAAAACATGACTGTACTTCTCAGTTCTCCCTCCTATTCACAAACACTCAGAGCAGTCAAATGAAATTTGTTCAATTTTATGCCCCTTTAAGTGAAGTAATACTAAAAACATTGTAATTTCCAGACTTATAACTGTAATAGTATCAAACATGAAGTATAACTTATGCCAGTTTTCTCAGAAGAGCCAAAAAGCTCTGAGGCAAGAACCTAAAAACAAAGAGTAGGACCATAATAAATTATACTTTAACAGGAATCTAAAATCAGAGCTTTTATAAAGTCACAATTGTCTCTAACACACTGGTAGTGTCAGAAAGCTACTCAATCCAACATAGTTGTTGAACAGCAGCCCTTCTGTAAAATCTGAACTATGTAGCACCAAAGAGCATATTCTCCTACATGAATGTGTACTATAAATAAGTGTATTTATTTCCCATAGTTTGCACATGGTTTGAAATAAACTGTTGTACTATCTGTGCCTCCCTGCTAATTGGAGGAAAAAGCAAGGTGTCAAAGGAACAGAAACAAAGAAGAACAGCAGAATTCCATAACTGAGAATGGATCACCAAATCCCCACGAAATGCAGTATACAGAAATTCAGACAATAGTAGGAAAATTAGTTTTACACTAGGGCTACTCTTGACAACAAAGTGTTTTACACATTCTACTTGAGAATCTCAAAATGAAGAAACTAAAACAACAAGACAAAATCCAAACAAACACAGTAGTCCTTGTGACTCCATCAGTGGACAAGGAAGAGACTACAGATGACATTATCTGGACTTGTGTTAAGTCTTTGATGTGGTCCTCCACAAGATCCTTCTCGCTAAACTGGAGAGATGGATTCCAGGGTGGATAAGGAATTGGTTGGACAAACACATCCAGAGGGGAATGTTGACAGCTCAGAGTCCCCATGGACATTAATGACAAGTGGTGCCCCTCAGGAGTCCACGTTGGGACCAGTGTAACTGAATACCTTCATCAATGACAGATGAAGGGATCCCTGTTGAAGTGAGTCCAAAGGGATGGAGCACCTCTACTATGAGAAAGGCTGAGAGAATTGGGATTGTTCAGCCTGCAGAAGAGTAGGCTTTGGGGTGACCTCACTGCAGCCTTCCAGTACCTGAAGGAGCTACAAGAAAGCTGGAAGGGACTTTTTACAAGGGACACGGCAAGGAGGAACAGCTTCAAACTGAAAAAGGGTAGGTTTAGATTAGGTATTAGGAAAAAAGTCTTTAGTTTAAGGGTGGGGAGGCCCTGGCATAGGTTGCCCAGAGAAGCTGTGGATGCCCCATGCCTGGAAGTGTTCAAGGCCAAGTTGATGGGGATTTGAGCAAGCTGGGAAAGTGGGAAGTGTCCCTGCCCAGGAGGTTGGAATAAGATGATCTTTAAGATCCCTTCCAATCCAAGCCATTCTATGATTGTATGACAAACATTTTAGCAGTACCCCATAAGGCTCAACCTGATGAAACAGTATGTGAAAGACAGTATTTTGAACTTTATGCTTTCTTGAAGTCAGAAACAAAGCACCCAAATTGGAGATGATTAACATTTCATCTTTAAGATCAGATGATGTATTAATTCTGTCTTGCAGAAAAAAGAATGATGGACTTTTGTAACTGAATTAAAAAATATGAAGCAAATGAAGGGAAGTATAGGTGGAATACAGGAAGGTCAGCACAGAAATGTAGAATAGTTTCCCATATTTACCTGACAGGTTCCTGCCACCGTTTTAACCAGTTGCAGCAATTGGCCATTAGATTGAACATCCCTCTTCACTATCCATCCAGAGCCATCCAGAAACAATATGGACAGGCCAGAGCAACCCAAAAAGACTTTGTCTTGTCACTGCTGCTAGTGAGAAAAAAAAAAGGAAAAAAAGGCAGAGTTAGCCCCTGTGTTTAAGCAGGGCAAGACATTTCCCTGTCTGTTCATGTTCACTTAGCCCCATGACAGTCCCATTATTTCTTTCTCTTTTCCATCCTCTCAGAGTTCATCTGCCCCCATTTTACATATCTGAGCAGCAACAACACCGTACTCACATAAAATAACAATGCAAGGCAACTGCACAGGAGGAAACCTGCAAGTTAGAGGAGCAAGAGGTATCAAGCTTCAAAATTCCAGTGCTTGCCTTGCTGACACATCCCACAGTTCTGCTGAGGGATGGAAAGTAAGGGCCAATTTCAAGCATGAGTGAGGCTTATAAGAACAGAAAAGGATAAGGCATTAAAAGCAAACACAGGACGTCCCTACCTGCTAAGTATATTCATTTAACTGTCAACTGCTTTTACACTGAAAGATCCCACAACAAGGAAACTCGAACAGAGTATTTTGAGGAACTGGCAACTGTATCTAGTAATGGTCACTAAATTAAATAGATGTATCAATTACTTCCATCATGTTACAATCCCACTTTCTACTCTTTAAGGAGAAAGAAACTGAGAATATTCCTCTTTTTCATGCTGCTCTGTGAAACAGAGAGTGGAAAATAACTGTGTGATATGTACTTGGGCTCTTTTGTTGTACATACATTTATATTTATTTATGTTTATATCTATAAAAGTAAAGCTTACACAAACCATGCAGTCAAGGGCACAGAGATGCAAAAGCTTTAAAACTCCCTCAGTTATCCAAGTTACAATAATCCTACTGCCAACAACAGTAGTTGTCCAGGTAAAGGCCTTTTACTCTACTGTATACTAGAGTCCAGTTCTTGTCAGGGGCTGGAAAAGGCTGTTTAGGTTGTTCCTCCTCGGGGAAAACACAAAGCCATTTGTGGGATTATGTTTTCTCAAGTGCACTTGGTGGGTAACACGGCAGGGTGGGGAAATCCAGTGTGCACCTCAAGGAAGTTTAAACTTGGGGGAAAATAACCCATGACTGGAGTTGTATGTTACAGGATGTGCACTGTCAGCTCAGCTCAGCTCCCATTTGTATCAGCAGCTTAAGCCAAGAAACAACTGGACTCACATCAGGGCAGCTGGGATGCAGACATATATTCCCTCCTGCCAACCTGCCTCCATGAGAAGATGAACTGAGAGTGGTGACACTCCGAATTACCACAGCAAGACTCCTAAAGCTTCAGTCTCCAAACCCCTCTCATATTTTAAGTTATAACTAACCTCAAACCAAGGTAATTTCAAATGATGCAGAAAATTGAATAATTAAAGATTTGAACAACTTTCCAAATCTGTCATATTTCGAATCTAGACCAATAAAAGTGAAAAAAAAGAATGGAGGAACCATCCCTAATAGACCTATGTTGTCCCTAACAAACTGTTACGGTTTAGATAATTTTATACAGGTAGGAACTGAGAGCTCCTCCTGATCCCATGAAGCTGCTGTATTCAAGGATGTCTTTGTGTGGGTTTGCTGTCATTTAGTATCAGAAATAGGTCAAATTTATTTTGAAGCAGAGACAGATACTCTTTAAACATTCTTATTCCATTGTACAAGAGAACCTGAGCTTCTCCACAGGAGAGCTGAGTGCATGAAGAACACAGAGGTTTTTAAAAAGGAGAGCGAGATGAATGCAATTATTCCAAGTAGTAGAATTGGGTTCTGAAGAATATAAAATCATTAAAAAAAAAAGCATGTGGAATGGTGCCTCGACCCACAAGCAAGTACCAACAAAGCTACCTTTGAGAACACAGCTACACAGATTTTCAGCTGCTTCTACTGCAAAGCAAAATGTAACAGCTGAATGAACACAGCGTGCCATTGTCACTTTGCCAAAAGACAAAAATGTGCCATTTCCAGTGCCTGAGCAGCCCCACGGAACAATTTCCACCCCATATTAATGCAGACTGTCCAGCTTCGCAAACTGCTCTCATCACACATTCCAATGGGATTCAAATCCCATGGCATTCAGGATTCAGAGATTCAGGAGACCAAGAAAACCTGCTAAAGAGTGAAGAGCAAAGGACTACTATGTCATAGCACAGGAATCTCTGTTTAAATATGGAACCATAAAGGCAGGTGGGCAGGAAGTCACAAATTAGGTAAAAATTTTCACCAACATGCCACTACAAAGGGCTTTCAACACTGCTCAAAAAGTCATGGTAGGCAGGCAAATCCCATCGTGTTGTGGGAGCTTGGAGATCCCTGAAATATGTATGGCACACCACAGGTGTAACAGCATCCAAAACCTGTTACGGACATTACATCTGTCAGCTGAAACCTTTAGTGCCTGTTAAAGTCAAACAAAACCAAGCTCAGAAATACTTCACAGTTAAGCCAGTACACCATTTGTGTAGCAGGTCAGCACAACTGCCAAGGACTAAGAATGTCAAAGATCCCAGTTTTAAGAGAAAAGGTGTAGCATAAATAAAAACAAGACAGATAAGTGCACTGCCACTCTAGATTAAGATCAAGAGGTACTCAGCAGCCCTGATGTCAGTGATCCAAAGCAATGGGCAGCAGCAAGTCCAGCACCCGAAGTCACCTGATGAATATATTTATCTGCCTTCATATCAAAGTGCAAAACAGCATCTTTTACAGGTTTTACCGTAAGAGTCTACATTAAATATTATGCCTTCGGTTGAGGCTTTTATAGTAGAGAATTTCTCTCAGTCGCAGCAGGGTTTCATGTTCTTTGAAACGCAACCAAAAAAACCATTTAAACCCGACCCTCCTTACAGAGCTCAATTATTTAATTTCCTACCTGTTTGAGTTTTAATTATTATTTTATAGAGAGAGAGACTGACACAGAATTTTAGTTCTGTGTCGTTTTCAAACAGTGGTTTTCACGTATCCACTAAAAAAAATCTTTGCACCTCAATTAGCAAGGTCTTAGAAGAACAAAAGTTCTGAAACATCTCCTAGTAAGGTACGTATTTTTCAGATTAAAATGATGGCGGATTATCATTTCATAGATAACTGAAAACCTTTTCCTTCCAGCGGCACAAAATTCCAGTTCTGCCAGGTCAAAAGAAATCGGTCCTTAATGCTGTCACTGGTCCCAGACAGAATAACGATGGGCCTCTAGCCAGAGCACGATTTTATGAGCTTCCAAAAAGTTATTCCTCGAGCAAAACTTAAATTTTGCAAACCGCCGTTTCTGAGCATTTTAAAAGAGATTAATTTAGAAACAAACCCCGAGGACTGCGACGTCTTGAAAAGACTTGGAGCATACGAGTATCTGCGAGAAAACAGCTCTGGGACCGCCAGCTCTCCGGGAAAAGCAAAGTTACTACAAGGAAACAGCTTTGGGACCGCCAGCTCTCCGGGAAAAGCAAAGTTAGTACAAGACCCGCTGCACTTCCCAGCCGCACTCCTCCCCTTTCAAAAAAGAAGCAACTCCAAAATCCAGACAGCTGTGCACAGCCCCTTCGCTCGACTCTCCCACCGCGGAACATCCGTTTTTGTTTGTTTTATAAGAAAAATCACCCACTTCCTAAGGGGCAAACACCTTTCCCTCCCCCCTCCCCGCCTGCCGAACCCGCACATGGCAGAGCAACCCCGCACCCCACATCGCGGGCGCTCACCGGTGGCTCGGGCAGAGGCGGAGCTGCCCACGGCAACGGGACGCGGCGTTCTCCCCCGGGCTATGCCCGGGCTGCGGGGAGGAGCAGCCGGGGCGCGGGCCCGCGGCGGCCCCGGCTCCGAGCGCGGCGCCCCCGGCCCGTCACCCGGGATACGGCGGACGGCGGCCGCGGAAGGACACACTTAGTGGCAGGCGAGAGGCCCGGCCAATAGGAGGGGGCGGCTCTGCCCGAGCAGCCAATCAGCAGCGAGCTCCCCGCGGTCCCCTCCGCCGCGCTCCCCCGGCCCGTGCGGGAGCGATCGCGGCGCCGCGGCCGCGGGGCGGGGCGGGAGAGCCGCGGTGCGGGAGAGCCGCCTGTCCCGCCCCAGCCCGGCCTGCCGGCATGCCCGCACCGCCCCGTGCGCCCGGCCCGCGCTGTCCGCTCGGGCCGCGGCCCCGCCGCCCTGCTGACGCTCGCCGCAGGGCAGCGCTGCCCGGCCTCTCCCCCCCTCCCCACCGTCCCTCCCTCCCGCCCCCGGAGCCTTGCCTGGATCCGCTGAGCCGCGCAGTCCCGGCCACCCCCCGGCAGCGATGGGGCCGCGGTGGCTCCCGCTGCTGGCGGTGGTCATCGCGATGGCCCAGGCGGCGAACTGTGAGTGGGGACAGGGAGAGGAGCGGGGGGACGGGCCGGTGTGGCGGGGACGGGGCCGCCCGGAGGGCGTGTGGAGCCCATCGATCCCAAGGGGTTCGTCAGCTCTCTGGGACAACCGGGCTGTGACTCGGGGCCGTGAGCGGCTCTGGGGCTGTGTGTGGCCCAAGAGAAAGTGTCCCTTCGCGGGATTCCCTCCCAGGAACAGCCTTTGGGGGTAGGTCGTTGTCTCCGGGAGACACCGCGTTCTTGTGCGGTCCCTGACTTTTGGTAAGTTCAGACCTAGGGAAGGGCTGCTTGCTGTCACAGATTGAAAAAACAACAACAACAACAATAATAATAATTAAGTCTTACTTCTCGAAACAAAAGTCTTGAGCCTTTTAGTAGTAAAAGAAGACTGCATCTGGAACAAGCTCAAAGTAAGCCTCTTTCTGAACCGTTTTACTAATGATTAAACCGGCAGAAGAGTAACCCAGTGTTTACCATTCAGGCTTTCTGTTTGAGTGCTGGGATTTCCGACTCGAGAAGCGAACGGTCTCGAGAGATGAAAGTTCATTTTTTTTAACTTTTTTTTCTAATGGGTCCTAAAAATACGTCTTCTAGTGAATGTTTCATAATGTTCTTTTCTGCTGTTTCCATCACATTCTCAGTTCTGTGTATCTTCTCCATTGCATACCTTGTCACTTTCTCCTTTCTCAATAGCAGTGTCCTGCTCATGCAAAATTTCTGTGCTCCATATAGTCCAGCTTCCTATCCCTGTCTCCGAACAGTGGCAGGGATTCCTGGAATGGCAGGGAGGCAGGAAGAGAAAACAACTTAATGATGCAGCTCGCACGGTTCGATAATCACGAAGGAAAGTTGCCTCTCTGCTGGTCTTAGTGCAGTTGTTTGGTCAAACATCCAAGGAGGGACAGATTTTGGAGAAGGAACAGATAAATATTAGTGGCTGACTTTTATTTTGGTGGCTGTGCAAAGCTTATGTCACTGATAAGCGTTTTGGGAGACTCTAGACCCTGGAGTTTTGTAGCTGTTTGCAATACAACAGCATCACATGTCGTTTTTATTCAGTTTATGGGGGCTCTGAGTTTCTGGGAGAGAGCAGGAATGGGCTACAGCTGCTTTTCATGACTGGGGGTTAGGTAAGCAGCTGTAGGTTAGGTTTAAGTGGCCCATTTAAGACAGGTTTATGTTTGCATCCACACAACAAACAGCTGTAGGAAACCACTGAATCTCTTCCTCTCCCACAGTTTTTCTTTGTTCAGTAGCATTACTTCTAAACAGGTGCTTGGTAAGTCATCACTACACGGTGTCTGTTCAACACCGATGGAAATTGTAAGGCTGTTGAATTGCATGAGGCTTCAGTGATAACCAAGTGACACACACCAAGTGCATTAAGGGTTAACTGTTGGTTTGGCAGGGTCAGAAGTGGGCTGGAATTTCCTGTAACCAAACTGGCAGCAGTAGCAGTCAGGATTGTTTTTTAATAAAGGTCCTATCATGATCTTTGTAATTAAAACACGGATTAATAAATACACTAGTAATTCTGTGCATGGGAGTTGAAATATTTGCACTAAACCCCATGGAATTTGCTTTGAGTTACGTGTTTTATTTAAACTCAATGTCATAGGAAATCAGCTTAGGAGAAGGATAAACAGTTGTGATGTAGGGGAAAAGACCTGTTTCCATTACCCACTGTATAGTGAAGACATGAGGTAGACAGTGTTACATCTGTTTGCATGCACTTGAAGTTTTCTTGTGTTTTATTTACTGTAAAACTTCGGGAAAATGAGACTGATGCAGCTAAAGGTCAAAACAAGGTTATTTAAAGTCAGCTGTTAATTAGGCCTCATCTACACTGCAGAGCCTGTGCCCCAAAGCTAAGTCAGCATGTTTGTGTTGGTAGAAACCTCAAATGCAAATAAAATCAGCGGGTGTGATACACAATTTTACTTTTTTTGTTGTCACTCCTTTTGCTTCAAATTACGTGATCCTTCTGCATCCTTCTTATTCACTTGCTTTTGTGTAGTGACAAAGCATTTACTCCAAGTAATTAAAGTAACACTGCTGGCAGCAGTTGATCGTAAATAAGTTGTCAAAGTGTTTTCGTGGGAATGCTTTCCAGTGAAGTTAGGACTCAGAAAAGATCTCAGGAGGTCTTTCTTGTCCTGTCATGTCCCTGTGCATTTTGCCAGTCTCCCAGAAGTCAGCATGTTAGTGGTGGGTTTGGGATTGAGAGAAAAGGTCTAAGGCATCCACAGTTGCAGTTTCCAATTCGCTGCTCCTCTTCTCAGCTCAGTGAAGAACAATGAGAAAATCCAAATCCACTTCTTGAAATACACGGGTACTAGTCCTTCCTGAGACACTCTTCTGGTGTAGGTTAAGGATTGTGAAAGTGGAAGACAGCAGCAGAGGAAGAGCAGGCTTGAAGTATTTCTTTTGTGACGAGAATTTTGTGGGAAGTAGAGGCCCAGAAAATGAGATTGTTCTTTCTCCAGGCAGTTTCCTTGAGGATCAGCCTCACCTTGCAGCGTTCCTTCTGTTCCCCAGTACAAGCACCACGTGGATTAGCATGTCTGTAAGAAAAAATGAATCATCAAATAGCAGACTGAAACACTTATTAGCAGGAAAGGACAAAGCTGACCTCTCCTCCTTGCATTCCTAAGCAGCTCGGTGGTTGCTCTTTGAGATCAAGGTGTTCTTTAACACTTCGGAGGTGTGCTGTAGTACATCCACCTCACACTAAGGAAATTTGCCTTTCTGTTGCCTTTCTGGAATGATTAACCATACCAGATTGAAAGCAAATAGAGCAGTTTGGAAGTACAAGCTCACCCCACATGAAATACATTCAGGATGCTGTAACAGAAAGGTTTCTTTGGGTCATTATCCAAGTTGCAGAGTGCTTCAGCTGTGTTCCCTGAAACTTGCTAGAGACCTTTGGTTTGGGATGGTATGGCTTCATTAAATATGTCATCTAAAAGCCATTCTCCATTCAGGTTCTGAGTCTCATTAGCTGCTCTTTCTAAGTTTTCTCTTCCCTGTCAGGGCACAGAAATCGGGAGGCTGTTCCCTGACACTTGGCTGCTGGTGTGTCTCAAGGAGGTGCTCTGGGTCGGAGGTGTTATGTGCTCATGAGGAGACTGAATTGACTGTCTCTGCTTGAATTGGTTTTGTCTGCAGACCTGTGATGAATATGTATGAACACCAAATCTGATCTGCACTGCAGGTGTCACAACCCTCACACAGTTGTGCTCCTCTGAAAGGCTGAGTTGTGCAAAGGCTGGTAAAAGGAGGGCAGGTGCAGAGGTGTAGGTGCTCTCTAGTTAACATGTGTCATCCATGCTCTTTAACCCTGTCAGCTGGACTTTTTCCAATTATGCTCATCCATTTTTCTCTTTATCACAAGGTGTGTCCAAAAATTAAACACTAGGCAGTCTGATTTAGTTGCTGTTCCTGTAGTGTTGTCTGTAAAAAGTAAAGACCAAAGCAAAAATATCTTTCATTTTTAGCATCATTTCTCAACTCGCCTATTTGTTCCCCATCTGTGTGAAATTAAATAAAATGACAATAAGAAGATACGTGAAAATGAAGTAACATCACATAACATGATGGATCTGAAACATAGAAGTTAGCTAAGATTCTGTTATATCTTGGTAAACTGTGAATGTATTCACAGATTATCTGAGATTTCTCACCTTTTACTTTGTCTTGTTCTGTGCAGTTCTGAAAAATAAAATTACATTTAAGTTAATTACATATAACAAGTAGCCTGATTTTGTAAGACGTATTTTTGGTCTCCCATGACTTAAATAGCACCAGAGTATTTACTCCTAGATCACTGAGTCAGTAATATAAGAGGTTTTGCAGCTTTTTTCCATTTGCTGGGCACATATCTCATTTTGTAATACTCAGATCTTAAAAAATAAAATCTTGTCCTGAAAATGAGAGTTAAATTATGTTTCAGACATAGCACTGCACAAACATTTTGGTGACTCAGAATTATTTTTTTTCCTGTCAGAAACAGCTCCCCCAGATACAGAAAACACTCCTAGGATTTCTTGCCCACGGTTTTCAAAATGACAGTAAACTCAGCTCCTGACTAAGCATTTAATTTGGAATTTTATGTTACGTTCCCATATTTATTCAGTGTTTACAACTTTTTTTCAGCTGTTAAAAAGATAGATAAATAATGACAGGGCTCCTTTGTTTCTCCCAAGTTTTATCCCAGCAATATGCCTCTCAGTTCCTGCTGAGGAAACGTCGAGCCAATTCTTTTATGGAAGAAAGTAAGAAAGGAAATCTAGAAAGAGAATGCATTGAAGAATTATGCAATAAGGAAGAAGCCAGGGAAGTCTTCGAAAATAATCCTGAAACTGTAAGTATTTTATGAATATCTGTGACATAGATAGTTCTTTGCAGAGGGAAAGCCAGAAGTACATAGAATTCACACTTGAAAGCTCTAAGAACCTTAATGAAAGGGCTAGATTTAATTACTGCAAGATTTTTTTCCAAGGGGGGAAGACTCAGCTCCTCAGTTCAGTACCACTGCCCATTGTTTGGTAGCAGATATATTTTATTTACCTTTTCACTACAAAAGGTTTATTATGTTTTGCAAACAATGTCAGTTCCAAGTTCTGTCTCTGATAACATTGGATGTATTTGGCCGTACTAGTTGTTAAGTTTAAATAGTTTCATAATCAATGGTCAGTTACTTTTAATAATTTTTGCTTTAGTAACGCTTTTCATTTTGGAATGAAGTTTCTGTGAGAAGTTAAATGTATTCCAGGAGGGTTTGTTTGTTTTTAGGTTGAAAATGGGAAATAAAGGAGGCTGGCTCTGCATCTAATAACAGCATCAGACCAGATCTTCCCCTTTAAAGAGAATTTTCAAAGTAATTTTGACACTCAATTCATTTTCATTGCCTTCATTTTGCAAGTTCCCAATTCACTGCAGTATCTTAATCTCTCCATTGAATCTTGTGTGTATTAAATAGTCTACTTGTTTAGCCTAAACAACAGTGATACAGAAAACCTGGCCTACATTCTACGAGTCAAAGTAACTTTTTAGTTCGTCTGTCGTCCTAATACCAATATATTTCAGAACATGTTCAGTGATATATTTTGCTTTAATTTTATCTACCTGAAATTTTCTTTTCTTTCTGCAGGAGTATTTTTATCCCAGATATTTAGGTAAGTACAAAAAAAACCGTAAGCAACTCTAGTGTATAATTCAGTGATCCTCTCATTTGGATGATACTGGTTTAGTTATTCTGCCCAGAGCACTTTGAATGATTTCCATGCTGATTATAATACATGGAGTCTCCCTGGGTGCTTAGATCCTTAGTGCAGAGGCACTCAGGAGGTTGCTCTGTGATCAGCCGCCCTTAACGTGCCCAGACAAGTTTCCTCATTCAAGTTTTGGGAACAGACTCTTTGACGACGAATGAGCTTGTTGTGATTTCAGTCTCCATGAGTGCTGGTATCATCAGCAGATCGTGTGGGTTTGCATTTGCAGGCTGCCTTGCCTCCCACCGAGCTGGGGTTTTCAGGGTTGCTGCAGTTACTCCTGATTCTCCAGCTGACCTGAGGGCCTGTGTCAAGGGTAAGTGCCGCTCTTAGATGCTTTACCTACTGCACTCACATCTAAGAACACATGCATGGCTGCAAAGCAGTTCCCATAGGCAGAAAACCAGACAAATAACCATTGAACTCAATAATCTAAAGCAGAAATGGACAAAAAATGTTAGGTGAGACAGAGCATTTTCAGAGACAGCAGTTTAAGTGACTGGTTTTAGCTTTATGAAGCACCCTGGAAAAGAACCATGACTAAGTGGAAAATGGAAGGCAGAGCTCTCCTGGAAACAGAAGTGTCCTACACTAACCCACCAATATTCCCCGGTTCCTCTGTACTCTACTATGTCTTTAACTCTTTGCATCTAGCAAGTCATGTTCTGTTAGTTAAGGTAACTGGTTAAGTCTTCACTGTACCACTCTTTGGCCCAAAGCTGCATTGTGGCCATTCATAAAGTGGGTAACAGCAGCTGAAAAATTCTAACCTTACATGGAACACAGTTGCTGACTCCCAAAAAAGGCCACAAAGCATGAAACTTGTGATGTTTCTCAAATATTCTATTTTTATGCCTTTATCCATTTGTAAGACCAGTGTGAATTGTGTTCTCGTTAATAAAAATTCACAGGAAGCAATTTTTACCACATTCCCTATTTGCCACAGGTGAAACATCTCTCTAAACCTCTTAAACTTTTACAGCCTAGTTATATCAAAGAAACCTTCAGTTTGTTTGAATGGGGATACTTAACCATCTGACACTGTTTTTGTCACTGAAAACAACGGGAGGCCAAAAAGGAATCTTTAATAATTACACTGTACATGGTCACGGATGAACATATTTTCCAGGTCACTTGTCCAACATGACTGCTGTCACAAGCTGAAATATGGTCCCATGTAACAGTGACCCTTCTTGAACAGAGAAACTCAGTTAATTTTGAAGTCTTGGTATTCTTGAAACTTTCATCTGTCTAGTGAAATCTGTGGTTATATGATGGGGCAGAGCACTGCTCTTTAAAAAGTAAAATACATCCTTAAAATGTAATGAAAATAGTCAGAAGTCTGAATTTGGTCATATTTTGCAGGCATTGGCGTGATTTGGCAAGTAATTTGTCTCCTAGTTGTTTTCTGTCTGACAAAGAAAGTATTGGTGGCTTGGTATGTTCTCAGGCACTTGTAAATTAGGAGCAAGATGATTGTAGGGCTACTTGATGTTTTGCATCAAGCCCTTTCCTATTTCATGACATGTAGGAAGAGAAGAATAAACTGATTCCTGAGGAAAAGTAACCCCAAATAACAAGTCTTTTCAATGCTTTCCATCCCCCAGAAATTTCAAACCAGTGCAGCCCTCTGCCGTGCCACAAAGATGGCTATAAGGATTGCATAGACGGACAAGGCAAATACACGTGTGTCTGTAAACCGGGGTGGAGAGGAGAGAACTGTGAAGAAGGTATCATCTTTGATCTCATGTGTTAGTTCTCAGGAGTACAATTCCAGTTCTGCTGCTACTGAATAGTATCTCAGTTGGGTTTATTTTGTTCTCCTCCCAGATATAAACGAGTGTGAAGACTTGAATGGAGGTTGCAGCCAACGCTGTTCCAATTTACCTGGGAGCTACCGCTGTTTGTGTGAAGATGGATACTTCATGCACTCCAACAAACGGGATTGTGGAGGTACACAGTGAGACTTCAGAACATTATTAGGTGACAACACATTGCCTGCTGGCTAGAGAGAGGAAAGAACTTAGTCCAGTAGTTCCATAAATGCTCTGGGTTCATAGAAGGTTGTACTGCCTCTGAAAGATGCAGCCCTACTTTAACTTGGCTATTCACTGTAAGCATTTCTGACAACCACATCGTAAACCAGATCCAGGAGAAAAAAAAGAAAGAGGAAAAAGGCTCTAGATGAGATTCTTCTTTATTTCAGAGCTCCATAAAGCTTGGTTTTATTTCTTACCAGTCTCACATACGCTTTAAGCATGCTAAAACAAGGGTCTAAAGTGGTGTGCCCAGCTAATATTGTTACCATGGAAATCCTGCCTGGGTTTAGTTTGAATCATTCCTAATTAGTGATGGTGCTCTTTCGGGGGTTTGAAGTTCATTGGAGAAGAAACTATTAATGAATCCAAAAATTCTCATAATGGAGAGAGAGATTTGGCTTTTATTCACCCAGAATAACTTTTTTTTCTGTGCCTGCCTGGGTCTGTTGTTATTGGCCATGACCTACGTGCTCATTCCGTTCCAGATAAAGACCATGTACTGACATAATTAGCAATTCTTACTGCATAATTAGAAAAAAATACAACTTCATTTTTTTTTAATGTCATGTTTTATTGCCAACTATGACAACTGTTTTGGATAATGTCAAATAACTCAAGACACTGAATTTGATGGCCATTTTCAGCTATCACTTTTTTTAGTCTGTAAATTTTTCTGAATTAATAACTTCCAAAGTAATGCCACAAAACCACAATCTTTGGTTGTTCTCAAAAAGGGCAAGCAGATAAGTTGGTTAGAAGCTCTGTAATTCTTGAAAAGATACTGGAAAATTTGGTTTAGAAAATAATCAAAACAAAAATAGACCACTAAACCTTAGTACCTCGAGTACCGGTTCTGTCATTTGATAAACTGGATTTAAGTATTTCATTACATCCAACTAGGAATTTGGAATACACACAGTAACTGTAGAAAAGCAGTCCCAATTCAGGGCAGCTTTGACTTAATAAGGTTCCAGGAGTCCTGGCAAGCCAGTGGCAGACTCCATTCTCCGTGTGGTGCAACCGTTTCCACTACTACAGAACCACAGAGAAAACTGGAATGATCCCTGCACAAACAAGTGGGGATGAAGTACTACCAGGGATCTGATATTTTTCTGTCCAGAAGACATTTAATAAGATTTTTGCTGTGTGCTGAATCCAATTGTCACATCTGCATTGTGAAAATGACAGTGAAAAATTGGAAGCACCCCAGAAGACAGACACTAAAAGGGTTGGAGGGATAGAGAGACAGTGGGGGACTTGAATACCTGTCAGCAGAGCCAATTAAAAGACAATTGTGACACGAATTGATTGTAGCATGTAAGAACCTCCAACAGGATTAGCTCTTGCCTTTCTTTCTGGACGTCTTTTTCTAAGGTAGGATTTTATTCTGCACTCTGCTTTAGTTGGTAGGAAGCCTGCAGCCTGTTCTCTCCCTGCCTTTCTGGACAAGCAGCACTTTTCCTGTTACCCACAGAACACATGAAAGAATGAGAAAGATAGGGAGGCAGAGAGTTTTTTTCCACTGAGGGTGTGCACAGGTGTCTTTTCCCTCTGGAAGTCTTTATGGCTATGGCTGTAGTCTGCTAGGAGAGCGTGGTGGACCAATTTTCTAGCCTCACTCCGTTTGAATAGGGTTAGGAAAAAAATGATATGGAAGATAGTGACTTGTTTTTTAATAACTTGTTTGTATTTCTAGATATAAATGAGTGTGTGCTACATCCAAACATCTGTGGGACAGCCATCTGTAAAAACACCCAGGGAAAATATGAATGTGAATGTGCAGAAGGTTACACATATAATTCAACTTCCAAGAACTGTGAAGGTAGAGCTTTGCTCCCAACCCCCTCCTTTTCTCTTCCATCTTCTCCCCCTTCCCTCTTTCTTTTATTAATCCACAGCTACACCAAACTCCAGCACCTCATCTAGTGGTGTATTTCCTAATCTCCATACTGTTTATTAAAGGATGACTCAATTGTTTATTCTTTCAGAGGTTCAGTCAGGCTATATTACATGTAGTTTATACAGTTGCAATGACTTATTCCCAGACATTGGATTCTCAGTTCATGGGATCTCTCCTTTCCCACTGCAGGGAGGACTTTCAGTCCAAGCTCTGAAAAACCATCTGACATGTTTCTTGCAAGGTACCATGGACCAAGGTGTTGAGGATCTGAACATTACTACAGTATTTTGTCTTAGAATATATTTTTTATCTCTCTTTGTTAAAGGTTTTGTTTAATACACATCAGAATGAAATTTCAGTTGTAGGACAGCTATGAAAGCTCTTAGAGTTTTACAATGAAGAGGAATTTTCTACATTGCCAGTTTAAGAAAAATATATCAATGACTGGGTTTTATATTTTATATGCTGCCTTTGTGTTACTGCTCAAAAGGACACAGAAGTAGCTTCTTGCTGGCCATGAATCTTTTGCTCCATGGCTTTTCATGCAGGTTTCTTGTAGCAAAGCTTTGCAAAGTGGTAGTGATTACATATCCAGATGTCAGCTCTTTGTCCAGTTACTATGGGATTAAAATGCTACTGACAATTTTATGTCCCCGTGTGCACCAAAGTGAGAAAAACTTCACAGTAATTTATCTAATTATCACTTCTCTCAGTATTTTCTTCAGATAAATTCAATTTGATGCAACCCATGTAAGTACTGCTTTTCTAGTGGAACATGGATTCCAGAAGGTTGCAAGATGAGGATGTTACAATGAAAAGTCTCACCTCCTGGAAGGAGATTATGCTGCTAAGCTTTTAGACCCTGTTGTAACCACATTAAATGAGTCACCAAATCCTTTCTAAGGACAGGATTGTGCAGACTGACAGGAATGCTAAGTGACATTAACTTTTCATTGTCATGTTGCATGTAGGTGGCCAGATTCAATTATGGTTATTAGAAAAAGTGAATTTACATACATTTATGCACAGCTATCTCTGTGATGACAGATTCTATTAGACTGGAACAGAAAAGGGTTTGTTTTCTTTTTTTCCTCACCCATTCCTGGGAGAATGTTGCTGCAGTTCTTCATCCCTGCTGGAGGTGGGAGACACTATGAGTGGGAAATATCTGTACAGTTCTGTCTTTGTTTCATAGTAGCCATTCAATTTTAGAGGGAGAATTTAATTATCTTTTTCTCACTTCTGCAAGTTCAAACACCTTGCCAAAAAAAATAGGTAGTGGAAATGAGTAAGTACTCTTACTGTGCTGGAGGGGTCTATCCTGCAGCCAGGAGAACTGAACCTATCTCTTAAAGAATCAAGGTTTTCTCTTCCCACATCAATTGTCTCATGCACACAAAGCCGTGGCTCCCCATGTCCGTGCATCTCCGTATTTCCTCTCTCTTCCTCCAAGCAACAGGGGAAAAAAAAAATAATCATTAAAAAAAATCTCAGCATAGTATAAAACAGATTTAAATGCATGCATTGGTACAAAAGTGTTTATCCCCATAAGGAGGGCCATTTGTTTCAAAACAAGTGTTACTTTAATCTGATGCTCCAAATCACCCTCATTAGAGTCTCTTGTCAGGGAGAGGTTTTGTTTGTTTTTATATTAGAACTGTAGAAGTTACAGTTGGCCTTTTACACAGCCTTTCGTTTTTAAATTATTTATTGTGTGCAACCTGCTAAACAGAAAATGAAGTTCCTTGAGCTGATTGAGCTTATTTGCAGCTCAAATCAGCCTGTTGTCTCCACAAGCAGATGCTGTGTGAAACTCAGCTCTTTATGAGATGATTGTATTTTATTTTGAAAGATACTTTGCCCTGAGATTATTTTGGTTTTATGTTAATAAAGCAGGTCCTTTTTCACATGCTTGCCATATATACTCTTAAAATTAAATCTAAGCTCTCATGATGTCTTATAGGGAAAGGAAGAGATCTGCCCCGGAATGGCATTTCTGCCGTACATGGTGGTCATCTATGAGGTCTCTTTCATTAATTCAACCCCATTACAGCTCAGCTTCTTAGTGCCTCACAAATCAGGCCAGACTGTCTCCAGCTCTCCACACCAGGGCTCTATCAGATTAGTAAGTCTTACACACCCAGCAGGTAATTCTGGATTGTAAATTTTGCATAGGAGACATCCATGAGCATTAGTTTAGCTTAGCAGCAGTCACCTGTTGAATTCCTGTTATTCCAGAGAACCTATCTTGTCCATTATTCCACTAATTTGTGTTTGTTTATCAGTCTATGCCAAGAATAAGTCTTCCTGTGTGCTTCCATTTCTCCTAGATATTGATGAATGTGCTGAAAATGTTTGTGCTCAACTCTGTGTAAACTCTCCAGGAAGTTACAGCTGCTACTGTGATGGCAAGAAAGGGTTCAAGCTCTCCAAAGACATGAAGAACTGTGAGGTAAGACTGTGCTGTGCAAAATGCCATGTGGGAAATCTCAAAATTGGGTATTTCTTGATGACAGGATAAATTAGATTGGGGCAAATAGGAAGCTATCTGAGAACAGATTAAAAATTGCTGGAGATTCTGATCTATGGTTTGGCTCACAAAGCAGGCCTGGTAGGGATTTGGATGCCATTCAGTTCATGAATGTCCATTTGTAGGAGTCCTGTCAAAAGAAACTTGCCTTAGCCAGTCATCTTTATTCTCTGCTGTTTAAGCCTCAGCTTTCTCCTCTCAAATAATTTCTGTTCAGCCAGCTCAGAGGCAGAATGTCCCATTTGTCCATATGTTCCCAAGTTTTCCTTGGACTGCACAGAAGTTTGCATTCACTGGTTCAGAAGTGCTCTGTGCTTTGCCTGTTTGGATTGAAAAAAAACCCACTCTGGATTGTTTTCCACAGTTCTCATCTGCCATAGCTGAAGAAAAAGCACTCAATAATACTTGCCAATTGAAGAACATCCTGCAGCCAAAATTGGCTGTTCCTGCTCAGTTGGAAAATTTACACTTCTTAGTAGCAGAAACTTTGAAACTCCAGAGGATCAGAATTCAAGGATTCAAGTTCACGAATTTTCTTCTGTTCTCTGTATACTTTGAAAGGTGCAGGCAGGCTGAGACTTGTTTTGTGAAGGGAAATCACGTAACAAGTGCCAACAAAAAAAACACCTCTAGCAGAGTCTAACAAAATTTGGATTAAACTTCAGGAACAAGATCTGACACAAGTTCTGGCATCTGTGTGTTAGGTCTTGTTTGCACTTTCTGAAGTTTAGTATCTGAGCAACACTTGGCAGTAATTATATTTCATTTTCCTCCTCCTTGAAATAGTAACATGTAATGAGGCTGAAGATGCTCTTATTTTTCATGATGTTGTTCAAATGTGATTGATTCTCTATCTGCAAGTTAGTTTATGCCTTTTAATTGGGGAAAAAAAAAGTTTAATCAGCTGAAAATAAAAGCAGTCTGAAGACTAGTGATACCAGCAAGCTAATTTGCTGAACCTAAAGGAATGAGTGTTTTACTTTTAAATCAGTACATATTACTTAAGTACAAAATTACACTTCGAGAATATAAGTCAACAGTGCCTTAGAATGGATATTTGACATTTCTTTACTGAATATTTTCCTAGTTTCAACTTGCACCACACAAAATAGATATTATTCCTGAATAGAAATATCTTAGTTTAAAACATCAAGTGGATGAATACCTGAAGGAATAAGCACAATTTCCCCCCTGCCATTGCAAGTGTGATTACTCACCTTGACTTTGGCAAGAGCATGAGGATTAATCCCAGTTTTACATGCTGTTTGTAGTTGCCACAAATACTTAGATTTTTGTACACTTTTCCTGCTAATGTAGTCCTAAGGGTTTTATAGTTCCACTATCAATCCTCAGAAATATTAATTCTGTGCTATTCCAGTAGGAATTGTAGTATTCTTTTTGTCAACATTCCTTTCCAGAGCTCAAATAGGACAAGTACATTCAAGGAACAGCCAAGACAGAAAGATTTTATTTTAATCTGTTACTTAATCCACATGTAAATTGTTACTTTCTATTCTAGGTAAATGATTTTAGTAGTACTAAAGATCCTTCAGCTACGAGTAGCTGTAAATCAGTGCTGATAAAGATTCAATAATGGAGCTTGGCAGGACCCCCAGTATGTGGGTGTCAGACATCCCTGGTGAAAGGAAAGCACCTGATGGAAGATTTGAATTCTTAATTCAAATACTAAATATTTAAATAGCAGTTTTGACCCACCAGAACTGTGTTCCAACCTGAGTTATCCTCCAGCAGTTTAAATAATGGACATCTCAAGAGCAAAACCACACCACTTCATTTGTACATAGGTATTCAAGTTTTAAAAAGCCCGAAAAACCAGAGGTAAACCATTCTTTAAAAATAGCAAAGGACAGGCCAGCAGCCAATGGGAGTGCTTCATAAGCTATCACAGTGCATTAACAAGGTTTTTTTCTCTACTCTTTTCAGTCTATTACTGAGTGTATCCCACTGAACCTCGAAAAGAATTATGAACTGCTTTACCTGGCAGAGCAATTCATAGGAATTCCCGTCCTCTACTTGAAGTTTAAATTGCCAAATGTCACAAGGTGAGCATTGACTGTTTATAAAAGTGTGCATTGAAGTTATGGACACCTGTGTTCATTAATTTTCTGAGGGTTTAGAAAGAGTGCATTGCATGCATAAATTATATCACCAGCTCCACAGTGCTTAAGATACCTTTCTATCTTAAGCATCTGGTTACAATTGGATGTTGCTGCTATGTCACCTATGCTCTGGGTAGAAGCTGTGACATGCTCTGTGCATACTGCTGAGAAACAAAACCAGGCCAATGTGTTCCAAGGACAGCACCTTGTCCACAGATCTTCTTTACAGCTGTCAGAGCAATTGTTAGTGCTGGTGACCCCTTTATTACTTGTGGACTTCTCTGCTGCAGCAGCTGAAATTGCAGCTTTACTCCCTGACAGAACAATTGGAAGGTGACAGGACCAGCAGCTGTTGAGCTGGGGATCCCCAGAGCCCCAGAACCTTACAGAAGGACAGAAATACTGAGAACTTTTTGCCGTGCCGCTGTTCCAAGTTGGCCCAGCATTAATGCTGTCCTGGAAGACCTTTCAGAGGTGATAAATGTTTGAAGGTGTCCTAATTGTCTGTGTAAATACAGGGCGGATCTGGTGAGGGGCAGCTCCATCTGGCGGACAAGGAGCAGCACTGCGAGTGAAAAACACCCACACTAATTACAGCTGCCTTCAGAAAGTCCTGACTTCCGATGCTTTGCTTTCCCCTTTCATCTTTAATCTGGTTTATCCATTACAAAGCTTCAGGACATACAGTGTTTTTACTATACTCTCTTCTCTTCCACTGTACAGGTTCTGTAATGCAGACTCTCATTTTGCTCCACACACATGTTCAGCCAAGATCCAGATAACAAACCCTCAGAAATTAGAGAATGGCACATAAAAGGCAGCATAACCAAAGCAAATTGCCAGCTTACAATCATTGTAGGACAAGGCTTGGCAACCCTTGTTGTACTGACACACCATCGCTCATATATGTTGTTTGCATCACATCCCCATGAAACGCAATGGGAGTATTATATTCATCTTATTCGAGGGAGTGGGATATCCTTCACATGTAAAGCTCCTAGTGGATTTGGGAACTGAACCGAGGTTCTCTCAAATGCCAGCTCAGCCTGTTAATCTGGAAACTTTTCACTGGATTCGGGTGAACAAGGCTCACATTAAATTCTGGTTTTGACTAACTGTATGCAAATATCACAACTCCTCAGCTGCAGACATACCAAGAGGTTGATATCTATGACCTTTTTTTAACCCTGGTAATGAGATATCGTAGGCTAGACGGTATTTCACGTTTCCTGTCTTCTTATTGAGATTCCTTCTTCACAACTCAGGTTTACAGCAGAGTTTGATTTCCGGACCTATGATGCAGAGGGAGTTATCCTGTATGCAGAATCCCTTGACAATTCAGCATGGATATTGCTGGCTCTTCGTGATGGAAAGATTGAAATTCAGTTCAAGAATGAATTTGGAACAAAAGTCACCAGTGGAGGCAAAGCCATTAATGATGGACTGTGGCATATAGTAAGTGGGGTTTTCTTCTCACCTTTCCTTCCTTTAACCCACTGTGGAAACATACTGTGTTTATAAGTAGGGAGAAACTAAGCAACCATTAAAAGACTAAAACCCATGCACTCGCATCCCAGATTTAAAAATCAACAAAGAAATTCACAAGAATGCCTTACATCAGGAAATTGTGTTGCCTGTTTACAATCAAGAAAGGGACAATCACCACAAGCTGTCAACATAGCAATTATTCTTTTTAAACATGAAAAAGGCAGTGGCACAATATTGAAAAGTGGGATTGCATGGTCAAGTGCCCAGTTATTAGATACTTCGTGTTTACAGCAAGTTTTACATTTGCTAGACCAAAATCCATCTTGTTCTTCAAGCCTTCCTCTCTGAGACGAAAGGCCTGGGTCACTTACTCCATCTATAATAGCTAAATTTTTGTGTGTGTGTATATCTAATTATTTGTATCTTATTCCAGATATCAGTTGAAGAACTGGAGCACAGCATCAGTGTGAAAATAGCCAAAGAAGCTGTGATGAGTATCAACAGCCCAGGAACTCTTTTTAAGCAGTCCCAGGGTTTCCTGGAAACTAAGGTGTACATTGCAGGGTTACCTCGCAAAGTGGGCAGTGCTCTTGTTAAACAGGTAACTGAAATGGCAGCACTAATGTTGATTGATACTGTTCTGTTTGGTCAGCTTTGTATTGTTTACTTAGGAGTCACAGAGGAAGCAAGTTTGGCACAGAACCCATTTAGGAAATGAAAATCTGGTTATTAGACCACTGTTTTGAAAATAAAAGCTTTGTGTTCTGTCTTCAGTAAGGTTTCAGTTGTAAAAACACAGAGCTTGTGGTCTAATCTTTCAGGATTCTGTAACCTGGTTCCTAATAAAGCTTTAAGATTCCCTAAATCACCAGAACTTTTGCTGAGAGGGCATTTCGGAGTGATTCATGTTTATGGTGCTGGCTTTTAGTAGGCTCTGAGTAGGTGCAGAATTTACTGTGCAGGCAGCACAACGAGATTTCGTTTGTCCTGGCTTTTATAATAGCCCAGGCTGGTGGAGCCCTGTGATTCCTTCAGTCTTCTAACCTCAACAGTTCATGCTGGGGATGGGTTCTGTCAAGTTGCAACTGTCTGCCTTGCAGTCCAGGAGCCCTCAGACTAGTTGGCAGTTTAAACAGAGGCAAAATTGAACTGTACACCTTTTTATTTATTAAAAAGAAAATATCTATTTTTGCTCAGAAGTGAGGCAGAAAGAAAAAGTATGAAACCCAATGACATCCCCTCATCCAATAGAGAGCGATTACAGAAATTCCTTTATGTTTTGGTATAAGAAAAAAACAAAGCTTTGAAGAAGTAACAGTGCTAGTGATCACTGTCTTTCAGCTACCAAAAAGCTTCTGGCCTTTCGTTCAGGTCACAACATGAGCTTTAGAAATTGAAGGAGTCTGGTTTTGTACAGATCACTGGCATCAAAGTGGGAAACAGTAAATCAGAAATACCTTTGGAAGGCTCAGATACTGAAAGCATGCCCTTTGTTTTCTCCCAGCATCAGTGCTAGAGCCTATGGCATTGATCAGACTATTATTAACTACACGGAAGTAAGTTGATATGTAAAATAATGCCTTGGTTTTGACATTTTTAAAACAACTTTGAAGGCAAATGCCTAATACTGCAATTCTTCTACAGATTAACCCTCGGTTAGATGGTTGTATTCGTGCCTGGAACCTGATGAATCAGGGACATTCAGGGGTAAAAGAAGTTATTCAAGAAAAACAAAGCAAACACTGTTTAGTGTCAGTGGGGAGAGGATCCTTCTACCCTGGCACTGGAATGGCAGCATTTCAGATAAACTATAGTGAGTATTTTTTTATCCTTATATTTGTTTTACTGATGAATTGTTAAAAGAAAGAAGATAAGAAAGGACACACAAACTAAGCCAAACACCACTGCATCCACCAATGACTTCTGTGAGAAATTTGCTTGAATGAGAATTCTGATCCCAGTAGTGTCATTTACTCAGTTTCTGGAGTGCTTTACATTCAGGAGCATATTGTTTATTTGCACTCTTGAACAGCACATTCATTTTCCAAAGATCTAGTTCTGTCCCCTCTTCATCTTGGGGAGAACAAAAAGCTGGGGATGTAGAAAAGGATCACTGACAGATTTGTATATTCAGTTTTGCTTCTCAGCAAACATTCTGTCTTGAGACTGTAGGTGCATCTCTTGCTCCTTCCTGAACCCAGAACTTCCTTGCCTGACCTCCTGCCTTAACTTTAAAATTTGCAATCCAAAATCTCACTGTGCACACTTGAGAGCCCAAATCTCTTGGATATTGTCCCAAATCTTGTTGTCAGTATACTCTTTCCCGTCCCAGGTGCTGTGCTGCCCTTCAGCCCCAATCGGTTTCATCCCAGAATTTGCTGTTCTCTCAGTTTTAAATTCACTAGCACACTTCAAAAGATTTCCCCAGCGTTCTGTACTCTGTGCTTCCAACCAACTTAAATCAGTTTCCTATGCCACTCAAGTTGGAAATGTGTAAAAGGATGTGAGAACTGCCAGTTTTTCTTGGCAGTAATTTATGGGTAAATTATTTTTTTTGATTTAATTTTGACCCAACCTCTAATGCATGTGGCACCTGTTCAGTGTTAGAATGGAGAAGGTAGCCTAAAAAAAGCCCACCAAAACAAACACCCCAAAATTTCATAAACACAGAAGATCCAGGATTAAAAGTTAGGTGGGTTTTATTTTTTTGATTGGGTTTCTTTAGACTGACAGTTCTTTCTATAAGTTCCAATGTTCACTGTTTTCTTTTTCTGAAGATTAATACTAATTTTTCCATAGCAGGCAGGAGATTAAATACTAATTTTTAACACCCTATTAATTGTTCATTACCAGATGGATTTATTAATTTCAGTTATTCTTTTTAAAACAGATAACCTTGACAGTGCTGAAGATTGGCTAATAAATGTGACTCTGAGTATTCGCTCCTCCACAGACACTGGTGTTCTGTTTGCCTTGGTTTCTAATGAAACAGTGCCTCTTGCATTGTCCATAGTGGACTCTAACTCGTCTGACTCACAGGTGATCTTACAGTTATCACAGCAATTCACTGCTTAGAAGTCTCACATTTTGGGTTTGTCTCACGTAACTTACTGCCCCGTTTGTGAAAAATCAAGCTACAAAAGCCACTTACATGGACTTGCCTGGTAGCCTGACTTAATATTTTGAAAAGGATTTGTATCATATAGTGATGTGCAGAAAATATATTTCTATTGGAAAATATATTTGTATTAATGACTGATTAATGTGTATTAATATATTTCTATTAGTGAAAATATAATGGTATTAATTATGTCAGCCACATTACATTATGTAATCTTATTTCAGATTCATGACATCATGATTTCTTCAGTCTTTCTTTCTTTAGCCTTTCCTTCTAAGTGCACAAAGGGCAATATGACAGCACCAGGATGATGATGACATAGTAATGGCATCATAGTGTTAGTTTGAATTCATAAACAGATTTTGTTGTCCTTAAGTTTCTACTGACATCCATTTACATCATCTAGAGCTGTACCTTGAACATCCCAAGCCAGGTCATGATTATACTCCGTGGCTAATCCATGCTTTTGGCCTAAATAAGGCCCTGTAGTGAACACTTGGTTACCTTTAAAACTGTAGTGGTGCTACTTTTGCCTGTGAGTGAAACAGGATTTCAGCTCGGAGCCACAGCCAAAGATGTTCTACACTTAAAAGTTTAAGAATGGCATTTATCACCCAAAGTGATGATTACACATCAACTTTGGTAACTTTTCCAGCTGATGGTACCAGTTTTTAATAGTGGGTCTAGTATTTCCTGTTCTTCTGCTGTCAAATATAAAGTGCACCAGAACAAAGTATGCGTTAAGGTTATACGTGACATCTTTTGTGATCTACCCTTTTTCTCTTCAGAAAATCACTGTGACCATTGGGAACATCACTGTTAAACATCTGGAATCAAAGAAGTTATGTACCCCCAGAAAGGTGCAGGTTGGACTTTTAGTAACCAAACAGGACCTTGAATTGTCTGTGGATTCACACACAGACAGAAGCAGTTCAGAGCACCTGTCTGTCCTGAATCAAGCCATGATGGCAAACGTTGTCACTTACTTGGGTGGGCTGCCAGGTAAATTCTCTTTGGTTTCATTCATTTGTTTATTTGTGCAAGCCTGTTTATATTCAGCCTGACTCAAGCTAGGAAAAGCCTACAATTGTAAAAAAAATATGTGCTGCTTGTTTCATCCAGGTTTTAAGGGAACCTGCTTTTCAACAGTAGCATTATATGGCCCCTTAAGACCTGGGTCTCTCTCTGGATGTTTTTAATTTGGAAAATGTCTTCACTTTCGAGTTGGGAAGAAATGGGCATTGCATACTTCCAAAATGCCACCAAGCTGGCACAATTTAGGAACTGCATCAAGCTTGTGGGAAAACCAGGCTTTTGTAAGTAACGTAACTGTCAGAAGTGCAGAAGGAGAAGTCAGATGGTTTCAGCAATTAAACTCTGGCAATAGATAACTGGAAATCTTTGTGTTGAAACAAATATTTTGTTTAAAGGAGTGTAGTGCCAGTCTTAAGACATGTACAAGGATTATTTGGTATAGGAATTGTACACATGCTTATCTATAAAGTAGTTTCACTTCAGGGTGAGTCAAGAAGAAAATCAGCATTGCCCCAGGTGAGGAATTTTCAAAGCCTAAGATACTCAAACTTGAAAGTTGCCAGAGGAAAGATGCCATGGCCACAATGTTACAACTCTTAGAGCCTTTCTGTGCCTTCTATTATTTTATGGAGGGTGAGTCACAATTACTAAGAAAATTCCAGGGGTTTGACCAACATGTCTGGAATTGACATCCATTTTACATGTAGGCTGCAGTGTTACAGCACTGCCCGAGGCACTCAGCATCTTTATTTTCATCATATTTCTTCTGCAGAAGACAAGGATGGACAGAATAAGAAGAGGGGAGGGAGTTATCCATTAGATATGGTATCTTTAGGCATTTCTTCCAAGGCAGTGTATTTTTTTATAGTTCCACCCTCAGACTTGCAGGTCAAAATGGCAGGAATGTGTTCAGGGCAGCACTGCAGGTACCACAGCCTGTCTGAGGTGGTGGTCCTCTCAGAATCCAGGCCCATGTGTTTAATTGTTCTCTACAAGTCTTCACACACTGAAAATCAAGAATGTAACAAGATTCAGGCACCAGTTTCACCTTGAATTTTGATTTTGAGTGGCTATGCAGTATCTTGGAAAACAGATAATCACGTGAGTTCAATTCCAGTGGACTGTGTAGAATGAGAAGAATGGAAATGAATGGTGCAGTGCTGTCACATACCACGGCAGGCAGAGTGTTTTTGTAATACCTGCCCGCTTTTAAAGGAGACATGAAAGCAGGATTTACTTAGTAGAGATGAGTCAGCAGGTTAACTGAGCTGTATTAACTCAGATTCCAGTAATTCCTTAGACCTCTTCATTTTTGGGATATATATATAGAGAGAGAGAGAATTCTTTCTACATTGCCAGCCACATAGCAATTGGCATCCTAACAGTTAAGATCTTTTGCTTTGGGCATCCCAAATAAATAAGAAGCAAGTATTAGTTACTTACTGCTCCTTAAAAGTAATCAGTTTTAAAAGATATCTTCAACATGCAAATCAACAAACCAAACAAAAAACCCCCACCCTCTGTACAAGTAAAAAGTTTCTACTTAAAGGTCTCAAAAAACCCCAACAAAACCTTCCATGTTATCTGAAGGAGGTACTTCCACAACCACCTCTGTTACCAAAGAGGGGAAAAAGTAGTATAGAAAAACTAGTTCAGGTCCCTCAGTACAGCCATTCTGGCATTTGTTCATTCTGGTTCACCTCTGCAAAGCCTCTGGGATTACTGAGCAGTAGAAAAAAAGTAAGTAGGGGTCCCCACACTGAGCTACAGTGCACAGAGCTGCGTGGTCAAAATATGCATTGCAGGAAGACCACAAGTCCCTCATTTTGATATACCTTTCTTCAAACTAGTAGGTGTTGGGAATATGCCTCTGTTAATTCATTCAGTGGAACCTGTGCAGGCTAAATGAGACTTGCGCAGTTCTCTGGCAGCAGACATGGTATCATCACTGGTGTAAAAAACCCCAGGTCTATTTGTTCAGCTGACAGCAAAATAAAATCACAAGGAAGCAACACATCTTGTTCCTCAGATGATCAAATCTTATCTCCTAAGGAGGAATAGGGTGATTAACATCTGAAAAAAAGAGATGATGCTTTTGAGATCAGCTCCTTGTCGTCCTCATTCTAACTGATGAAAGTGTTTTGATCCACCTTGTAAGAATCCAGTTGCACCCTAAGACCTCAGAGTAATGCCTGCTTGATTTTGTGCTTAACATGCTGTTTCTTGGAAGCATATCCAGGATCTGATGCTGCCAAACAAGACCTAAGTGAGTAGTGAGTCTTTTACAGAGAACTTGAATTTGCAGTGAGGAAGCAGGAAAAGGTGTGAGGTTCCCAGGGGCTCCCAGTTGAGAACTTGCAGATTTGAATCTAGAGTAGCTTTCTGGCAAAAGCAAGACAGTTCTTCCTGTGACCTCTAGACCCGCAAACATCTGTTTGTACATCAGGACAAGAACAGCAGACTCCAGGAAACAAACCATTGGTTCCCTGTTGTTAATAGAGGAAAAGCTGCTATGAAAAATCTTCCTGCAGTTGGGTTTCTGGATGCGAACAGGATTCTAACGGATATTTCAAATTTTACTGACCTTTCTCAGCTTTGCTGACTTTGTCTTGATCTTAAAGAAAGGGGAAAAGAACTAAAGTGTTTCCTGACAGATTGCACTTTTGTCCCATGACTAAATAATGAATGGAGAGTGGAGTATTCTCCATGTTTTCCCTAATCTGAAAAATACATCTGAATTTGCATGCCTTGGCCTAATAAATCGGATGTGCTTTTGTGCAGATGTTCCTCTGGGTGCTACACCAGTGACTGCTTTTTATAATGGCTGCATGGAGGTGAAGGTCAACAACAGGCAGCTGGATCTGGATGAAGCCATTTCCAAACACAACGACATCAGATCCCACTCGTGCCCACTGATTATGCAGTAACTATTCAGATATTAATTTATCTTTTTTTCTCCTTTCAGATATAATTTGTGTAATTAGTCTCATGCCGTAATGAAGCCTGCATTGTTTTATGCAAGATATGCTGGGAAATAGTCAGTGTTTTTCCTCCTTTTCATATAGAATGGAGGAAAAATCCCCTCTCTGTTCAGAGGTAAAGAGACAATCAAGATGAAAATTCTGGAAAATGTTCCTTTATTCATATCAGTGGTAAACCTTAAAGCTCAATTTATCTTCCATGTTCATACTGTATCCTTGGCATATTTAGCCTGGAGAGAAAGCTTAGGAATTTCTGCTTAGAAACAATTTTACTTTTCCTTTTTCATGGATCAGCACAAAGTTACAAGTTGACAATCATTTCAATGCATTAGAATCTAAATAAAACTTTTCCGAGCATAACATGCAATAAAGATCTCTGCAGGTTTTGTAATATGAGCTTTTGGTAAAGGAAAATAATGCCCTGGAATCCATAGCCCAAGCTCTCTGTGAATATGTTTACAAGTTGTATTTATATTGGTAAAGCAACTTCAAAATGGAAATGTTTCTTTAAGTAGCTCAATGTTTGAAAATAGCTTTTGTTACACTGTACCAGCTTTAATTCTTCTGTCTTTAGAACCCAGCTTTAGAGTTTTGAAAGAGTTCTGGTAATTTAATGTAAAGGGGGTTAAAATACACCCAGGCAATTTTGGAAAAGAAAGGAAGCGGCTTGAAGGAAGGACCTCTGCTCTTCATCACAGGACATCAAACTGAAATTTGCCAAGTAAAACTGGGAAATTGTGGCAAATGTTTCTTCTATTCAGGACAGATCCAGCACTCCTCAACATAAGCACAGTCTGATGGTCCATCATATTCCCTTTATTTAGGTCAACCTTGCGTTCACAGAGCTCCAGAATAGATTTATTTGTGAGCTCTGCTGCAGGTGTGTTTCTGACATCCTTAAAAGCCCAAGTTTTGCTGGTAACATCAGAAAGTAAAGCTATATTCTGCTCAGCCAACTTTAATAAACCAGCAGGTGATTAGAAAAGTATTGCTTTCCTCAGGTGTGCCCACTTTAGGCACTTCTAGTATTTTTTTAACATCCTTTGAGTGTTCTTTCCACTTCCAGCCTCATTTTCACACAAGCACAAACCTCCCTGTGCAGCTCACCTTGTGGTTTTGTTAACCCCAAACCAAATAAATAGCCAGAGAATTGCTGGGAGCTGTGGATGTGCACTCTCATCCATCAACCACAGAGACATTTGTCTGCCAGCATTCTTGACCTGAGGTTTGCTTGCCACACCAGAGACACTGAAGTGGAAATATATGTACAGAAGGATGGATTGTGATAATATTCATTTTGAGGATTGCCTTTCTCCAGGGATATTCTGAGTGACATGAGTGAGGTTTCTTCCAGTGTACAATGCTAACCTTACTCCATCAGTATAGCAGAATCTGTGCCCATCTTTCAACATTATTGCTGTGTCTGAAGTTATTGTTAAACTTTACTTCCCACCTGTGACGTGGGAGACAGGATTTGCTCCAACTTTCACACCAGTGCAGCCTCTGCATCTGTCCAGCACTGGTTCATGTGTAGCTGCTGACACCCAGGGGCTAATTGCCACGGACCTACTAGGGGTTTTTTCACTCTCTAGGATGGCAAAACAAGCTTTGACTTCTCCTGACTCCACGGAGGGGAGATAACTGCAGGAGAACATCCTTCCCTGCTCTCCCACCGTGCCAGCACACACTTTCTTCACATGGGTCCAGGCTGAAGAACAACTTGACTGCAGTAAGCAGGTTTTTCACCAGGGCAGAGCTGAGCTGGGACTTCTGACATCAAATGTGGCCACTTGATTTATGGTATCTCAGCAGCACCCATTAATTTGGGAGGCTCTTGGGTCAGGCTCTGCCTTGCACAACAAATGCAGGAAGTGTGGGATGAGGGACACAAAGAGTCAGCAATGTTCTAAATGCTTATGCTGGCCTGTGGTAACAGAAGAAAAGGTTTGGAGGTTTTTTGGGTTTTTTGGTTTGTTTTTTTTTTTTTCTGTTGTTTGGTTGTTTTTTAGGTTTTGTTTGTTTAAGTGTAATAAATTGTATAGAAATGAAAGCAAAAAACAATCACTTTCTCACACAGACCGTTTCTCTTTGTTTTCATGGAATAATATCTTAGAGTTTTGTAGTTACAGTGAAACCTCTCCACTTCTTTTTTTAAATGTAAAAGTGCCTCCCTATTGTAAGAATTAAATAAAGCAGCATTTGCAAGTTTCTATTCATTTTAAGTTGTATTTCATATCTCTGTTCACTTTCACTGTGGAAGACTTGTTCTGGTGGTCAAATGGCTTAGTCAGGAGATTGTGATCATCTTTAGCCTCAAAAGAGTTGGCTCAAATTAATATGCTCTCCAAATAGGCATCCGTGCTCTCTAGATAAATTTTTTAGCTTATTAATTGTTTAATATTGCCTGAGGAAATTAAGCTTTCCTTAAAACTACACGTGGAGAAAAGATCAGGGGAAGTTACCAAATTCCTGTATTTCCTCCATCAGATGTATTTCATTGTATTTTTAGGCATAATCATTTCAGCAAGGGCCGTTCAGTGGTTATGGAGAACAGCTGGACCTCTCTGCATTTTCAAGCTCCTGTGCATGTATGTTACAAATCAGGATATCCTGATTCCCTTGAAAATTAAATTCAGCCATGAAATTGGTTCCCAGTTCTACCACAGCAGCTTCCTGCTTTACATGCCTGAGTTTAGTTTACAGGCTCTACTGCCTGCATGTTTTCTGGTAGATTGAGTGCAAACACCTTTGCTGTTGGTGCTCAAGGTTGGCTCTGGAGCTGTCACCTTCAAAGAATGAGTGACCAGACTCATTGTCTGCCATTCTCATCCTGCTTGTCACTGATGTTAGTCCTTCAGTGTCGTTAATCACTACATATGTACACAATATTTTATTGCCCCAGCCACCTTGTTATACCAAAATAACTGCCCTGATTTGGAGGCAGTTACATGTTTCATCTGCCAAAAAATAGCAGTTGCGAGGCAAAAAAATCAGATACAAGGAAAGCCATAAGAGCCAAGACCCAGGAGGTAAGTGAGGCATCACTTTGTGATTAAAAAGAACTGAGATGCTGAGACACTGCTTTTTGTCCCATCTTCTTTTCCTGACTAAAGTCCTGCCAAGTGACCTTCATTCCTGTCATTTTAGATTATTACCTAATATATTGGTGCAAAAGTGTCAACAAGACAGAAATACTGTTGTGCTAAAAGCAGCATCTACAAAAAAAATTCTACTCAACCTACCTATGAAATCTTCACAGGGTTTATCCTTCATGTTTTTAAAATACTTTATAGCCACAAAACAGGTGTACCCTCATAGTTACACTGGGCACATCCTTTTTCTCTGGGGGTGGCTGCATTTTGATAATGTGTGAATAAGCACCTGGGGGCAAATTCCTGTTGCTTTTATGTAATTCAGGATTTAATTATGTGGGTTTTAAAAAATTGAGGGTTTTTTTTGGTTTTTTTTTTTTTTTTTTAAGGAATTTGTAGCATATCAGCAAATTAGGAATATCAAAAAAAACCACAAGCAACAAGACCAGAGTTTAGCCCAGTTGGTTAAAAATTGATGCTAATAATGCCAAGGTCATGGATCCAAATCCCTGTATGGGCCGTTCACTGAGGAGTTGGACTCAATGATCCTTGTGGGTCCTTTCCAACAGAGAATACTCTCTGATTCTGTAAGAAATTAGTGCCACCCAAGATAGGTTTGTTGAGCCAGAGATGTCCCCCTGCCACACCATGCAGTGTGAGGACCATGGGAAGTGCAACAACACACAAAGCATAAAACATTTCAAAGGAGGATGGTGCTTTGTTTCTGCCCCTTGAGTTGGGAAGCACCAAAAAGTCAGAAAACCAATCCACCTTGGTGTACTGGCTTTCTGTCCTGGCCAGATAGGGAGGGACAGGCAAAGGGAACCAAAATCATCTCTTAGAAATAACACTAACTTGAAACAACATTCCCCCCAAAAACCATCAGACATGCAAAGAAAAAAACCTATTTGATCCAGTAGATCTTTTCACAATATTTCTAGAACTTACAAGTGGTTTTATTTATTATATCATAAATAAAATATTAATTAAGTACTTAATAAGCAGGACAGAAGGAGACTAAGGCACATGTTAAGTTACATGTGAATTGTTGCAAGTTTTGGGTGGCACAGAAGAAACCGAGTAAAAATGGCTTTGCTTGAAACATACCCCAAGAAAAAGCAGTCCATGTATAAAACAACTACAACTCAGCAATATCTTGTCTTTCCAGGAATGCTTTTTCCCTTCTTCAGGTTCTGGTATGATTACCGTTAACCGGAACTCAGTGTATCAAAATAAAACCCACCAAAACAAAGCTGTCGTTAAAGCAAGCCTTACTCCTTTCTAGCCTGTTACAGAGTGCTTGATCATTCCCAGCAGCTGGTCACAGACTCCTAACTCAGCCCTTGGAAAAGCAATCTGCTCCTTTAAAACTGTGTGGGAGACAGCCTTTTGCTTAAAGGGATTTTTCTGGAAACAGGCAAACCCCATCACCTTGTAATTCACAGCTTTATACTACCACCCTGGGCAGTGGAGGCATTGATTAAGCTGCACAGATGAGCTGCAGTTTGTGTCTCACTGAAGGTTTACACACACTCTCACAGCCTTTCAGAGGTTTCTTAAGTAGTTCATTGGCAGCCTGACAAAATCTTGGTAGTGAGGTCGTTATTCTGCATTTGCTTTTTTGTACAGATTTGGAAACCAGGATGACATCAGGGTCTGCCCCAGACCGTCCCTCCAAAACACCCAGGCCTTAGGGTGCTCCACCCTGTGAGGGAAATGAAATCAGTCTGAGTCAAAGAGTCAAGAGAGGGACTGGTGTCCTGTGTCCACAAGAGGAGGCTGCTCTTGCAGGCACTCAGCATTTGAGACAAAGACAAATTTATATTTCCATATAAAACACAGACTGTCTCTTTAAAAAACACAGCAAATGAGAACAGCCATTTCACACAAGATGAGCACAAGTACTGTCAGTCTTTTTAAAGAAAGATGAGCTTTGCAGTATTATTTTCTGAACTTTATTTATACAGTGAAGACTTCAAACAAATAGCCTGACAAGAATTAGAAGTACAGTCTGTTGGTGTTTTTTTTTTCAAGCAAGTGGACAGTGTGCAATCACAATACTTTGTGGTAAGATGGATCAGTAAGTTCTTCACATGTCACTGAAAAGCCCAACCCTTAATTTGGATGATGTGAGTCATCTGTCCATATTTTGTCCCTACAGATAATAAAATGGTTTTTAGAGCTATTAAAAAGCAGGGAACTTCAGTGGTTACTCTCTCACCTGTTTGCACTCTGTAACAACCTTTCTTCCAAATTGGGTGAAGACCCCAGAGTCCCAGGTTCCCCACCACTGACAGCATTAGCAGTTGATGCACTCAGCTGTTCCTTTTTCTGGTTTGGGTGTCAGTAACATCAGCAGCTGAAGCTGGTGAAGCACAGCTATGACCTGCGATCTCAAGGGCTGAAAATGTAGAATAGCTCATCTGCAAGAAAGTAAGAACCAACTTTGCCAATATTTGAAATGTCCAGCTACTACCAGAAACCTGGAGAAAGCATTGCTGACAAAGGATGAGATTGATCTAGTCAGTCTCACACTCTTGATATAAAAAGAATCCTTCATCCCCTCCACACCTCAAAAGCCAAAACTAAAGAGAACCAACAACAGAAAAAAACCCCAGTGAAACTCAAATAGTAGACAGTAATTCCTCGGGAATATGCACAATGAATATTAAACAGGCCCCCAAAGCATTTTGTGCCTTTGCCCAGAACCAAATGGTTTTTCTTCTCTATGTGCACTGATTTTTGTTGCTAATGTTGGGTTTAACCCCTAAATTGCAGAAACTTTGTGTAGGCAGGTGGCAAAACAATACAGGAAGGAATGATCTCCACAGGCACAGAAGGACATTAGGTATCCACCTACTGTTGAAAATCAGCCACCCCACTGTCCTTCCTGCCACTGAAAAACTGTTGTTACACAGAGGATCCACACAGAGGATCTCAAAGCCAAAACTTAAGTTATGCTCTCTTCTTTACCAGGACAAAGACCTGCCTGGATACAATTACAGAGGTCAATGTTTGCAGTCAGAGGAGAAATGCAATAGGTGCAAAGATTCTCTGACCTCAAACAAAACCTGCTTGTGACAGCACTACACTGGAAGATCATTTTTAACCTGTCCCTGCTGCATGAGGCAGGCAGAGAGTGAGAAAGCAACTTTCCAGACAATCCAGAGGGCTGCTAACTTCCCATGTCTGTTATACATTTCATTATACATAAACACATTGTGTAGTACCTTTTAAAGTGTGGAGCATAAGCCCTGTTGGCTTTGTGCAGCAATACCAAGTTTAAACTCCTGCCAGGAACGTCCTATTCCAGGCTTTCAGTTCCTGATGATGCAGAAAGTTGCAGTGACACTGTAATACCTTCTGCAAATTGCAGCTGGTTTTGTTTGCCACTGCCCCAGTGAGAGCATTGGGCACTCCAGGGTGCAAAATTCATCTCTGTGTCTGTTCTACCAGAGTCCCAAAGGCCAGTGGATGTGTCTGAGCCCTGGAGGAGTGCTGGCTGGCTCTCAGGTCACTCATCCCTCCCAGCAGAAGGTAGAAGTGGCTGGCTGTGCCAGGCAAGCACGGCAGAGAGAGCAGCTGGTTCATGGTTGGTTGGTTGGGGCTTGTGTTCAGCTGATGTTCTGAAGGCCTGCAGTGCTGAGGTGCCACGGGGTGCTCAACCTCTGCGTGGAGGGAGCACTGCAGGAGTGCAGCCTGCAGGTAAGACACCTCCCCTCCAGAAGCAGTGGCATGTCACAGCCATCTCTCTGCCTCTAGGTAAGCTGCATTTGACACAGGCAGGGAGCTGGTGCAAGCCTCTTGGTGCTGCTTCCTAAAGGTCCAGGGAGCTCTGCAGCTGTTTGGGCTGCGTGTCCGTTGTCTCCACAGACACTGCAATGTTGAAGTGCTGATTTCCAAATATACTTACAGCAATTCTGCACCTTCATATCAGGCAGGGGGGTTTGTCTGCTCAAAGACTTTGGTTTTTTGCTGCTGGGCACAAGGTTAACTTTTGCACTAGAGTGCAGTGCCTATTTTGTTATCTTGCCTTGTTGGGCAAAAGCCAGTCCTTCCTCAGCCCTCTGCCTTTATAGCAAAAAAAAAGTGTGTCCAGACTCTGTCCTGAGGCAAATTCTCTGTGATAGCCCTCTCTTTCCATGTATTGGGTGTCCTATCCACCATCATCACCAGTGAATGTACCTGGATGTGCTGCTGCTCACTGAATGCTCACGTAGAAACTCACCTGAATGCAAACAAAACATTTTGAGATCCCAGTGAATGTCTGAGCTGCTTCACTTAGGGAGAAAAGAATGGCTGTGACAGCTGCCAGTGCAGCAGATCCATCTGCAGTGTGACTGGGCACACTGTTCTTCCAGGCTCAGGCAGCGCCTGCACTGCAGAGCCCACCACTGGAATTTCCTTATGAATCCCCTCGCTGTTTCATAAACCAGAAAAGAACACGGCTTGCTGTACTGTGACTAGGCAGGTCATACAGGACTCTATCTGTCTCTCAGCTTTTGTAAAACCTCCTCATTTCTAGCCCTGCCGCGCAGTTTTTCTCAACTCCAAGCTCTTGAAGGGTCCTCGTGCTTTTGGATGAGGCAGTCCCTACCTGAGCCTCTTTCTGTGATTTGCATCACACTTATTTTTCCACTTCTGCTGTTGGTCAAAAAGAGGGATTAAAAGCATCTGGTGCCATCCAACAACATTTTAAGACTAAGATTAGACTTAGATTCTGTAGCTCTGCAAGCTGTACTTGCACTCCTGGGAGGACAGAATTCCCCCACGGTCCCCCTGGAGCAGTCTGTGGTCTGTCCAAAGGGGATATCCTACTTCTAGGGCTGCACCGAGATGTTGTATCCTGCTGAGACGTACCTTTGAAGGGAAAGGTGTTAGCTGTCGTGGAGAAGGTGAATTTTGAGCACTGTCAGGGGAGTGACAGAGCAGCAAGGCTCCTATCCAGCCCTCTGAGGGGACATGAGCAGTTGTTGTTGGGCCCAGGTCTGACTCTGGGCCTGGACTCACCTCAACAGCTGCACTTCCATCTACCCCATGGGCACGAAGTTGATGGTGCTATGGCTTCATGGGTATCAAAAGGATCTGCTCTCAGGTTCTCTGTCACTGTTTTTGAAACTTCTCTTTCTTGGTGGAGGAGTGGAGCCCTTGCCTCAGAAAACACGCGTCTCTTCTAATACTCTACACTAGCCTGGCAAAAGAGACCCAAATGTCAACACTGACATTAGACAGACTCTGCACAGCTCTGCAAGGGAGAAGTGTTCTGCTGCTGCTGCCCCTTTGGAGCTTACTCTTTGTGTACTGTGTGGTTTCAGTGCTGGTCTTCAGCAAATACCTGGAGAGAGTCAGATCTTTGGATCCATTACCGGGAACAATCTGTACATGGTTGTCTGGTCATGCAAACTGAATTGCTGCTACGCTTATTAAATATCTAATTATCTGCCCTGGAACATTAGCACTAAACCTGCCCTCTGCTTCTCCTACCTGCTGAGGGCAGAGGAAGAGAGTTAAACCAATAGTCTGATCCTTCCGGGAAATACACATCTGGAGTTGATGGTCTTGCAGAGCTGCTGACCATCTGTTTGTTTATTATTTCTCTGGAAATCTTTGTCTTGTTTCCAATAAAACACTTTCTGTCACAGTTTCACTACATTTGCCTGAGACTGGGGCACTGCTTTTCTTTTGTATTCTCTGTTTCCCAGCCAAACATTGCATTAGAAACAGGGAAAGCTTGCAAGAATGTAGAAACATGTTGGGGTGGAAAATAAACATTCAGGGAGTATTGCAAGTATTTCCAAAACAAGCAATGCACCCTCAGCAGGGTCAGCATCAAAGTTCATCTGAAGAGGAACACAAACACATGATGTTTGAGGCAGCACAAATAAGAACTCACATACAAAGCACTCTGGACTGTGGGGCAGGGCAGCTCCTGCTCACATGACAAAAGGTGGTGGCCCACATTAAGATGGATCTGCTCTGTGGCACTTTTGTCTGCCCACTCAGCCACTCTGCCTGTGTCTCACTGGTCAAATATAGTTAATTAAGGTACTAAAACCAGTGAGAAAGGGATATTTATCGCATGGCTAACTACTGATGTGCTGTCACTGGAGCCTGTATTTGTGGAGAATCACGTATCTTAGGGACAAAACATATCACCTCCCCCCCACCAGAGAATTTCTAGGTTAGCTGAAAAAAATCCTCTCATGTCAAACTGCATTGTTCTGGATGATCTACTACCAGTTTCTCACTCAATGCTTTGATACAGTGGGATGCACCAGATCTTGTTATGTTTCTGTAAGCTTTCAGACCCAACATAGTTACCTGGGAACACACAAACCAGGCTTATATAAAATATTTGCTAATAAAGTCATCAGCCCAGCAACACCAACTTGGAATCTGGTGGTCTGTCCACACGCTTGTCAGTGAGGAGTTACGTTTCTCTCCGCTGGGGATCAGTCAGCCGTCCATTTGATGTTCCACAAAGCAGGTTTCCGGGAATAATACCTTCTAAAATTTATGCAAGATCTGGTTGTAGAGCAAATGCATGTGCATTGCATTGGAAAACCTCTCTGATTTTCCTCCAGGAGGTTGCTTCTGAATGACAGAGCGAGATCTGATCAAATCCAGACTCAACACCCCTCAAAGGCTGGTTATCACGCGTTCTACAGGGGTTTATGTCCCCATTTCCCGCGGTTTGGGAACTCGGAGGCACCCTGGGATGCTCTCTGGGATGCACCCGCAGTACCGGGATGGGCCGCGCGGTGGAGCTTCGGCATCGGGAGAGCCCCGCCGCCTCCGCATCCTCATCCTCATCCTCATCCTCATCCTCATCCTCATCCTCATCCTCGTCCTCCTCGTCCTCCTCGTCCTCCTCATCCTCATCTTCGTCCTCGTCCTCATCCTCATCCTCATCCTCATCCTCATCCTCATCCTCATCCTCATCCCTATCCTCATCCTCATCCCTATCCTCTTCCTCTTCCTCTTCCTCTTCCTCGTCCTCGTCCTCATCCTCATCCTCCCACAGCTGCCAGAGCAGCCACAACCCTGGTGGTATTTTAAGCCAGAAAAAGCCCAGTGCAAAATGATCATTTCTGCTTCTTTTCTGGCACAAACTCTGCTGGGCCAAACTGACCACAAAGTCATCTTGCAGACCTGTGAACTCCTGCAAACACACACACAACATTTGATTATTTTTTAGTATAAATTTATAGTCAAGAGGATTTCTCCCCACCATAAAAAGAGCTCAATGTTCTGTTTGGATGAACATCTGAAAACGGCATCTGAAAATTTCATGGAGTAACAGCAGCACGTCTGAAGTGATCTGGGTAAATATGAGGATGAAGTTGTCCAGAGATATTTTAAACAGGATGAGTTTAGAATCTTGCTCTTAACTATTCTCTTGTTCAAATGTGACCTGGAGGAACTGTCTGGGGCTAAGGTTGAAATAGAGAAATGTCTCCTGTCCCTCCCTGCAACTGCATGAAAGCAAACTCTTAATTGCCGTTTGCAGGCAGATAAACTTGTAGCACTTGATTCACCAGAGTTGTATGTTGTCTGTGAATTGAATTGAGATGGTCTTGGCTCAGTTTTAATAATTACATAATTTGTAATTATGACACTTTCATGAAATTGGGAAAAAAACCCCAGCCTATAAATTGCAAATGAAGATGAAAGCAAAGAATTAATTAGCGAAGATAGCTATGAACTTCCTAAATGGAAAAGAAATATTTTAAGCATATTAAGCAGAAACTACTTAGTTTTATTTTTTAGCTAACCCAAAACGTTTCACAAAGAAGTATGGGAAATATGTACTTATGGTAAGCTCAGATAAGTGGAGGATCCTTTCCAGTTATATTTTCAAGTGTCTCTACATGGCCTGGTTATTCCTGAAGGATTTTCAGGCAATTCCAGCTCCACAGCACCCAAACTAAGGTTTTGTATCCGACCAAAACCAACAGCTCAAGGTGTAACAAAGGCACCAGCTACGTGGAGATGCTCATTTACAGCTGCTATCTCCATGCACTGTTCATGACAGAAGCAAACAGAAAAAGAAAACCCCAAAGAAACAGACAAACAAACAGAAGGGATCAGAAGTCAGTGTTTAAGCTTCTGCTATGTACAGCTGGATTCCCATTTCCCCATTATAAATACAAATAAAGGTCACTTATATGTCCAGATGGGTTTGTCCAGGTTTTCTAGCGAGGAAAAACTCTACTGAGGCTGAAAAGTACAACTAAAGACTAACCCAAAATGAAAGTAGCAAGTCCACATATTATCATCATCAATGACATTCTCTGTACTCAAAATGAACTGGGATGAAATGAAAACATCTGCTTTACATCAACAGGCATTTTGCATTCTCTGCACACAAAATGTCACAGGCCTGCACCACACAGGCAGCAGGGATTTTATCTCACAGGAATTTTATCCTGCGGCCTTGATTGTCCTGTCAGTGAACACAGCCCCACCAAAACAGGCATTACCTGTGTGGAGCTCACAGTACTATGTAAGTATAGTCTGTTTATACCATTGGCTATAAAAAAGGAGGGCAAACAAGGCCAGACTCTTCTGTGCAGAAGCTTCTCAGGAGGAACAGGATGGACAAAATGGGGTTTTATTCTCAAATGTACTTCAGTCGTTGGTGCATATGGCAGATTTTGTACAAGGAAGAGGGAGTGCTGGAGGAAAGAGACGAAGTGCAGAGCTCTAGGCTTTTCCACTGCTTTCCAGAGCTCCCAAGGAAAAGGGATATGAACTGGCTGCTCTGGCTTATGCTGGTGATCAGGCATGGACCAGGTGGCCCTTGTATGTCTTAAACCAAAAATATCATTTAATCCTAATTTTCCCCCTGAGTACTGGGGACAGGGAACAGAGCTGAGGCCAGTCTTTAAAATCAACCACACTAATACTTCATGGAAGTGGGAACACCAGCTTTTCTCCCAGGCATGTGAACCACCAAGTATCTCACAGTGCCTGTTTGATTTTTAGGTCATATTGCTTCTTCCTCTCCACTCCACTCAGCTGTGCAGTGAATGAAACTGAATTAGTCTGAAGGACCTGGTAAGACTTCAAGCTAGAAGAGAAGGTAATCTCCTGTCAAAAGCCAAGAAAAGATAAAAAAAACAAGTAATACCTTTCAACTGAACTTGGAACAATTATTCATGCAAAAGAAAGGCTGGAAAATGGCTTTGTTTTGCTCTGCAATAAGTATGGGCTTGGGTTGGGGTTTTGTTGTTTTGACCATAATAAAGGAATGTTATACCAGTTTGGACATATGAAAGTCATATATAGTCAGTTCCCTGTTTGTTCTGAAACCTTTTTGAAAAGCAGCATCAGACACAGAATATCATAAATCTCTAAAACAGGGCTGACTGAAATGGTAAAGAGCAACAAAAGCTGACCGTTTTTGAGCTTTGTCAGAGCTTTTGCACAAGGTACAACATGGCCCTTGTCTCTGTTGTTGTGTTGATTTATTCTAATACACTTTACTATCAAAGCCTTTGAGCATCAGCAGTTCCTCAGAACAGTCCCCAACAACTGTTCCAACAGGAAAACTTCCCTGACATCCTCCAGAATGAGCATTCCCCAGTGTGATACTTTCGAGCTTCTCTGCCATGGATTTGTCCTTCTAGAAAGGTCTTTGTCCATTTCAGTAATGGATTGTCCCCATCAACTTGCTGGCAAACTTCCTGCTTTTGATGCATCTGAAAAAAAGTTTTATTGTTAGATTTTGAACCCTTGCTCCTCTGAATCTTTTTTTTTTTGGCCAACTTTATTATGGCTTGACATTTAGCTTGACAGAAAGTTTATTACCTTTGCTGCAATTTTCATTTGGATTCCACTTATTGAAGGATGTCTTTTATACTTCTAATAACCTCCTCAGTTTCCTTTTAGCCATACTGGCTTCCCTTCTTGTCCCTGGTTATCTTAGACTTTAGAGTGTTGGACTAGACTATAAACACTCTCTCTGAAAAGAAAAAGCATCCAACTTCTTGAAAGATGCCAGAATTATTATTTATTTTTAAAATTCAATTTGAAACTGAAAAGTATGCCCACCCTGCAGCAGAAAACTAAGGTTCAAAGTAACTTGCTCCCTCTTAGATTCCCCATAAAGTCATCCTAAATTTCCAGGCTGAAAACAGAAGCATCTGAAAAGCTGATGGAGAACATCTTTCGTGTGTGGAACCCCAGGAGCCAGCAGGATTTGGGAGTGAGATTAAGTTCTTCAATATGCAAAACACCTACTTGCCGGACTAAAAGGTTGAACCAGATCTTATGAAGTGATGCAAGTTCAAAGAATTGAACGTGAGCAGTGCTGGGGAAAAAAACCCCATGATGTTGATAATGGCAGGAGCTCTGAAGTGAATAATCCTCTGAGCATGTGCAAGGAGCTGGCAGAGACTGTGCCCTTAAAGCAGTGATCAAGAGGGAGTGTGTGATTCAGTGAAGCAGTCAAGCTTTCATCTTTGGAGCCCTGGTTTATGACTGACTTAAGGCCTGAATTATAAGTGTCTTGGGTATCCATTCCTCACTTAATTAGTCTCCACAAAGTGTGAATCCAGATCATAACCAAAAGCTCTTCCAGCACGGGCGGCCTCATCTGAACAGAGGACAAGGAAAGCTGCGGCAGGGCTCAGACAGGGCAGAAGGACACCTCGTGTCTGAAGGCTGGCAAATACCTGTGCACCAGAGAGAGCAGGTTTTGCTTTTTTCTCTAGCAGTGACCTTTCAAGTGTCAGGATCCTGATCTGAACAGGCATCCTCAGAATTACACCCCACCAAAGAAGGGTGTGCAGGTTTTATTGTGCACCGATGCTGCAGGAGGTGGTTGCATCAGTTCCTGGTGGCCCATGCGGTGTCACCCAAGCAGTTCACAGCTACTGCGGACAGCTACATCATCACTGGCCCACGTCTCTAGACATGCCCAAAACCTTGTGGTATCTGGTCCTGCCTTCTGCAGTGGAGTTCAATTCGTGATTCAAACAACTTTTTCCACTGAAATTTCATTGATGAAAAGGAAATTGAAAACAGTGAGAAAGACCAGAGGGAACAGAGACATAGGAAGAACGAGGTAAGTAAATGGCCAGTCTTCGCGAACGAAGAGCCGGGGAAGGTCCTTACCCGCATATGCAGATAAGGCCTTCGAGC
>JAWWES010000001.1:3125542-3163155 GCA_035583135.1 Lophotriccus pileatus | reverse complement strand
GCCAAGCGAGCTTGGACAGTGGCAGCGAGGTCCTCAGGACGTAGGTTTGTTTTCAGAGTGACCTTCTCCGGGGAGGTACCAAAAAGAGAAATAGAGCCCAAAGAAAAAAAAAAAAAAGGAAAAGCAGTAGACAGGCCAAAGGCAATTAGACTGATTTAAATGCTTCAGAACATGGGATTTCCTACATTAAGTGGGGAAACACTGGCAAACGTGGTTTGTTTCACTGTACTTCACAAAGCCACAAAGCACTCACTGATTAATAAGAAATAAATTAAAACTTAGATTTCTGTGCACATTCTGGTCTTGTTGCCTGTGTAACTTGATTTTTAAAGATTTTTTTATGTCTTCTAGCGAGGAGTTCATATAGAATTTATAGAATCATATAGGATTTAAAAAAAAAAAGCTTTTTAGGTTACCATTCTTTTCAAGCAGCTTCAGCATGAGCATTCTTCTTCTGATTAGTTTGGCACGTGAGTTACAGATATAATTCCATAATGAACTCATCAGGTTATGGTAGCTTCTATCATTTATGCAATTCGTTTATCGCTGAAAAGGCAGAGAGGCACACACATTACCAATCACTGCAACAACCTTCAAACATTAGATGGTAGTAGTTATTTTATTTTTTAAAATATTTTATGGTTTGGGTTTTCTGCACACAGTCAAGCTTTCGTTAAGATTGTATTAACTGAGGCACCACAGCCTATGCCTGAGTCACTTTGGAAGCTCATAGGTATCTATCCTTTAAATTACTACAGCACCAAAATTTCCAGAAGTTAAAATTTTGCATTCAGAGATTATTATATGGAACATCCGATCTATTTTTTCACACCCAAAGGATGGGAAAACAATATTTCTCACACGTAGCACAATCTCTGTCAGCAGACCCACTGGATTTGGTCCTGCAGCTCCAGGTGAAAGTTGTGCTTGGTGAATAATCACAGGTTTAACATCCTCAGTCCAACTTCATTTCTGCACCAAATAGAGCGCAGTTCTGATTTAAGTAGTAAACTGATTTAAGTAGAAAATATTGCTATTGAATGAACATATGAATAGTTTGATATTATTTTTCCCCCTGACTGTGAATGCACAGGTGTTACTGTTCACAGTAAAGCTGTGGCTTTTCTACTGTTATTTTAATTGAGCAAAAACATTCCTACCTTTTGAGCACAACCAAATGTGTTACAAAAGCACCTGTTTGTAACTGTCCAAAGTGTGGCTTCTCAGCAATGGGAAATCACCAGTAACTAACATGCCTGCAAATTCCAATCCCCTTTTTTATTCAGAAGCAAGCTGGTCAATGATGCAGAAGTGGAATGTACACAAAACACAAGAGGTTTTCCACCAAGGACCTGGATAGAGCTCAACAGATAACTCAGAAGAAATCTCTTTTGCAGAAATTATCAAAATACAGTAACACCTGTATTTGCCCTATCACCCTCAACGCTGTTGAATAAACTTGGAAGTGTACTGCTTAATAGCTGGAATGCAAACAGATAGCATCTTTTTTTATTTCATTTAAAAATTCTGATTTGGTTTCGGTTCCCTAGATTTTAGTGACCAGCTGTTGAGTTGTGAGGGCTTGAGAATGCTGTTATTTTTATCCACTTTTTTTTTCCCCAGTTAACGTTAACCAAAACCCCGCTCTGAGTATCTGATCCTCATGTAAAGGATCGTGGCTTCATATGGCTCTTACGGGCCAAAAGTTCTTCAGAGGAACAATTTAACACACCATGATCTTTGGCCTCTTTTGACACAGAAGCATAAAGCTCCAGCTGCACTGTAAAATTACAAACCTGAAGTGAATCTGAGTTTTCCTTTGCTTGGAACCCACCAGGTAAACTTTGGTTCTGAAATAGAGAAGATGGAGGATCATGGAAGGAACAGGACGAGGGGCAATGGCTTCAGGCTGAGAGAGAGTAGGTTTAGATTGGATGTTGGGAAGAAATTCTTTACTGTGAGGCTGGGAAGGCCCTGGCACAGGATGCCCAGAGGGTTTGAACAGCCTGGAGGTGTTCAAGGCCAGTCTGGATGGTGCTTGGAGCAATGTGGGCTAGTGAAAGGTGTCCCTGCCTGTGGCAGGGGGTGGAACTGGATGATCTTTATGGTCCCCCATCACCTCCCACATGACAAAGCTTTCCTGGAATGCTCTTCCCAGGTTTGGCTTTGTGGTTCTCAGTTCCTTCAAAATTTCCTGATGGAAATTCCTTTCCAACATCAAGAAATTTGTTTGCTCCACCACTGGATACCTCTCTCTTTTGTTTTTTGGCTCCTGAGTCAAGTAAAAACCACATATCACTGTGGATTTTGCTTGCCATGTAAAGGAGTTAGGTCTGCAAAAAGTCTTAGTTCCTTAAGCAAAAAAAAAAGATGCAGACTCACTAAGACTGTTCTCTGTGTGCCCTGACTCGAGGCATGGACACTCTGGCAGCCAGATTCCTACAGGGACCTAGAACATCATAGGGTGAGTGGGGCACAAGGAAAGAGAACACTTTTATCACTTAATCTGGGAAGCTAACATTCCTTTCCATTCTGCATGGGGGAAGAAAAAAAGGAGATACTCTTAAAAAGTTTAAAAAAAAAGTTCATAAAAATGAGTAGGTGCTCAAAAAAAAAAAAAAAAGTAAGATTTTTTCCCCACTTAGATGGATTATTTTGAAATATCATGAACTGGGACAAAAATCCCAGTCTTCATGTCTTTATGAACCTTTTTTTTTCTGTTTTTGAGTTTATACTTCTGCCTGTTTTGTGGGGGCACCCTGAGGCAGGTGGAATATGCAGGGTGTTAGTAAGGGTGAGATTCAGTAAGAGCCCTCACTTTGTAAATAGTTGACAGTCATTTCACTTGCATTGCTTCATGGTGGGTACAGACAGCTGATGGTCTTATTTCCACACGAGAGAAACAGATACTTTCATAATCCCATAATTTTTCACCAGTAGGCTATGAACATTCAATCAAAAATATTTCCTAAACTATTGCTTATCCTGGCCTTTTTTCCTTCCAAATGAATTTAAAAGAAAATATGAAAAAGGTCATCGTTTTTTTGCTCTACAATCCTATTTTCTATCTCTGTGGATTTTCTATCTGCTGAGGATTTGAATAATAATAAAACTATTCAATAGCCACCAGAAATCCTGGGTGGCAACTCCTAGTTTAACAGCTTTTGTTCTGTTCTAAATGCTTCTCCTTAAGGACTTAAAAAAGAGTCAGAAAATGGTAACCCCCACAGATTTATCTGTCCTGTTATCCTCCCCTTTGTGACTGCTTGACACAGTATAAAAGATGGTATAAAGAAGAAGATTCAGTACCAAGTTAATCAGAAAAAAATTACTTTAATTCCTTTATCAAACTTGTAATCAGAAATCCCTGATTGGAGGTGCTCAAACAACAGTGTTGTGGATGCCCCAAGATTTATACTTGGGCAAGGATGACAATCTTCTTGTACCTTTACTGTGCCAAAGACATAAATAGATCATGAATGTTGCACAACATCCACGAGGAACTATAAATATTTAGGATCTGGAATTATTCCTACAGGAGTCAATGGAAGTCTTACTGACAATTTCAGTGAATGTTGTACAATGTCCAAGGGACGGAGGAAATAAAAGGGTTTGTTCCTGTGACTACTTCAGGCCAATTCTGGCCTCCACTAAAATGTTACTTGGCTTTTTTTTTAGTGGTTTTTTTTCCCCCAAGCGTTTAATAGGAACAAATATTTGTATAGGTGTTACACAATTGTGCTGTGGGGAAATGTTGAGTTACAAAATCAGCTTCATTCCTGACAAATTGTAATTACTGCCCAGGAGAGTGGAAAGCAAGGATCTGCTTCCTCTCAGTTGTGGGAACCAGGCGTGTGCTGTGCACCTGATCAGAAACAGGAGAAATAAATCCCCCAAATAACAAAATCAAAAATGAATTCCCACAACCAGAGGACTTGCACAGGTTCACACCAACATGTTTGGGATTTCAGAGTTCTGTACAGATGTCAGAGAGGGGACTGGGATACAAGAAACCGGTGCCTGGTAATGATGGTGTTATAAAGGAAATTTGAGATCAGAAACTCTCCCACGAATCCAGAGGCCAGAATTCCTTCTGTTTAACAGAAGTAATTCCTTTTGCTGCCACAGTATGGCTCCAGATACACAAAACATGTAAAGGGCAGGATCTGACCCTTTCATGTCTTCCTGTTTCCACACAGGATGTATCAGGAGTTTCAAAGATGTGTCACCATTGGCTCAAAACATTTAAAAAGCCCCAACTATATATCAGGCCTCAAAATACCTGATCTATGTTAAAAAGGTGACTTAAAATTAATTATTGCTCAGCTTTTTTAATTTGCTCACCCCCCTTCGTGATATGTAAAGCTCATGTATTTCAAAATCCACAGGGGGCAAAAATGAATTTCTTTTCCAGAAAGGAGTTGAAGATCAAGTTAAATCCTTTAGGAGCTTCAGATTTTTTTTTGTCAATGGTTTAAATTTAAGGAATTACAAGGTGTGATTGAACCACGTTGCTCTGCAGGTTTTAATGATGGCAAATCAGATCTATTTCTATAAAATGAATTATTTGTTACAATAAATGAACAGACAAAAGATCTCAGTCAGAATCATTTACTACACCGTATAAAAGCTAAAAACTGCTAGTAGATGACAGTATAACATAGAATAGTATAGTGCACCAGATCAAAGCTAGCAAACAGAAACAGTCACCTTGAGGTGACAGATCCATTTGAGGTGTAACACTGAGGATCCATCAAATGGGCACACTTTTTTGTTTCCTCACCAAGGTGGAGCATCTTTGGGCTTAGGGCAAAGTCCTCTGAGATGTCATCGGTCTTTCTTTTAGTGTTCATGTTTTTTCTCTGAATCATTTCAGACAATTAAGGGACTCAATTAAAAGGGAGTCTCTCCTCTGTCCCAGCCAGCCTCACAGGATCTTGTCTGAACACACAGCTGAACAAAACCAAGTTCCTCAGATCCTCCTTCCTGAGGTACCTTTTCTTTCAAAATCAGGAGTTTTTGTTTCTCCGCTCACTCCTGATTTTTCATTTCCTTGAAAAGGGGTATATTCTGCACCAGTCCTTGTCTTGAGAAGCTAGGAATCAGCTCCAAGAAGAGCTTTCAGATACAGATCAAGGACTCAAACCTTAATTCTTCACAGAAGCTCAATTTGCTCCAAGAAGATTCTGGGCTACCTCCTCCACTCATCCAACCCCGCACAAAATCATTCAAAGCAAGACAGCTCCACTGAAGACTTGCTCAAGTACACAAAAGGCAAAGGGAATTTCAAACTTTGGGCTCGATAGCAAGTATTTAAATAGCTTTCTAATTCAATGAGGCAGTTCAAGATTTTTATTAACATTTTATTAACATTTTTTCAAGCATTTTATTAACAGGAATTATGCAAGAAGTGGAGGTCACCAACAGAAATTTTACAGAGCTTAAAGAGGTAGGATTCAGAATGGATTTAAAGTTAGAAAATTAGATTTTTACATTAACACAAGAGGCAGATAGATGAAAGCTATTTTTACTGTGAATCATTCCCTTGAAAGATTAATTGGCTTTTTTCCCTCTTATGTTGCTTTTTTGCAGCTTTTGCCTATTAAAGAACAAAAGGTTGAGGTCTGAGGTGCTACTAACAGGACTCAGTGAGGCAAATGAAGAGAATCATCATATTGAATTAGTCCCCTCAATGATCATGTAACTATTCTTTTATGACTTCAGATGGGAAAACCCAAAAATCATGTACTTTGGCAAACATTCCCTCACTTTTCCCATTAGGTCAAGCCCAGAGATTTTGGCTACTGATGTACAAACTGAAGTTCTCTTCCCCAGTGCTTCCATGCAGGTGTATTCGGAGCAGCAACACTCCTAGGATCACAGCCCTCGTGTAAGACGCTGCCTTCCTCCATGGTATTATTCCAGGAGTATCCGCAGAAGGCTTTAACAGAGCTGGCCACCCGTGGAAACCGTTCTGCTTCCCTGAGGTAGCTGCAGTCGGCAGCTGACCTTCGTGCTCCTGCGAGAGAGAGCCTGCACTTGGAAAATTCATCTTTCCTTTCCACACCACAGGGGTCAGAACCCCTGAGGGACTGGGGGCTTCCTGAAGTGCAGCATGCCTGCTCTTGGAAGGGTGGAGAGGTGCAAAGCCAGCTCCAGGTCTCAGCATGAGTGCTGATGCCAACCTTTCCTCCCAGCACGTTTCCTCACTGCAGGGCAGCCACAGCCTCGTTAAGAACAAGTGCTGATTGTCCCCATGCACGATTGTGCAGTAGGAAGAGGAAGCAAGCAAAGAATTCTTGAGCCTTTGCCCCATGGCTTGCATTTCTGGAGAGAAAAATTGCATATTGGCTGCCCAAGTGAAATTCTTACTAGGTATTTGAACTTTTAACTAAGTAAAGTTTGCCAGAGAGCTGTAATCAAGGGCCTCCATCATGAGGGGATACAGATGGGAAGCAGACTTCCTGAAATATGGGAGCATTTTTGCCCACCTGTTTGATTTTCCAAGCATCCAGATTCTTTAGACAGCAGCTGCCTCTCTTCTAAATGTCACTACTCTCCGTCCAGGGGAACTTCAATTATTGGAAATGTGACTATTCTACTTTGGCAGTGCTGAACAGGCACAACCTGGGACATTAGTTTCCTTTATTTCTTTTTGATTCAGGAGTGCAGAGCTTCAAATGGACTGAGCAACTCAGGAACACACATCTGAAACCATCAGCAGGACATGCTCCAAAAACTTGTCTTGCTCTGCAGGAAGCAGAAGAGGCCAAGTCCTCAGCAAACTGTTACCAAGTGAAGCTCCTTTGAATTTGAGAGTGATACACTGATGTCTAGCAGCTGTCACTGCCCATAACGGCTTTAAACCACACTGTAATGTAACAGGAGGGAAGTCACAATACATTCTTACAGAGCTGCAGAGGCTGTAATTTCATGTTCAGTCAAAGTCTCGGTTCCGTTGGACGTGGGTGTGAATTCATTTCCTGCCGGTGCTGGTGAAAGACCCCTGTGATTACAAGGCACAGAGAACCAAGGCTACAAATGTGAAATAAGCAACTTGATTCGCCTAAATAATACAGGGGCTGCATGTTCCTGTTTGAACTACGAGCTCTGATGGCACAAGTTAAAGCAGAGTGTAAGTTAATTCATTCAGGGGCTGCTACTGGATAAATAAAACATAACAAAGACAAATGGTACTTCACAAAAGGCGCGTGTTGAGTTAGACAGTGTGGGCTCTTCTCAGCCGTGTTTTGTACGATCCAGTCCTTCCAAAAAATATGAGGAAAAGATTTGCAGTAACATTGGAGTGTCCCACTGTGAAATGAAAGACACCACCAGCGTGATCAGCTGATCAGACTTTCTGCGTGATATCATGTTTTCAATCAGTTAAACATGACTGTCCATCAAAAACTGATAAGTACTAAAAAGGTGATGTCTAGATAAATTTTTTTCTTCTTAAATTGAAACTAAAGCTTGTATTTCATGTTTGTTTGTCAAGATGAGAGCTTCTTTAGGATTACACTTAATACTTACATCCCTACTTGAATTTACAGAGTAAAATTGTTACTGGTGTTTGAGAAGAGACTAAAGGTAACACAGAGGTTCAAGAAATGCCAAGTGACAAGAACATTAATCTGGGGGATGCAAGGGAAAAATAAAAAGAAAAAAAAGAAACACTAAAAAACTCTTCCAAATAATCTTGGAGCTTCCCTCCCAAACTATGTTAGTTGGAGCCATTCTATGGTTCAACTCCCTTGCCCTCCTTGATTTGAAGGACAGTGTCAGAGGCCTGCCTGAACCTTGCTTAGTAACACACAATCTGATCAAACACACTGGGTTACACAGGAGTCAGTGTCAAAAGAAAGTAAAAGGAAAAGAGGGTATAGCCATGGCTATTTTAAACACTAACCACAACACCAGGCTAATTTGAACAATGATTTTATAAGGAGTGTTTGATTTACTTTTAATTTTATTTTATTTTTATTCTTTGGACTTTCTCTTAATTTTCCTTCTGTTGGGGTAATTTTAGTTTAAAAATGTTCTCTGCCTGTCTGTAGGGAAAAGGTCAACACAGGCATGGTAGTTTTAGGAAGATGCTCATTGAGCACTGTACACTGTGATAGATCCCCACATTAATTCTGTCAGCACTTCATACATGAAATAGGTCATCAAATTTGCATATTTCATTCCTACTCTGCACACACAGGAAAAGGTGCAAATATCAATGAAAATTCTGCAAAGATGGAATGAAGGAAATAAAGGGAAAAAAAATTTTCAGAGGTGCAACTTTCACCTCTGGTTTTTCTTCAGCCTCTCAGAACTTCATGGTTTACTTTGGACCTACAGCTTTCTCATTGCTCCTGCAATGGGCAGGCACCTCCAAACCACTCAGGAGAGCTGGTTTCATTTACAGTGTTGTTGTGAGACTGGCCTTGGCAGTGCCTCACAGAGGCGATTTAGAGTATTAGCTGTGGTTGGGCTGAGCCCAAGCCCTGCACACCAAGAGCTCAGGCTGTGGTAACAGTCAGGTCCGTACCAGGGTCAGGCATTCTGTCCCTCTGACATACCTGAGCTGTGTTTTAGAACAACAGTGCAAAACCTACTTTGTTTCTATGTACAAAATCAATGTACCACAATGAGAATAAAGCATGAAAGAGATTGTGCTTCTCAGCAACAGAGTTCAGAGGATAGCAGAGCCTTTCCCTTCTCTTATTCATGCTGTTCATCTCAAACTGTTACAAATCAGTGACACAACTTGGCCACTTAGTCATCTTCTTTTTGGAGAGTTCTCTGCTTGAGTCAACTAAACAATCAGATCATTTTGCTGACAGACACACCAATTTCTGACCGCTTCTCAGAAGTTTTCCTCTGCATGCCATGCCTGTGTGAGGCCAGGGGATTTGATGCAGGCTCAAGCTGGACCATGTAGGCCACCTGCTCTCCTATCATGACCATGTGTGAAACTGTGTTGCCCAACATTTGTTTTTAAAATCAAGTTTATTATGTCTAATGTAACCATGTTATGCTTGTGTGAATTCTGGAACACACTCAACAGTCAGGCAAAGACAGGAGTGTTTTGGAGCTGGTCCTTCTCCTCAGCAGAGTTAACAAGAGTGAAGATAAGTAGTAGGAAAGTTAACTACAAGTTTAGTGCCTTAGTTCTGGTTTGCCAGTGGAGAAATGATGTCACCTTGATAGCATTTTAAGGACACATTTAGTGGAGAAATAGAATAGATACACTTCATGTGTTTCTCTTGTAGAAAAACCTTACAGAGTTTGATTGGAATTTAACACATAAATTTATAGAATTTTACTGTAGTTGAATAGACTTTAGTTGTAAAGGCCCATACTCATTACAGCACTCCTACCTTCAGTGTCAAAAGGCCAGCTACCAAATAACTGTCAAATAACACAGGATGAAATGTTTGCTCTTTTTAACCATCCTACAGAGCCACACGAACGTGATGTAATTCTCTGTTCAATCCCACAGCGAAGGTATCATTTCTTATCAGAGTCCACCCTGTGTTTGCATGCAGGTTTCCTTTCACAGGCTCCTCAGCATAGTCAGAAAGCTCATTTTCTCTGTACAAACTCAATGGTGCAGCTCTCTCTTCCCCTGAAGTCATGGGATGTCTGTCACCACAGAACCATGTGCAGCTGAAACTCTTTCGGAGCCACAGCCTTGCATCTGGTTTCTAGGTGGGGGCAAATACCACTGCAAGAGAGAACACTGCTTAACCAATAAATTGTCACACAGTGATTAATTCCTTTTTTATTTCCAGCATGAAATTCTGCAGCATAGACCCCCATGTGGAAAAATAATAGGCTGAAAGATTAGTTACCACCACCATCTGTTACTTGTCCCTGCTTTTACTCACTCTCCTTTTCAAGGGCCAATTGCAATTTCAAAATATTTCACTGAATGAGTCTATTTTCTTTCAAGTTATTATTTAGATGACTTCAGTAATTCTGTAGAAATGGGGCCAGAAAAAAAGAAATGCCGAGAGCAGTGAAGGCACGAAACACATTTGCATAATGCAGTGGAAGAGGGAGTTGCTGTGAGAGGAAATTCTCAGGGCTGGTGTCTCCCAGCAGTGTTTGCAGGAACTTACAATGCCTCCATTGCCTGCTTTGGAGTCACTCCAGAGATCCATGCTGCTGCTACAGGAGTCAGGAATAAGGTTTTCGGTGTCCTCTTTCTTACCAGTCACCTATTGTGTTCAACAGGTGAGGGATAGATTCTATCAGCACACCTGTTACACGCTGTTGGTATTAGATGGGTGTTTATAGAGTTGAATTTATCATTTCCAAAACTTAGGAATGTCAAATGGAGAGGGGAAGAAGGAAGGCTAAGGAAAGCCAACCTAGGAATTTTAAAGGGAGAGGGGAAGAAGGAAGGCTAAGGAAAGCCAAACGAAGGACAAGCATATCCTAGGAAGGCATGAAGGGGAAATCAATAAAAAATAAGTATGCCGTGATCAAGCTCCCCATTAATTCATATGACTAATGGGCTTCAAGCCCCATAAATATGCCGTGTCCCTTTGGCATTCAGCCCTTCAAAGGTGTGCCAGCCTTTGCAGAAGAACCTTTGCCATTTGAAGGCTCAGCACTGTGGGCACAGCAGACACTGCTTGCACTCTGATGCACAGTTTTTGATAAACATTAATCATTCTCATGGACCAAGGCAAGGCAAGCAAGCCTAGTGAGCAAACATACGTGTTCAGCCTGTGGTAAATCGTACTGAAAGCAGAGAGAATCCACACTACCACTCTTTTTTTTTAGCTACAAAGGCATGAGCTGTGCCTTTACATTTTAGCAGCAGCAACGTTGGAAACACTACTGATGTTTCAGAAGCAGAAGCAGAAATAACTTTGTATATTAGCCATCCTTATGTTCCCATTAGAGCAGGACAATAACTCCCACACCTTTGCGCCTTTGGACAAAGTTGTATTTAGTGATGCCCTGTTCCTTCTCTGCTTCTTTGTGGGACCTCCCTTAAGCTTGAAAAGGTTTCCTTGTTTAAACTTTGCAACTCTATGTCCAGCGTGGCATCAATGAAGAGTGACATTTTTCTATGATATGTGTAAAAAGTTCTTCTTCAGCAATGAAGTGACATTTCACCATCAAATTTTTAATTTTGAGCCAGCAATTGCTTTATTCCAGGCCATCATTTAAAAAGCATCTATAGTACAGGATCTGCCTGCGTTAATTCTCTTATTTTTACACAAATATTTAACTTGCAACTTTTTCCCCTTTTCTTTGTTTTCCAGATCCATCACTTCGGTTGTTCACTATGGGATGTGAGGTGAGATCCTCAGTGAAAGCGAAGAGCTCAGCTTGGCTGTGCCTGACAGGGCTGCCCCAAAACTGAGCTACCAATGTTTGTGTGCAGGAACAGCCTCAATGTCCTTCTCATGTCTGGCTCACGATTCAGAAGACCAGAATTGTTTGACATAGCCCATGTATTTGTTATTTTAGGAGGCTGTTTGGAAGGAGATGGCAAAGGTTTAGGAGTCAATGATCTCCATCAGCTCTACAAACAAGGCAAGACTGCTGGGCTTTGTTTTCTTTTGGGAACTTTCCAAGCGCCAGTACTTTGCAAGTTACCCCCATAGGCAATGCAGTGTCTGTTTCAAGTTAATGGGCTTTGTTTTTCAGGCCACAAATAAAATCAGAACAAAGCAAATGTTCAGATTTGTTTGAAAACAACCCACATTGTGCACCGTGTGAAAAGAAAGGTAAAAAGAGGGTCATGGAAGCTGGGAGTATGGAGGGCATGGGAGAGAGAAAATCCCTCCAGAGGAGGGAAAGTGGTTTTTAATACACAGAAAAAGAAAGCACTGAAGAGAGGGCAAAAAGATAATACTTAGAAAGTCTATGTGAAAAGCACTTTGAAAGGCTGTAGCTCTCTTTCTCCTGGTGAGGCTCTGGCCTCACTCACAAGAGGGTCAAAGGGACTGAAACTGCCAGCTCTCATATTTCCATTGTATTAGAGACACATGAAGCAGATGACATCAATAAAATCAAGATACCAGGCCAAATTCTGCCCTTGATTACAGTCATTCAACTAATTTAAGAACCTTGTTCAACGTGACCTTTTAATTCTCTGATTCCTGAAAAAGCTACAGCAACAGTGGAGGACTTGCATTAATCAGACATCAAACACACACATACCTTTGTTAAAACAAACTGAACCGTGGAAGGACTTAGAGGGATCTTTCTATGCAGGCGCAAAGATCTGTTTTTTCCAGATCTGTGAGTATGATGCTGTGTTGGCTGATTTTCCCCCTACCTTATATTTGCTCTCATCCCACAGCTCTTTTCTCAAGGATGGCACCAGAGGCTTGAACGACCTGGTTTTACAATTCTCCACCCCTTTACAAACACTGGATGAATCCAGAGACAGTGGTTCCCATTTGTCAGGTGGGATTGCATTTTCCCTACCACATAAATAAGGCAATGCAAAGAAAAATGTGAACTCTGGTAGTACCTTTTCTGGACTGACATATTTTCTCTCCTGCTCTGTGAAGTCAGCCTCAAAAATTCCCATTGACTGCCATGGAAACTGCACTGGGCCAGCAGTAGCCACAGTGATGCCAGATGGTAAAAGCTGTGCATGTGACTGAGATGGAGAATTGCTCACTGAATACTGAATTCAGAGGAGTGCACTGGCTCCAAAGTCATCAGATCTGAGCCACCTTTTAACCTCGTTAAAAACAGTGCAAATATTTGGTGACAGATTAAAGCAAAATAAAACTGTGTTCAGTGACGCAACCACTTATCCACTGTCAGGGGTGTAGTTTCAGACATTCACTGGGTGGGTTCACCTTTGCAAACCCACAACAACCTTCCCATGAAGACACGCAAAAGAAAGAAAAAGAGAGGAAAAGTTCAGAAGAGCTGATTTGACTGAGATGAATGCTGAGCAGCGGAACTGGCTGGCTCAATGAACTGCAAATGAGAGATGAAACCTTTGAAATCCATGTCAGTACTTCAAGACTGACTTCAAATCAGTGGTGACCCAGAGCCATTGTAATACCCAAGTGAGATTTTTGGTTGCCTTTGTGTTCTTAATCCAATTAAGAACAATTGTTCACCTCAAGCAATTAAAAACCCAAACGTGCACTCTCAGTTCGTTGAAAGAAATAAAAAAACCCTAAATCTCATTTAAGTAATTGTATCCTGGTCAAAAACCTGGAATTAAGAGGCCCGAGACTTCCTTCCTACACAGCTGTAACAGTAAACCTCAGTGCCTGGGTGTTGCAAGGCGGACAGCCAAGGGGAAACTCCATCAATGTGTTAACTGTCACCTGGAGAAGAAAATTGGTAGAACAGGGAGAAAATTTTATTGCTCTTGTAAATTGCCTGACTATTCTTGGCACTGTTTTTGTTGTTGTTTGTTTGTTTTTCTCTGAAAACAACTCAGAAAACTCTGCTTGTGCAGAAAGCAAAATCAGTGAAGGCTTCACCAGTCAGGGGGAAATTTGCAATGTCCAGTTGTCATTCTGCCCAATAATTTTATTGACTTTGCAAGAGGTAGAGAAAAATATCATTACCTCTAGAAAGGTCTCTTGCTGGCAACAAGGAAGAGATGAAGCTGAAAAGAAAAGCAGCATTTTAGATAGTTTTCCTTTCATGGAAAAGTTTCAGGGTTCTCTTTCAAGACCCAGTGTTAGACAGGGGAAAGAAGCACAAGTTACTTTCCTCTTGGATGATTAAAAACAATAATAGAAAAAGCCATTTCAGTAAAGCTGCAATAAGAAATAGGAAAAGAGGCAGAGTCACCTGCCCTGGATGCAGCTGGAGGAGCAGCCAACATGGTGAGACTGAGAATGGCTTGAGAATGTTTCTCCACACACAGATCAAATTCATGAGGGAATATATTTTTGCTGTTGCTCTGAAAAGCAGTGGGTGGATGATCTTCCCAGGTGAGCTCGGCCCCTACCTGATTCTCAGAGGATTTATTTCCCCAGGAAGAGATACTGGTATAACAGCCACTCTGTGCAATGCAAATCCCACTAAATCACTGGTATTTTAAGTTCAGCAGCTGACCTTGCACTGGTTGCTTACAAATATAGGCACAGAGACCACACTGACTGTGGCAGCAAACTGAACCCACGACCCAGATTGGATTGAAGATGCAGTTTGACAAGTGGTGCTTAAACAAACCTGAGCACATCAGTTATTTTCAAAGGGTTTCCTCGCTACGGACACTCATAACGTAACAGCCAACCATCAGTCATTAACACACAGCAGAGGACGTTTCCCCATAGTATTATGCATCATGTCTGGACAGTTAGAGCTCACCAGGATTATTTATTCCCACCATCATAAATTATTCCTCTCAAAATGGACCTAAGTCACGTAAGTGCTGACTTGGACACTACTGGAGGCCTCTCCTTTCCTGCAGCATGTGCATTTCCCTTCTGACAAACTTCCTGCCTAAAAAGAGAAATTCAAAGGCTAGTGGAGCTTAGGTGTTTAAAACCAATGCCCTGGAGGCAGAGGGGAAAGCAGTTTGGTTCACATTTGCTGTGTGCCTTTCAAGGCTCTAAATTTAAGGAGTTATTCCAGCACTGCAAAGCAGCACCACTAGTGCCTGTGAGGGACTTTCGTGTTGGTGGAAGCATATAATTATTTTTCACAGGCTTTTTACTTCCTCCTTTTATAAAAAAATGAAACCTCACATATTCGGCCTTTCAAACAATACCCAGGTAGGCACTCAGACAAGCAGCAATGTTGAGTGGTGCCACTTATAGCAAGGCAACCAGAAGTGGTCAAGCAGAGAGAGTCAGCCCTCTGCACAGGGAAAAGGGGTTTGGGATACATATTCCCAGTGTCATGCATTCTGATAAACTGGGCTATAATACCAGTGCAAACCTTCTGATGGGCAGCAATGTGGCCATTGTTAAACAGGGGTTGGATTTAAACCAGATTGAAAAGCTCCCTGGGAGTCGTTATAACCAGCCAGAACCCGGTGCTGAATTATCCTGGATTATCACAGTGCCTCTGTGGTGGCCCATAAAGATCATCCCTGTTAAAAGTGGAGGGGAAAACCACCAAACCAAACCAAGAAAATCCAAAATCCAACCACAGCCATGCTGCTTTCTGCTCTGTTCTGGATTAACCTGAATTTGAAAGACAGTTAGACAGAGGTACCAAGGACGAGCTGACAGGAGAGAAACTGAGTTGCATTCATAGGTCTCAGGGCTCTGCCTGGGCTCCCCCAGCTCCCACTGGAACACACGAACATGCTGCAGTTATCAGCATTGTGTCAGAGCATTTCAGTGGACAGTCCCTCAGCACAGGCCACGTTATGTCCACAACAACTCTAGTGAGATCCCAGTGTTTCATGGGGACCAAGGACCCCACAGAGGGTGGTCCAAACCACAACTGAGTTGGAAATTTCAGTGGCAAGTTGAATTTCTCACTGCATTTAGTTCTTCCTCTGTTGCTCAGCCTCTGATGAGCACCCAGACCATCTTGGCTCTTACATTCTCAGAGATAATTGTGCTACAACTTCTGTAGCTGCCTTATGCAAACCCCCAGAGCAGAAGCACTGTGTTCTGGGGCCAACTGCTCAGATCTCTGACAGCTCTATTGTCATACCACAGGAGGAGCAGATACCTCCTCTGAAAATCACTGGAAAATGACTTTATTGTTATTTTAGGCCTCACAGACATTTCTTTGGCATTTTCTGTCTGCAGCTTCACCAATCTCTTTTAAGAGAGAAGCAATTCTATCGACAAGCTGTCCCTAGAGCACGCTGGAAGTGCCATGTTATACACCATTTGCACATTTTGGAGATGTCTTCTTGTTTCATTTATTTGGTGAAATTTATCTCACACATACTGGAAACACACGTGCTGAAGAAGATCATTGTGGCTACTCAGCTCACATAAACACTGCAGAAGGGACTGGCAAATAAAAGAGCTGATCTCCACTGGTTGCCCCACCCAGAAAATGACTTTGGTTCGTTGTTTCTCCAGAGCCTTCAAGAATACGGGACAGGCAGTTTTGATTTAATTTTAAATATGTATATTTAATAAAATTGTTATGTCTTTAACTGCTTTGATGATTTTTTCTGTGCTTAGATACATCCTTCTCCTTTTGGTTTTGAGATGGGACCAAAAGCAGGCAGCCCCTGTCTGAGTCAGGTTAATTTACTGTCACCTTTATCTGTCATTACAGTTTGAAGAGAATGAAGCTCCTACAGGCTAAAATCAAACAGGGTCAATTTCTGCAAGCTCAGTAAGGCCAAATAATGTGAACAAGCAGTGAGAGACAGATCTTTGGTTGATATAAATTGTAACCAATGGTATACACAAATTAAGGGCATGGGCCTGAGGTTTGGTGTTTCTTCTGCAGGACTTTAGCTCTGAACATCTGAGGTCCCTTTTGACCCAGTTCCTTGCAGAGAAAGCTTCCCACTTAAATCAACATTATCAGAGCTCTTTACACGGCACAGGAATTGCAGGATTCAGATTCACTCAGGGTTTTGCTGAAGTGGGTCATTTATTATCTCAACTAATTGTTCGGCTATACTTACATGATTGCTATTATTCTACCAGGTTTTGAACTGTTTTGGTTTTTTTTTTTCATTCTCAGGACATGATCTTTGCAGGAAAGGGCTGCACAACCAAGACATCTGCTAAAGAAATAATTAGTTTCACACAGGAAAAGCAAATATGCTGGCAAATGTCTTACTTGTCTGTTTATTTGGGAGAACGTCTGTGGCTGTGACTTATGTGAAATAAACCAAAAGAAGACAAAACATCAACACCTTGGTTGACAAATATAAGAAAAGGGGCTTTATCCTAAACTGGAAGTCTTTTTTTTTTGTCTGTAGGAGAATGCCTGCAGTTCCACTGGTTGCAGAGGAAAGCCAGGAGCACAGGGACTGAGGAGATCTCCTGCCACATCTCGCAGTTTGTCCTCCCATCACCAGCCTGGGTGGGATGCAGCTGCCTAGATGTTTGTTTATCAAACTCGCAAGCTTTGCTCATCGGGCTGTGCTGCCTGAGCCAACAGCCCAGTCCTCCCCCGTGGCCCATCCCAATGACTCCTGGAGCCTGTGGGGAGCCAGCAGAGGGAAGGCTTTCCCCCCAGTGTGCATAACAACTCCATTTTCAGCACTTCATTAACTATTGCAGCTGCAAGAGAATAATTTTAAGCTGGGAAATGGAAAAAAAAAAAAACCAAACAAATCAAAGCAACACAAAAACCTAAACACAAAAAGTGTGTTTAGGTCCCCAGCAGAGTCCCAAGCTGAACGACAGGCTCGGCAAGGTGGCTTAACCAGTGGCTCTTCTCCTCTCTGAAAGGTGTTTGCTTACAGATCAGGTCTCATCAATGTTGCATCAGTTGCCACATCCATCACCGAGGAGAGGACAATTCTTCACCCACTTTTAACCCCTTAGCACCCTTTGTACCTCCATGTTTACAGCTAACAGATATAGCAGATTCCATAAGACATCAGCTTCTCTCATCCCTCCAAGTTTCAGAATCCCACCAGTCTCTGTGGTCTGGGCTTCTTGAAAATTTGAATTTCAGAATGGCCCACAACCCTCTGTACGTGGCCTGTCCCACTGGCACGTGGTCCATAACCAAAATCATGTGGACCTGTTTGCATGTCTATTTTGCATCCATCTGGTTCTGGATTTTCCCTAATTACATTGACCTTAGGCCATAAAACGTCACTGATCACTGTGGACAAAGGCAGCGCAAGGGCACATCACAAGATCACAGAATCATTTCTGTTGGAAAAGACCTCCACAGTTCTCTCAAAGTCTCCCTGAAAGACAGCTCATCTTCAGCCTGTGACCATCATCTTCACAGGAGGCAGAGAAACAGGTCATGGCTTGGCCCGTGCAGCTCCTGTGGCCGTGGCTTCTCCATTACTTCTATCCGTAGAATATTCATTCCAGAGCTTATTACTAAGATGGAGTTTTTGATTTCCTGGCTGCTGTGCAGCTGAGGGAAATTGGAGCTGGGAGTACACAACAGCTTAAAACCCCCACTGCTTAGATCAAACGATATTGAGGACTTTGGATGGTCAGAACACTAACCACAAGCAAGCAGCGCATCTCAGGATGAAGCTCGGGGCTTTGCCTCAGAGCAGGCAGTGGGTTGATGTGCATGTAAGAAAGTACAGAAAGTACAAATTATTCAGCAGAGAACTTGAGTTTTCCTGCAGGATTTTTTTTTGGTTGGTTGGTTTGTTGGTTGGGGTTTTTTTTAGTTTTTCTTAAATCAGAGTTGTTGCCTGGATTGTTCAATTTGCATTAGTAAACAAATTATGCACACTAGCTGAGAATCACACTGGGAAGTGATGCTCTGAATAGAATACAGTATGGATTGGATTAGGGAAAAATTAGACTACACAAACTCTCAGTCATTCTTTTCAGTAGATTTGCTGTAAAAGGGCTTGTTTCCTAATCCTACCAGCTGGCACTTGCTGAGTCTGCACCCTTCGAGCTGTTTGCACTATTATATAATAAGACTTTAAAAACTCATAAACCTGGAACAAGGCAATTCATGGATTTATCTGTCATTTATGAGCTCCCATTTTTAAATGGTTGTTAAAGACTCCAGCCACATTTGGGACCAGGATAGGAACATGCAGAGCCAGGACACTGCATGCAGCCCGATGCCAGCAACAGGAATACTAAGAAAAGGAAATCCATGAGGTTCTCCCAGGAGTTTTAACTCACTGCTCACCTCTAAGCTGTGCAAGTGTGTAATTCACAGTTGTTTCTACACACCTGGAAAATTATGGATGGATCAATGAACTTCTCTTACACCTTTCAATGAACATCTACCAGGATGAAAGATGAAGGTGGTGACGACAATTACAGAAATAAACAAACCCAAAGGAAATACAGACTTCAATTTGAAAGAGACTTAAAAGACCCTTGTTAAATGTTCTAAGCTGTGAAATTGCCTCTTTAGTGTAAACTAAATACGTGTAAGAAGTTTATACTTTATACTTTATATATTTTTACTCTCTCTCTCTCACACACACACACACACAATCCTCCTGCAAAAATCAAGCTGTGTTTATCTCTGCTAACATCTTCTGGATTTTGACAGTCCAATTTTCTGCCTTTGACTTGAATATTCACTAAGAGCACACAACTGGCCACTGCAGAAAGGCAGGTATCCTGACTGCCCGGTTAATGGACTACCTTGTGCTGGCAGTGGCTGTCCTTTCCACAGTGACCTGGGAAGGGAGAGCTCTCAGGGGAAGAGGGTTGAACGTAATGTCACATGAATTCTGTGTTTTTGCAGCTGAACTGCACAGCATTCTCTGTGTTTTTGCAGCTGGGATACTTAATTTGTCTTACTATTCACACTGTATAGAATCTCCCATAGAATAGATGTATCAGAATAAAAAAGTATATAAACTATTACAGTACATTTTGCCATTTTTTTTTGCTGTTGGTGTGGCAAAAGATGGCCTCATTCAACCTCGTGCAGGGCAGAGAATCACCTGTAACAGATGCATGTCTGCTGTAGTGACATGGGCAGCCTGAGCACCTCTGTGAGCTGGTTACCCCACCAAGTAACTTTGGGACTGCCAGCTGGACTAGTTGAACTAGCTTAGCACAGACACTGACTTGGCTTAATGGGGCCAGAATGTTGAGGAGGGGCTCCAAACACAGGGTTCGACTCTCATCTCAACAGCAACAGGGAACAGGATGGTTGGCAGAGGAGACTCAGCCTCAGCGCTCAGACCCTAAAAACTTCACTAATGTGGAAGAGCCCACGGCAGGAAGAGCCCAGCAGTGACTGCAAATTCTGGAAGGATGGGAGTCTGGAATTAGCTCCTCCCCCTTCCTTTCATTTTAAAACAAAATGTTCTAGAAACTACAAGGAATATTGTCCTTAAAAGCCAGAGAGTTTCCACAGACAGTGGAGGGTTTTTCTGTGGTTTAGGACTGTCCCATTCATCCCCAGCTTGTGTTCAGCCTCAGGGGCACCACCCTAAAAAAGAGGAGCACAGTGCCAGTACTTTAGAGGAACTCCCTCTAAGCTGAGGTTCTTACCTGTGGCTGATCTTCACAAAACTGACTCAGGGCATGTGCTTTTTTACCTCTGAAGCTCCATCTGTACAAACAAGCAAATGTTAATCATGATTTCCCTGTTTGTAAAGGGATATCCATTGATCTGAGCACTGTGCAAACATGTTATAGACTGCAGTTTAAATGTCAGATTGCATAAAACCATCTGCTTACCTACCAAAAACTCAGCGCTCCCTGCCCACACCAAATCTCTGAGCATGCTCTCCCAGCCCCTAATTAAAAAAACAAAACAAAAACAAAGCCACAAACACAACAGGAAGATGGCTGTATCTACTTATCATTGTCCAAACAAAGCCAGTTTTAAAAGCAGAGCTCAAGGAACTTTGTGAAGGAGAAGGATTTCGTGCTGGATGTCTTTTATATGGTAAATCCAGCATCTCTTGCTGCAGTGGGTTTGTCCCAGTGGTGGGACAGTGGCACCACTCCAGGATGGAAGGTCACTGGGTCCCTTCTGCATTGCAAGGAGTCTCATCTGTCACTCAGATTTCAGAGAAATACACAGATGACAGATGTGAGTGTGCTTAAGTCGTGATACCATAAGGAAAAAGAGCTGGTGAAACCACGTGAACAGCTGAAAATGAAGAATATCCTCCCCTGGCCATTTACTACTCTGAGTCATCCAAATCAGTTTCACACCAGGATCTGGTTGCCCAGTCATTGCCAGAGATCTTTCAAGTGAGGATTACAGTCTATTACTCCAAATACACCTTGAGAGGAAAAACATCAAACCAAAACCAACCGTCAATCCAACAGCAACAAAAACAAAACCCCAAACAACAAATCACCAAACTCATTTAAAATATCTACTTTGCTGCCTGTTTATCTTCACTTAAATCAGCTGATTCTTACCTTGTTTAGGTCACTATGGAAATTGCATAGTTTTTAGTTTGCAGAGAGGGGTGTAGTGCTAAATCCTAATTGAATATTGGTAGTCTTCAACATCCCAGATGTCTTTTTACAGACTCATAGAAACACTTACTAGACACAGGAAGTGAATGAAACCTGTGGAAAATAGGAGGAAAAGTAGTCACCTTCCCTAATTCCCTGGTTTCTATTGGAGAAGATGAAATACATTTTACTTTACAAATAACTAGTTTGAGAAACATAATTAGGTTTAAGTTTGGGGGTTTTTTTCCATACCCTTTTCCGGCGTTTCCCATTTAGAAAAACAAAAAGAGTGTCATATGTAAAAAACTCCTCAAACCTGGAAAAGTCAGTGGTTTTTTTTCGCCCTGTACTCCAATCTGACAGTGAATTTCTCTAAAGGCTTCTAGATTTAGCCTCGTGCACTCTCTCCTCCTAGATCCTGTGCTATGGCTCTGTCTCATGGGAATTCAGAAGCTGCATCAATTTTAGATGTAGGAAGGAGAGGTTGCCTGCAAAAAAAAGAAGTTTATATCCAAAAGGGCAAAGCAGCCTCCTTCAGCCTCTGCCAAAGGGATGGCAGCTCTTACACTACCACATGAAAGGTTGAGGGGTGCAGGCCGGGAGGTGGAAGGGCAGGCTTGCACTTTCTATGCTACAACTATTAATCTGCTTAATAGAGGCCAAGCTCTTTCGGGGCTGACACTCGTATGAATTTCACAGGACTCTCTGCTGTTCCTGCCTTAGCACCGCTAATTAATAGGTGCTCATCTAAGCGGCAGGCTGAGCCCCTGGGGTGATTGGCACGGCAGCTCCGGCTCCACGAGGTGATGCCAAGCCATCAGGCGCTGCGATGTTACAGCCTCGGCGTCTCCGGGAGCCGAAACCTGAGAGCGCTTGCATCAGCAAAGCCTGACTCGTTAGTCTGTGCCAGAGCCATCCCCTGGCTCTTGGCTCAGCACTCCCGCTCGCTGAGATAAGGTCCACACACACATCTCGCCGAGGTGCCTTGCTCAGCACTCCCATCCCGCTGAGTTCAGGCGAAGTGCTCGTAGTTTCTCGCTGAACACGTGTAGTTTACTGTTGTGGGGCCAAGAGGTTAACAAACCTTGACAGCTCAGCTGCTCCTTCCCGAAACCTGACAAGTCCAAAGGACGTGACTGGCACATGCCCTCTGCAGTGTCGCAGGGCAGGGCTTGCTGACAGCTGATATGCTTTCGAGCACGGAACCCTCATTGCTTCTCAGGGATTTTGTCCTTGGAGCACTTTGGGTAGAAAACTAGAAAGGCAAACCCTGTGTGTGAACTCGAGCCTGCACTGCTCTCTCTGCGAGGTGATTACATCACCCCACAGCAGGATTACCTGAGAGCCTCCTCCCCTCCTAAAACAGCTTCTCAGCCTGTGATGTAATTCTGCCTGAAGCTGAGCAGACAGACCTCAATTTACCTGAGGCAAGTCCAATCCCATATCTAACAGCCCAAGCCCCATCAAGTCTAGACATGAAAGGCCCTCTGTACTCCCTGCCCAGGGTTACAAGTGCCCTCCAAAACCATTCTCCGGGGCAGCCAGGCTTGCAAGTGGATTATTGTCATGGTTTGGCTGACCAGCCCCTCCCAGGCTGGAAATAGTTTTTTCCGGGTGAATTTCTGGAGCAAAGCCAATCCAAAGTTTTGGTAACGCCTTTGCCAATTACATATTTAAGAAAACAGAAGAGAAGGGTTGTGGTGCAGAAGAAATTGGGAGCCATGTAGGAAGAGGTGTTAGGCCCCAAGGGGGGCCAGACCTCTCTCCTCCCTCGGCCCTGGGCCAGGGCCAGGGGCAGCACTGAAGCCCCCTGAGCAGACATGTAACAGAGTGAAGGAAAAAAAGAAGGACTTGGATGAGACATGCTGCAAAAGAAATTCCAGCCAGAGAGATAACTGTGAGCCTCCAAGGTCAAACCTGGCAGCAGCAGCAACTGGAGAGAGAAGCCGCGAAGGGGGGAGAACTCCTTCTTCCCCCCCACCTCCCCCACGCCTCTCTCCCTTCATCAGGGAAAAGACTGAAAACTAAAAAAATCCCTGCTGTCTGTCAAAGATTGTTGGGGAGCAGAGACGACCCTCTGCAGCTCATGAAGGAGCCCACACTGGAGCAGAGGAGTGCATGAAGTAGATGTGACTCCGTGGGAGGCCTGAGATGAAACAGAGTCTTGCTGGACTGTGGCCCATGGAAAGATAGACTTATGCCGGAGCAAGATGGCCCCGGGTAGGATCTTGGGATCTCAGGGAGGGATCCATGCTGGTGCAGCTGCGTTTGTGAACCTAAGGGACAACAGAGAATGGGAGAACTGCTGTCCGAGGGTAGACCCACGTTGGAGAGGTTTATCAAGGACTACTCCTGTGGGAAGGGACCCCACAGGAAACAGGGGTGGACTAAAAAGCCATTATTCCCTGTGACCCTGTGGTGCAGACCATGGAAAAGCAAGTGTCCCCTTGCAGTCCATGGAAGACCTACAGGACCCTGGGTAACCCCCAGCCTTCAGCCTTAGCCCAGGAGGGGGTAGGCCTAGCCCTGAGGTTGACGTAGAAGAGAGAAAGAGACAGAGAGAGACAGTTCCAGCTGCAATGAGTCAGAGTTGTCATCCTGGAGGTAACAGAGAGGAACTTTCAAATGCTGCAGAATTGCTTAGAAGACCCATAGCTCTGAAAGCGGAAAGAAACCTGCTTCTCCTCCTGGACTGATACGAAGAAGGAAGGGGTATTTCTGTAAATACATAGTGCTTTTGCCTAATTAGAATTGTTGTAGATGTAGTCCTTTAATTTTTATATTGCTAGTAATAAATCCTAATATTATTTCTCCCCAATCAGATCTCTTTTGTCTGCATAAACCTTCTCTCAACTTATAGCAATTGTGTTGGGGGGTGTGGTAAAAACTGTCCCAAGGTAAACCCATGACAATTATTTTTTTCCTGTGTATCTATATATGCCTTTACGTGTGCTGCAGGTGTAGTATTTAAGCTGTAATATGTAAGTTCAAATCAAAACATAACATTCTCTCTGTTTACACACTGGTTTTCAGAGAAAGAAATGCCTGTCATTTCCTTCTCAAATGTTTCAACAAATCAAGAGTTCCAAGCACTTTTCCTGTGACAGCAGGGAAAACAAATCAAACCAAACCAAACTTGGAGTACCTTTCTCCTTCCTTGCTTGCTGATATTTTATGCATTCATTGATTCAGCCTAAGCTGGGAGAAAAGCTTTCTGCTTGCAGGTGGGGAATGTTAAGGCATGTCCTGCAGGTCTGGAGCCTGCCAGGGGTTGCCACTGAACACACCTGCTCCCGCTGAGCTCCAGCACCTCTCAGTTCACCTCAGCAGTGAACTGCTACCGCCCCCAGCTACAGCTTGTTTTTCATCTCTCCAGAAGGGCTGGATGGAAAAATGCCTCTCATGTTTTAAGGCCAGGATGAACTGTTAGGGTTGTCTACTCTAACTCTGTGACTTCATCTCCTCAGGCAACAATGACCACACCAGAAAGTCTCATTTCAAAATGATGATCTCTTATCAGACCATGGAAAATCTGTGAGAAAGTCATTAAGTCCTGCTATAAGTATGTCAACATAAAGTGAATAAACTACACATCTAGGAAGGCTGGTTTGGTAGTCACTTATATTAAGTATTTAAAGTTCACCCCAAATTTCAAATTTGAACTCGCATTTCCTAAGCTTTCAGAAGCTGCAGCTTGAAATAGCCCTGCTAAATTAGACAGCTTGTGAGGATCAGAGTGAGGTCCTCCACCAGGAAGACATTATCTGCCATCTGCCGTGGAAGAGGCAGGTCAGGCATTTCTTGAGTGCTCCCCTGACTCGGGGAATCACGTCTGGGGCTCCTTGCTCACACACAGACAGCTAGGAGCAGGCTGGGGGGCTTACTAGCATGCAGGAAAGAAAGAAGATGTTGCAGCGTACTCTAAAACGTCACAGTAATTTTCAAGATATAACTAGAGAGAAGGGAGGAAAGGTGTCCTAAACATTGGTGGGGTTGTTTGTTTGTTTGTTTGCTTGCTTGCTTTTCCGGGGCAGAAAGAGATGCATTAGTTTCATTTCACCTACAGACCTTTCCTGGGCAACAATCTGTGTCTTTCTCTCCTCACTGCTGGTCTGCTCTTCATGCACCTTTCCAGGTGTTCCAGACTAAATCTTCCTCACTGGGTACCTGCAAAGGTAAAGCACAAACCAGGAACAATCCTGAAGCTGTGAGAGGGAAACAGGTCACCATCCTCTTTCCTGTTTAGCTGGAAGTGCACTGCATTTTGGGGCAGAGGGGGAGAGGAGGAGAAGGTTGGAAAGCGGAAAGTAAAATAAAGTAATGGAAAATGTTTAACGAGTTCCAGATGATTCACCAACAGCTCAGCTTGAAACGCAGAGGAGAACCGACAGACAGAGAAGGAAATGCAAATGAGATAAGCAATAAAGCAGGGGAGCTGCACAACCACAAATTCTCTTCGGATTTCTCAGAAGTCGGTGTTTAGACTTGGCTTTGAGTTGACATAATGGGCACATTTTACTTGATGTCTTACCAGCAACTGAGCCAAATCACAGTGCACTTTAGCACTCCAGTGTTTAATAAGTATTGGCTTCAAAGCAGCAGTTCAGATCTCCCTGTGAATTTTGTCAAGTACACATCATATCAAAGGAGAAGTATTTGTCAAAGCCTTTATTCAGCCACAAAGCAGGGGGAAGGTTTGTTTAAAGACTGTCAAGTTGCACCTGCTGGCTCACACCGGGAGGATGAAAGGAACAACTGGAATGCCTGTCACTGTTGAATTTTATTTTGTCATTTCTCAAAGTGTTTTTAACCGATGTGAAAAGACTTGTTGTATTACAAAAGCAGAATGTTGCTGTTGGCCTATTCAGAGCCCTTCAGATGAGGAGATAATAGATTTGTGGCTAATAAAGTGGTACTTGTCTGTGAAGCAAAGGAGTGGAATTAGGATGCCATGTGAACAAGATGTTAGAGCAGCCTGAAGGATTCTGAGGCCTTCCCCATGTCAGACTTTCAATATACTAACCCATAAATTTGCGGTATACATGAGATTGTCCTTTTGCCCTTATGGGGTATAGATTGCTATTGGGTATAGATAGCCCTATGGGGTGTAGCTTCCCTCTGGACATGGAGAGGGAGAGGAAGCTTTGGTTCTGCCCTTCAGCTCCATCCAGAAGGATTTCACCACCTCAGGAGGCAGCATGGAGCTGGTGCAGGCAGCATTCCCCTCTCAGGGCAGACAGGGAAGAACAGCTCTGTGGGGCAGCAGGACTGAGACCTGCCCTGAGCACAAAGGAAATTCAAAGGCACATAGCACAGACAATCCAGAACTTCAGATGTCCTCGTTCCCTGAGCTCAGTGCCTGCCTGTAATAAAATTATAAGCATGTGCACAGAAGAAAATAGGGATTTTTCTATAAAACAATAGTTTCTAGAAGTAAAAAAGGGGGTGACACAGCTGCCTAAGGGTGGACTGATGCAAGGACAAGCGTGATGCATGGACTGGGCCCTTCTGTGCCTCTTTCCACTTTTCCTGCCAGAGAGAACATCCCCTCTGCTCCTCCTGTAGGGCCTGGGCAGGGTGAGCTCTAAAAAAAATGAGGTGCTGAGATCCCTTTGCAGCTGAGCTCAACTCCACAACAGAGACTCACATTAAGCAGGATAGTCTACAGTGAGATGCAAACAGCAGATCTATTTAATAAACTTCAGCTATTTTCACAGGAGAACGTGGGATGTCAGGGAGCAGCAAACAGGGCTGCCTTTACTGCAGTCCCACAGCACTTTCTCCCCTTCCCTGCACAGCAAGGGATTACAGAGTGGAAAGTAACATTAGGCAGCACCACTCCAATCAGCCAGACTGAGAACAAGGGGCTCAGAAAACCAATTAGAGAGGCTCCTCTGGTTTTTGTCATCCACATTAACAACTGTATTCAAAATTGTTTCCCAGACTTTGTCCTTTTTGCTGTTACGAAGATAATTTTCAATTTACTGCCTCTTTTGGTCCACACAGTGTGTTGGGAAAGAGCAAGTTGCTCCTGATTTGCAAACTGCTTAAAAGATGCTGATTCCTTCAGAGGTTACCTTACTTTCACTTATCATGAAAGTGTTCAGAGCAAGTGTTTCCTAAATTCCAGCTGGTTATAAGATATGGAAACAAGTTACCAAATCAGATAGCAATGTTTTCCCTTTTCAGGTGTTCAAACAGAGTGCTCTAAGCAGCTCTCAGAGACCAGCCGGGCCCTGCAGACAGATTATCTTTCCTGACATAGCAGCAGAGGAGACAGGTAACACAGAGCTACTGATGGCAGCACAGAGTACCTTTTGTTAAGTTACTGGCCCTAATTAGAACTTGGCTCAAGTCACACCCTTGGATCAGGTACAGCAAAACTCTGCTGCTCTCTGAAGCCAGACACAATATTTAGCCATGATCCAGCTCCCAGTTCAGCCCAGCATTGTGCTCACTTGGAAGGGGATGAGACTCATCTCTAATCCAAGCCAGCCTGATCAGAGGCTGTCCAAAGTTGCCATCTGCTGCCTGATCTGTGGCCTGGTGAAAAGAGTTTGCTGTTCTGTCCTGCTCTTGCAGAAGGAGGATGGAAGTGCCAGTAATTTCTGCAACCAGTAAAAGTGAAAATCACAAACTAAACAGTCATACCTGTGTTATTTATTCAGCTTTTTTTTTCCTTCTACTGTTTCAGATTTATGAACAGGCTAAAGCACATCCCCCACACCTCTAAACCCTGTCTGTGGAACCCATTCCAAACATATTTACATTTCTAACTAGACATGGAAAATCGCAGAGAATTCTCCCAGGAATTGCTCATTTCGTTCATCCACATCCCCTTCAGCTTTTTAAAAAAGGAAACCATACTGCAAATGACTAGACTGGAGAACTAGGTTTGTGAATTTCCTAAAGTTAAAAGGGTTTCTGTTTCTGATGAACTCAAAATACATTTACTAAGTCGCTTTAGAGAGCAAATTCTATTCATAAACTTTCCTGTTTTAAACATAAATTCCTCTGCTTCTAAGGCTTAAAAACACAGTGGTAGCCAAAGTCTAAGTCATGTTAAGTTTCCTGTGCTGTATGGGGTATTTCAAGCTGTGTATTTGTTCTGTGCCTGCAGCATCCACCAGGCAGTTTCACCCTGCTGTGCCAAGAACACAGGGAATCTGAAGGCAAAGGTGAACATTATAGTAATGAGCTTCATCAGTAGACATCAAGATAGAAGGGAAGCTTTATTAGGATCCTCACTCTCATCAGGAGAACAGATAGAATCATGGAATGACTCTAAAGATCCATCCCCACTCTCCCAGGCAGGAACATTTTCCCCTAGCCTAGGTTGCTCAAAGCTCCATCCAAGCTGGCCTTGAACTCTTCCAGGGGTAGGGCATCCTCAGCTTCTGTGGACAGCCTGTGCCAGGGTCTTACAGCCCTCCCAGTAAAGAATTTCTTCCCAATACCTTCTCTAGATTTGTCTTCAGCATGAAATGTGCTGCACAGCAGAGGAGCCTTCATGTGACTTGGTAGTGGGATAAGCTTTGGCTGAAGCTCCCCATGTGTTTGGTGACCGTTTCAATCAGCCCTTTCAATAAATTAACCTTAATCTGCATTGAGGGGAATGGCTTGGAAGAGACCAAAAGCTTAACGGGAAAACACAAACCAGTTCTGCCTTGCCTATCTGTGTTATCTCTGAGCTTGTCATCACAGTAACTCAATGCTTGACTTGATGCTTTGGGGATTTTTGTGCCTTCCCCTGCCCTAGTTTTATTTTTTTTTTAATCCAGTGCCAATAATTTCAGCAACTGACTCTCCCCTACCAACTCCATCTTTTAACTACCATGCACAGTTTTGGAGGGTTTTCCTAAAAAGGGATATTTCCAGCTTGTAGCATCCCATCAAGTATTGACACAATTTAAAAATCAGCAAACTGTGAAATACATGAGCTGGCTTCTTCAGCAAAGAAAATTCCTATGGAATCATACAGTGGGACAAAGTCCACCTTTCTAAGGCACTCCCAGCTTTTATCCATCACTCCACACTTAATTCCGTGTAAAACCACAGTCCTGGACTCAGGGCCTTCAAGGCACAGATAGTTTGGTTGATAAATCAGGGAAAGGGATATGACATCATCATGTTCCAGCATTTTTTTTTAACAGACTCCTCTATGTCCAATAGCAGATACACAGAGGGGGCTTGCTTATAAAAGTTAAGAGCATGCAAAGTGAAAATGAAAATGAAAATGAAAGAGCCTGCCCCAAAAATGTGTCTTGAACTGATTATTCTATGTGTTTTCTTTAGCTAGAACAAGCATTTTCCTTGTTGTCTTTAAAAACATCACTGCTGATAGGAAACATTTGTTTTCTTTTGGTCTGGGATAATGGACCTGTGTTGGGATTAAAACTGAAAAATTAGGGATGCATTTCCCCCCCACACACACACTTTTTAATTAGAAGAGTTGCCAAGCTCACAAGGCAATAAAAAAGTGGCAAAACAGAGGAGGCATTGCTAAATCAATTTTTATGATGTAAAATCCCTGGGGACATCAGGGGGACCAGTCAAGGCACACAAAACTGTTTGTTTGTCATCGTTGTACAAATTCTAACATAAAATTACGTCCCTCAGAGAATTACCGGGAAGCTGATGATTCTGTGAAGTTGTCACTGCACCAAATACAGAACATTCCTGTTTCTGTGGCACTCATAACCTGATTTATTTCCTACATGGATGAAGAGCACCCTTCCAAGATGTTCGTTTTCCCCACTTTCCATCAAGAAAACAACAGAAATTCAAACTTTTTAACTGAATAGTGCAATTTTACTCAGCTTTTAATTGCAGGAGATTTTCTGGGCAGTGACTGTCAGAGGTGAGTGTGAGTAACTTTCCAAGTCCAAGTGAAATCAGGGTCCTTAAATGACAGTTTGGAAATGCAACAGGACAAACTGGTGGCTGAAATCTGCAAATACTTTCAGGGTCTGTCATATTTTTTTTGAAGGCAGAATTGAAAAAAACACAAACCCTGAACAACCCCATAATAACTTAAATTACCATATGTATGAGAAAACAGGAGACAAGTATTGAGATTTTGATTTCTGGAGCTCATATTTTTTCTATTTTTTGTGACTTTATGGGGGACAAGCACTTCCAGCTGATTATCTGTCCCATTTGAGATTTACTGGAGAGGACTTTGCTGCAGCAGAATTTCTGCCAGTAAGAGTCTCCATTATCAGAAAAATCCCTGCCAGGATAAAAAGCAGAAATTAATATTAATCCTTTTATTGCAGGGCATTTCTTGCCTGGCTTTCTTTCAACATCTAGACCACAAAAACAGGCATTTTCCAGTTTGTGTTGAACTGGTTATTTTTTTATACCCTCCTTCAGGATCTAAAAAAAACTTTTTCTGCCACTTTCACCTTTAAAAGGAGTTGAAACTTTTACCTGATTTTTTTTTCCTGTGGCAAACTTGTGGACCAAGATCTTTCTGTGCCACTCAGAGAGATTTCAGCATTTTCAAAGTGCTACCAGCAGCTCTATCAGCCTTTTTGTTTCCTGGAATTCTCTGAGTGTGGACAGATGGGAAAAAATGCTTGGAAACTTGCTTGGTGGTTTTTGATCTAGGAAGTTAATATTTTCCAGAGTGTGAAAAGAAGAGAAAACATAAGAAAGAATAGTGGAAGTCAGATTGGAAGTTATAGCACTGCTACTCCTTTGGATGCATCATCCCTGCATTAATCCTTTCAAACTGTGGTCTTATTTAGTGTTTGGTGTCCTGTCTTAGTGCAGACAGGAATTATACATGTATCCTTACTGGTTTCATGTATTTATTTATTTATTTCAATACATACAGTTTAAATTCTTCTTTCAGTCTATTTATATTAGAAAAAACAAAAAAACACCACCTCTGTACTTCATGAAAACAAATTGGTAGATGGACATTAAAAGATCATCAAGTCTAGACCACTATTGTTGCAGACATTTATTTGTTTCAGCAGGAATTTAGCTCAGTTTTGGGCTCATTACTCCTGCTGGAAGGTGTTGCATCATTTGGCTGCTTTTATGGTTTTCAGTCAAAGGATTTCAAAGGATAATTATGGAGAGTTTTTGTCAGTTCCTTTTTGTGCATTGATCTCTCACCCTTAAAAGACTTCTCCCCTTATGGTTTTAAAGCAAATAAAGTCATAGACAGCAAGAATAGCTCCTGTCAAAACAGCAAACAAGATTAATCCCCAAATTAATCCGTAGAGTTCACCTCTAATCTGCACTGTAATCCCCTTTTCATCAATGCCTGCCATTGTATCATCTGTTTATGATTCATTTACAATAAAGTCTTGCAATTCTCCTGTTAAACATGCCTTTCCCAATTTTTTCCCCTAGTTTTCATGGCTGAAATTTATGAGTGTCAGGCTGATGTACTGTTCTAGGCAGAGGATGTATATCTGTATGAATGATCAGAATGATTAATTTGTTTTGATCCACAGCTATGTTATAACTAAAGACAGTTTATATGTATTTCAATGAGTCTCTTTGTTACTTCAATGTGGGGGTTTTTTGATACATTTTTTTAGATACTTGGATCATTTTCTCTCTCCATTTTAAATCTAGGTGTCATATTTTCTATTTTCCAGAGAGGAAATCTGCTGGGGGGTTTCAACATGGTCTGTTTTACCAGGCTGACATCTTCCTTTGCTAATTGTTTCCCACTCCTGGGACAGAGTTTGTTCAGTGTACTGAAGCCAATTACCTCTTTTATTTTTGGGGACTGGGGGAAAGTCAAGGCAAAATTTATGTGGTTTTTAAATACCACATCCAAATCAAGGCTCTGACACTGGAGCATAAAAGTACCTCCCTTTTCTTATTTATTTGTATGGCCCAAAAGCCTTTTCTTACTCATTTGAATATGCAAACTCTAGCCAGGCTAGGCTTCAGCAACTCTTACTTTACATCCAGTGATTCTGGGTTTATGACTTTGGAGACAAGAGTCTCCTTGCAGCCCCACAAACTCCTGTGGATCACAACACTGGGGTAACAAAAGACAACCCAATCTTAGGTTGTCATATATTAATCCCAACTTCACATCATTTGGCCTACTAAAGTCTGCCTTTCTCAACAGGCTGCTCTGCTGTTCATTAATTGTTGACATTTCAGCTAAGCGAGAGTTTACCGTCAGTCATTTCAATCAAAGTTATTTTCTACACCCATCTCTTTTAATGCCTTCACTACTTTATGGCAAAGGACTATGAAGTTTACAGACCAAACAGCTTTTTTTTCATCCACCAATGACATCTATAATAATTGATAATATCGATAAAAATGAACACACTATTTGTTCCTAAGAGAACTTATATCCTTTTCTTCATATGACACTCCTAAAGTTGAATTCCATCTACAGGCAAGGAAGGGAGTGTGAGGAGCTGAGAAAGTTTTCTTTGAGAGGACGAGTTTTGAAAGCTACAGATTGGTTCCTCAAACATATTTTCACACACAGGTGACAGCAGAGATTTACTCTGTGACAGCCACCTAAAGAACACAAGAGGATTGCAAAAGCCCAGTATAATTCGTGTACAACAAATATTCTTCCCTGGAAGTACAAAGGGAAAAAAACCCCAGCTACTTCCACAGTCTTTATGTACAGCATGGAGGAGTGCTTTAAATAATACCAATTTAAAAAAATAAATATTTATTTAACTAAGTTGTGATGACCTCGATGTAAGCACAGATATGATTTCCCCCCCAGTGAGATTTTGCTTCAGATGAGGCAAAGCCCATTGCAGAAGCAGTTGACACACAGCACCTACTCTGTGTTTCTCCTCTCCCCAGTGGAGTTTATTTACTTGAGGGAAAGTTTAGTCAATTAAAGGAGACCATTTTCTTTTCCGGTGGACCTGATGGTATCCCTGACACATTCCAGGAGTAACCAGCAGTGCTCAAACCATCTGTCCCTGCTCCGTCCCTGCTGACTGTTAGTTTCCATTTTCCAGCTGGAATGCTGATTATTCCTGAGATGTCATGGTCAGGCACGGTCCTGTAGAGGGAAGCAGTTCCTCAGCTATCCAGGCACAGTATCCAGAAGGGTTTGAGGCAGGACCATGTTCTCAGATTTAATTTTTCACTCAGATTTTATCTGGTGCTGCTGTGATCTTTGCATTCTAAATATCAGATTGTTTGATACCCTGCAGTGACTTGACTGTCTCCCTTCTCAGGATACAGACCCAGACAGAACAACCTTTTTAAAAAGCCTATAGTTTGACTCCAGCAGGATATTTTTCCTACCTCAAAAATCTGTGTATCATCAAGGTTCAGTGATTGATGTCACAAAGTAAACGTGCGGAGCATGAAATAACTCAACATGATGGGACAAGTTTTTCCCCTCCAAGAGGGAATGTAAGTTCCTCTGTTCTGAAAGCTGGTGTAAGAAAACAAGTACACCTCTACGTGTCTGCTCGGGAAGGAGGGGGTGGATTTTCTGTCAGAGGGGTGGATAATGCCAGAGAACACGTAAAACAATCCTGTTCATGTGCTAGAGCACAGCCTGGGCCGAGAGCTGTTGGCAATGTGAGGGTAAGCAAGAAGTCGTACGTGAAAACGCGTGAGAAGCTCCAGGGGACCGATTGTCTTCTGGCCCAGTTCTCAGCACATGAGTTTGGCTCCATCCACATGATCCTTGCTACGGCCAGTGGTCCCCGTGCAGGACAACAGGAGGGATTCAGAACTGCCTTCAGGAAAGGCACACCCAGTTCCCACATGTGCTTAAAGTCATTTTATGCAAGGAAGTCAAGAGATGAGTAATCGTTTGATGGACATCGTCCTACCCTGTCACATCTCACCATTAATACAAACCACATTCAAAGTATGGTTAAAAAGAGTCAATTATTGCTCCCATTTCTGCCTTTTAACTCAAATTTAACTACAGCTGAGCAAATGGAGTGGTTGTACCTGTGGACTTTAGATCACTGTGTGTCTCAAGACAGAACAAGAACTCACCTCACAGCTGCTGCATCTTTTGAAGACCTGAGGTAAGAATAACTGAATAATAATAATAATAATAATAAATAAAAATAACCCCCCCATACTCAAACCAAACAAGCCCAAAGATATCCCAGAAAGCCTTGTGCTGCACACAGAAAAAAGGCTGATCAGAGTTCACCTTCAGAATGAAAACTGAAAAGTTGGTTACTAGAGGTGGGGCACAAAAAAATTCTCTTCAGTTCCTTTCATTTCCCTACACATTAAACTCCCAAGTGAATTTTTCCCCCATGAAATCTAGGAATTCTAAAAAGCTCAACAATGATGGCAATGCTGACTCTTAGAGCAGAAGGAACTCGCTGCACACACTGACATCTACATATTTTCATATGGACATATTTTGTGTCACTCTTTTTCTCCATCACCTTTGCTTTTTCTGACATTTAATTAAGGGTTTGTCTCTGATGTCAAAACAAACAGAAAATATGGCTGCATGTAGGGAATGCAACCCCTAATTAAGATGAAATTTTGGACCATAACTTCAGACAAGCTTTACATTTTTATTGGGAAAATACTACAGCTTATAAAATATTCCCAGATGTGCCTTTGACTCTCTAAATTTCTCTCTGTCTTGAAAAACTGCAGCTTAAATTAAAAATTGCAATAGTTGTCTTCTGGGAAGGAAGTTTCCTTCTTGGAATCTTGGGCAGCGTTTATCACTGGCCTGATGCCACTGACTTTGGGGAAGCTCAGGATGAGATGGAGCAGAGCATCTTGAAAGCATTAAAGTTGTGGGAAATACATCCAGACATAATTGATTTTTCTTTTCATTTACACTAAGGAGCAATGGTCTTAATTCTGGACATCTTGAATCTACCCCAGGAAGCTTCAGAGATAAGAAATTTGAAACAATAAAATAAAAAAGTCAACATTTATTTATGTTCCGATTCCAAAGCCCAATATTCAACCTACCTCCTCCCTCCCAGTTCAGTAGGACTATTTGTCAAGTAAAATGTGACTTAGCATGAGTAAATCAGAAGCCAGGCTGTATCATTTTACCATTAAAATAAACACATATATATATAAAGATACGTGCAAATATTCCTAATTGCTTGTATATAAGTGGCTACAATCACCAGGTAAATAGCAAACCTGACCCCTCTACCCCCGATAAACCCATGGAAATGTGTCTTCCAAACTTTCCTAGGACTCCAGAATAACTCCCTTCTTTTTCACGAACGTGACAGGATGTTTTCTTTAAGATTCCTTATATTTGTTGTCATAATGCTCTGGCAAATTTGAAGGTCTGAGGGTTCCCTGCAAAGATTCCTTTATATGTTATTAAACACCACCTGGGTGGGTATTCCTGGGAAAACGCCTTCTAATGGAAACCACTGGTGCTGAGCACACTGTGCATCCCAAAGGAGGAACAATTAAAACCAGTTCCTTGCCAAAAAAGAAATGGAAAGTTTATTGGGAACTGTTGGAGAGGCAGAGCATCCTGCAGACAGTGTGCAGCCTTGGCTTTCATCTAGTACAAGTCAGGGATCTTGGGCCCCCTTTAATTTGCCAAGAACACCTTCCTAATCCCACCAAAGTCCCGAGCCAAAGGCTGAAGGCACCAAAAGGCCACCACATGCGTTTGAGTCCTCTCAACATGAGCCAAGTGAAGATCAAAACTCTTGTTAATACAAAGGTAACAACAGCTCTGCCTTCCTGTTTAAAAGTTTCTGCTGAAACTTCACGTAGCAAAAATATTGAGGGTTTTTAAAGTGTTCTCCCCTTCACTCGCTGTGCAGAGGGAAAAATCCAAAACTCTGTGGGGACCACAGTGTCCTCAGCCAACACAGCCTGAGCTCTCCCCAGACACTTCAGGACACCCAGACAGGCATCAATTCTGTTGTCTGAGCAGCCCCAGGGCAGCCTGATAGTCTGACTCGTGCCCTACACTCTGCTCATGGCAACAGCTCAGGCAAAGCTCCATTTTCCATCAAACTTACCAGGAAATGTTCCAAGTCTTCAAAGAGATCTTGGTTCTGGTGGGAACCCTCATTGAGAACAAGGGTTTAAGGCATGTGATGTCAGGCTCTGTGTCCCAGCCAGGCTCACTGTGTTGTTGTTGCCCTTTTTGCCTGATATTTTGTAGCTGGAAACAGGAATCTGGTTTTCCTATATAATAACTCCAGGAACAGCTGAACTAAAAGAACCTTTTAGTCCCAGCCCTTACATACAGAATCTTCCAAGCTGGAAAACCAGAGACAAATACACTTGTCTTATTATCCTGAGCTGTTCCTGCTCCTTTTGGTCAAGATAAAGCCCTCATTTGCTTCAACCTTGTCTTCACAAATTGTCCACCTTGTCTTCCATGCAAATTGTGGGAGATTGATTCCCAACATGCTTATAATTCCATGATTTCCTGGGATTTTTAAGCATCTGTAAATTATATACACTGTCTCTGAACAATGATAAAGAGTTTAGAGAAATTAAAAAACAAAGCTTTTCTAACATTAAACATTTGGCTTTTTGTAACTGATAACTTGGGAGATTCCAGAAATTAATGAAGGAAATATAATTTGCAGTTAGAAACGATTTAATGTTCATGATCCAGGATTGCCTAAGGATATAGTTTAGTTTTGGGTCAGATTCATGAGCACTAGATCTGAATGCTGTTGTCACAGACAGTGAGCTGAAACAGGATAATTCTGACGACATCAGGCCATACAGACAGAATCTGATGATCTTGATTTGAGTAAACTAGTTGGAAACCAAGTTTCTTTCATCAGGCTTTTAGCACACACAGATGGGATATAAAGAGGCTTTAAAGTCAAGAGGATGTTATGAACAGAATTAGCTGAACTGTATTAAAAAAAAAAAGGGAATTTCGATTCTGGTTTTGATCCATTAGCCAGCTGATGTTATCAGCTTCATAGAATGGTTCCTCTTCCAAGACCAGCTTTTCAGCCTGCTCCATCACTCTTAAAAACACACTGAACACTGCAGGAGAAAAACATTTACTGACCCAAACTGACTCTTGACAGAAATATTTTCTGCCAGCTCTATAGAACAGAAATACTAACTCTGTGCTGAACAACCTCCTGTTCACAACTATTCTGAATTGAACTGGGAAAATAAACCAGTAGGGAATTTTCTAACAATTGCTCTTCTACAAATTCAAAGATTAATGTCAGGCTTCAAATTGTTTTTTCCCTCATTGCTCTTTGGATTATTACCAGAGACACTTGAGAATAAATCCTGCAGCTACTTCTGAAATCTTCACATAATAGAACTTCTCAAAGGAACAGGGAAAACTCTTCCCACAAACTGGAGATGATTACAAGCATTTCTTTGGAGAGGCCTACATTCTCCTTGTCTCTGTCCCTCAAAGCACTGGGGATAACTTTTGCAATAGTAAGACAGTCCTTTGTAGAGGCTCAACAATCAAATTTAAGCTGTTTAAAGAGCTGATTTTTCCGATCAGATTCCTGGGTGTTTAAGCTTCAAATGTAGAGTGTCCATAACCTCTCAAATCACTGTTACCATGAGCTGCCTGATGGCTGCTGGATAAAGCATAACCTTCCCTTGAAATTTAGTGCACCCTTCCCTTCCCTTCCTTTCCCTTCCCTTCCCTTCCCTTCCCTTCCCTTCCCTTCCCTTCCCTTCCCTTCCCTTCCCTTCCCTTCCCTT
>JAWWES010000001.1:3058994-3124584 GCA_035583135.1 Lophotriccus pileatus | reverse complement strand
CCTTCCCTTCCCTTCCCTTCCCTTCCCTTCCCTTCCCTTCCCTTCCCTTCCCTTCCCTTCCCAAGAAATCATCAATTAAAAGAAGGAATATATTTGCTTATAAGTGAGTACAGAGCTTTGTCCTTTTGAAGGAATAATACACTGACAAACCCATTACTCCTGTCAGGCATGGAGCTATAACTCTGTTAGAGCTGTGATCCAGTTTGACTCCTTTGTGGGTTTGTCTCATCCTTTTTTTGATCCTATTGATGTTTTTTTGGCCTCTAAAACATCCTGATGTGATGAAGTTAATTTCCATTTAGCAAAGTTACTTCTGTTTAGCACAGTCAGATTTGGAGGCATCCAGTGTTATCAAAATAATTTAGTGTGTGTCCCTATAGTCAACCCCAAACCCTCATCAGAAAAATGGATAATATTTCAAAAACATGCACCACTGAAAAAGTGTAAAAACTCAGGACACTGAAAACTCTGAGAGAACAACATTCTTCCCTTTCATCCTGTGGCCTGATTACCCTCCACACGTGGCCATAATAAGAAGAAAACTGCAGGGCTGGTCTCGTGTCAGTCTGAATATGGAGAGTTTACCCAGTGTAGCTGTTGCCCCAACTGTTACTCACTGGATCAGTTCAAATTTTACCAGGGATGAAAACTTCATCACTTCTGCTGCTGTTCCCCCCTCATTCTCTGCCATCACTTACCTTCACATTTTAGGGCAAAGTTTGCGGCTCATATAGAAGCAAATCCATCCCCTGATGCCAAGGAAACGGATGCATAAGAGTGGAACAGTAAAAATCTGCACCAGATTTAGCAGCAGAGTTCAGGTGTCCCCAGGAATATGACAGATGACTTTGAGCACGTTTGAGTGTTTTCCTGGATCAAGCAGGATTGCTCAACAGCTTGTTGAATTAATTTTTGAGTGGTGCCATTGGCAGAACTGAAGTAAATGCCTCAAAGCTTTGCTCACCAGATTATAAGATGCAACACATGCCTAAATGGTTTGCTGTATCAAAAATAAAATGTATTTTCTTTTTCTCCTCACAGACACAGCTTCTCTCTGTAAGGTTAGTGACTGGTAGCTGGTTTTTAAGTACAGCAAGGACTTGAATGGCTTGTGGAAGTACACCCAGAAATTAAAACTTTGTCACTGACTGGTCCTTCTTGTTGTATTCATTTGACACAAGATCTGATCTTTTTTTGCTGTCTTTGAACAGATTCACTGCCAGCTTTGGGTTGCAGTAACCTCATCACCCCGGCAGCAAAACAACCTGGAAAACAACAGAACTTTTTTTTTGCCACCTTTTGGTATCACATTTGGCTTCTCTGCTGACCTGCTAAATTCTATGTTCAATGGTATTTCTATAATACAAAACTATTCCGTTTATTATGTCATACACAGGTGATTTGGACCTGGTTCCTACAAATGTCAAACTGACAGAAGAATCCTCTGCTTTGAGTGTGCATATTCCTTCAGTTAGGCCTTTTGGTGTTCTGAGATCGCAAAAGTAAATTGGAGAAAGAATTCAAGGTTGCCATTTACATTTAAATAAGATTTGACACATGGAGATTAGAAGTAGATAATTTCCCTTCCCACATTCAACTGTCGAGTCCTGTGGAAAAAATGGGATATGGGATACATGGGATCAAAATTTCCCTTGAAAATTTGAGGTGGTTTTCAAGAAATGGAGGTGTTGTCTTTCTTCATATCTGATCTCAATTGCCTGATTCTGTTTTATTGGCTAGAAAACACTAGTTGTCAAATAAAACATTCTGGTTTTCATTTAATATGTTTAAATAAGGGCTTCTCAGCACAGCACACCATGGTCTTTTTGGCCCCTTATCTATGTTCTCCCTCCTCCATAAAATCCTTAGTGTTTCAACTTGTTGAAAACAAGTCTATTTTCAGAAAACAAGACTGTTTTCTTCATTATTTTCCCTTTCTTGCCTACTTTACCTCTCAGGAAACCAGAGTGGATCTGTCAGATGGTCTTTGTCAAGCAAAAATACAGATGATGTTCCTTTTGCTTTCCATTTCACAGCATCTCATATTTACTGTCTATTGAGAAAATACGCCAGTCAGTTCCCATTGTTGAACAACACAAACAGATCTATTTCCCAGAATAAAAAGACTCCAATTCCTGAAATCCAGTATCTTTGACTACTTTGGATCAAAGGGAACCAGATTTTACTGTATATGTTGGCTCCCAAATAAAGACTTTAGAAAACTGTAAAAAACGAGCAGAAAGCCCCAAAAGAACGAACAGACCCCCCCCCGAGCAAACAAATGTAGCAACACTCAAGTTTTTGGGAGAAGCAGTTTCTGAAGGCAGTGCTCCGGTGCTCCAGGGAATTTGAATAACTGTGTTAATATGCCTGATCTTTGGCAGCACTGCTCCCCAGGAATATGACAACTGTCAGAGCCTGCAAAGTCCCTCACTCACTACTGTCACAAATCTGCCTGAAAACAAAGCCACCATATGTTTATGCAGAGAGATGAGTTAGTCTCTTGGCTCAAGTGCATGAAGATGAAATATAGAGCATTCATCAAAAGAGTAGAACATAATGCTTGGCTCTCTCCCTTCTTCCTCTGTTAACTTTTTTTTTTTTTTTAGTAGATTAATATTTTCATCTACTTTGCATCATGTCATGAAATATGGAGTAGTATGGACTTGTAGGGAAACAAAGATCAGGGGTCATGGTGTGCAACAGTGACTCAAAAGACAACAAGAAGTACCAGATAGCACATGATCTGGAGTACTCTGTAGCATCTGGAATTCACTTCTGCAAATACAATGCCTGAGCTCCCTTTCACATGGAATTTAGGAGCCCAACTGATGTTTTATTTAAACAATCATTTGAGCCTCCCCAACTCAGCAACTGCAAGCTTACCAAAAGGAAGCACAAAAATCATGCAGTTGGAGAAAAACCTCATCTGATTTTTATTAAATATGAAAAATTTGTTTCTATTACTTTCTTTGCTTTAATGATAATGATAAACAGGTATATATATATATATGTCTGTATGTTCAGAACAGGCTCGCATTGCTTTGTTCCAGCTACTTGTTTCCATCAACCCACAGGAACTAGCACAGCAATAATACCCAAAATGATTTATGGTCTCACTCTGCTTATGCAAATGCCTAACTTTCAAATGTGAATCAAACTACTGTGGTAATGTGTCAAACAACTTGTGAAGTGTTTAAACAGCTGACTACACCTGTTTCCACTTTAGAAATGCTTTCAAGTTTGGGCTGCTTTGATTCAAAGCAATATGTTGGGCTTGGAGCGTTACTGTTCAATATGAAAATTCAAGTTGCCTTCTCCTGTGGGTATGACAATGTGCTGAGGTCTAACAGCACACACATTTATTAAAAGGCTGAGGCTCAGCTGTCTCTGACTGACTGGGTGGTTCTCAGAGGAGCCAGTGGAAGCTGTGCAGGAGCACCCTCTTGCAAAATGAGCATCAGACTGTGTACCCACTGGGCTGATTTGTCAGGCAGCTGGCAGAGACCTTGGAATCTTACAGCATTAAAATGGGAGGGAAGGCTAAGCTCTGGTTCATACTTTATCTCTGGCTGAACTGCATTATTTGATAATTGAGGCTGGTGCCCAAAATGGGGAGCCATAACTTATTATTCCCATATATGAGAGAGGGAGGGAAGGAGCTGAAAGCAGATACTGAGCTCTACAAATCGCTACCATGGCCTTGGCTACTGCTGCATACCTCCTCTCAGTGAATTGTCACAGGCCGCCCAGAGCAGGCAGTGCTGCCTGTCTGGGCAGCCTCTCACACAGAATCACAGAATCAGCCAGCTTGGAAAAGCCCTCTGAGATCATCGAATCCAACCTGTGACCCGACAGCACCTTGTCACCCACACATGGCACTGATGTCACATCCAGGCTCTGCTTAAATACCTCCAGGAATGGTGACTCCACCCCCTCCCTGGGCAGCCCTTTCCAACGGCTGAGCACTCTCTGGAAAGAACTTCTTCCTCATATCCAACCTAAACCTTCCCTAGCACAGCTCCAGACCGAGCCCTCTTGTCCACTGCTGGTTCTTGGGAGAAGAGGCATATGTGGCTGCCATCTTCTGTCAGGGAGTTGTAGAGAGCAAAACACGATAGCCCCTGGGTGCTTCTCTTTTGTGTAATGCAAAGTGCCACCCAGGTAACTTTCTGCTGCCTTAGATAACCCCACAAACCATCCACTTAGAGGCTAAAGCCATGAAAATGAGCATGCACTTGTGGATACAAGTGTATGTTCCTGGAAGAGGAACCTCGAGGTCAGTCTCATACCTCAGGCTCAGGATCAGTGGTGAGACATAAGTAGGAGGGATTTGTCACTACTGTGACGTGCTGGGGCTGCATCAGCTCTCTGAGTCCTGTGGACATGGTGCAGATCTGTAGAGACTGTTCAGAGCTCACTGCTCTGTCATGCTCAGCCCTAAAGGTGTGCGCAGAGCCGACTGGACAAAAAACATACAGGCAACTAAAATGCCTGTTAATCAGTTAAGTCACAGCAACTGCTATGTCACCCATCCCCTTGGCTAACAATGCTGCCCTGTCCAGTGTTGATTATTTTAAAGCCACCCTTTCTGGCGTGCAAAGATTAAAATTGGACTTCTGGAAAAAAAATGTTTCAGCTTGCAGTGACATTTTTTTCAGTGATGTTGCCCAAATGCAGCCCAAAAGACTCAGACAGTGAAAGGCAGGAAAATAAGGATCAACATTTTCCAGCACATCAAATAATCTAATGTTTAAATCTTATTTATGATTTTGAAATACTTCTCTGGCCAATGCTGGAGTCAGCCGGGTAACTTATGGAAGCCACATCAGTTATTTTCTGGTTAGGCTGGCCTAAATAAACACATTTCTCTTGGTGAACAGTCAGAAACATGGAACAATTCTACACTTTATATAAGCCTTTTAATTAGAAAATATCTTCCTTGAGACAGTTTAAGCACAGCATGATCCTCGAAGAGGGTGGAGAACTCCACGAGACAACCTCATGTGGGAGGAAAAAATAAAATTCCAATATACAAAATGGATACAAATTCCATTTTGATATTTAATAATTTCAATTTTTCCTGCATTATTACATTGCTGCTTCTTGTTTGGTAACAACTGGGCTATTGTTGGGATAAAACTCGTACCCTGCCCACGGTAGAAAACCTTCCTGTACTATACTGCACAAGCTAGTTTAAAACCAAAACAAAAAGCAAGACGAAACTCTGCTGGGCCACTTTAGTTCCCACCAAAGTTTAAAATTATTAATTTCATTTTTTTCCCCTGCTGGGCTTGGCCTACAAAGTTATTGAGTATTTAGTCATTAAGCTTCAGTGTCTTCTCCCCTGTGGGAGACATTATCCATTTTCCTCTCAGCTGCCTCTTGGGTTCACACTCATTCACTGAGCAGCCACCAGGCAGTTTGAGCCCCCTGTACTTACCCCAAGCAGTTTACAACACTGAACACAACAGCTACAACACAGACCAAAAGCAGCAGATCTCCAGCAGGACAGACAAGGCAGGAAATGTAGCTCAGAACAACCAACCTGCTCAGTCTGGCCATCAAACCCCCCCGAGCCGCCGAGCCCAGACTTTATATACGAAAGGGGAGTGACAAATCCAAACATCTGACTCAACTAAGTGGGCCAAATGTGTATATTTCATTCCAAACTTATTTCTTGAAGGCTGCCTCTGGGGGCCAAGTGGTTCCAAGAGAAATATTCAGATCCAGGCAAAGGGTTTCCACACAAACAGAGTCCCTGCAAGCTTGCACTCTCTCTCCGTAATAACTTGGGGTTTCACCTCGTGGCCTGTTTGTGAGCCCCGCGACTCTGAGTGACCTCATTCCTCTCTCACTCGCTCGTGGGTGAAATGCTCCCTCGTTACAGAGGGTCTCCAACTTCCACTGGTTTTTAAGAGCCTAAAGGACTGAAAATAATCCCTCTGTAATTCCACCCCTTGTGAATACAAGGCGTGCCATTCCATGCAGCAGTTTCTGCTCACAGTCCATAAACCCAGGATTGAATTAGAATTTGTTCTCCTTTCCCTGTTCTCCCATGGGACACCCAAACTTGGTCTAGATGCTCCAAACAGTATAGATTTCACCACTGTTTGTTCATTACAAGAGTGAATTTTTAATGTTGGGGGGGCTCCTTTCAAAGTGTGTCCTTTCCTTCCAGCCCTGTTTGAGACAACAGAAGTAAGATCTGGTGAGGCCACAGCTCTGATTGTAACACAGAAATTGGATTTTGAGGTGTTACAGTCATATAAGTAAGTAAAGATTCTACCAATCCTGTATTGAATAAAAACTTCATGTCTCTGCTACCATAATAATGCAAATATAGCAGAACTGGTCCTTATTTAATTGATGTAACAAAGAAAATTATGATCTACAACCTCCTTGTTTCCATCTCTGATTTAACCACCATTATGAGGTATGTAAAACTTAATGAAATAAATACTCGGTATTCTTATTTTATCACAGTTTATCTGCAGGGCCCAAGGGGTTGAAAAAGGAGGAAACAAATGGGTGTGGGTGTGATGCAGCATTAGATTGACAATCACATCCAGAGCCTGTGCCCAAGTCCTCTGAGAACATATATTTTCCAAGGAGGAAAAGTTGACGTTTCCCTAAAGCTAGAATTTAACACAAGACCATTTAAATAGTAAACTAGGTATATTTTTTCATTGCATTACAAATATCTGCCCATCATCCTTTTCTTCCTCACAGAGAGACCTGAGCAGCTGAGATTAGTGGAAGAAATATTGTATTTAAATATATGAAATTCACCTCTTCTACACATATTGTTCTCCTCATGTTTACAGCTCATTTTCCTCTGGGTCCTGCACCACCTACTCCCTCTTGCACCTCATTTTCCCTGCTGCAAAAGGGAACCAGAGTCTTTTTTCTTAAGAGCCATTGAGCAGGTTCTAAGAGACATAGGAGGGTGTGGAAACGTTATTGCAGAGGTCTTCTCAAAGAAAACAGGAAATATCTGGAACAAAGTGAATGTACTTCAGCATCCAGCATGGCTCTAAATCCAACCCGACAACCATCTCTCATAAATCACTCCACTACAGACAGCTGGAAGAAATGCAGAAGGGTAAATGAATTTCTTGCTGAACAAGAAATCCCCACAAAATGCTTAGAAAAGTTCTTCCATCTTACCAGTACCTGTATGTGTGGGCTCATCTTTCAGGTACAAATCACACATTCACACACAACAAACACACCCACTTGGTGTTTCCTTTCAGATTCAAAAGATTGCTTGTCTGCTCTTTAAAATTCCCACCTCCATACTTTTGTGGAAGAAAAAAAAGGGTTTATAGACATGTGTCAAAACTGAATAGAATCAGGTGGGAACATTTTGATACTTGGAGTAAAATAGGAACTTCCATTTATATGGAGGAGTTAATGTTGAACTCAGAGAAGTACATCCACCCACCTGCTGTCAGTGCTTCATTTCCTCTGTTGCATCCTCATTTTAATAGAGGACTGACTGAACAGAAACAAATTATTCACCAGTCTCTCACTATTCATTTAATTAAGGCCTTTTGTGAGGTTATTAAAGAGCCCACAATTTAGTAGCACACGGAAGACCATTCCATTTAAGCTTTAAAATTAAAACATACCCCGGTATTTTCAAATAATAAAAGATGTTATTTATTTACCATTTCTTGAAGACTTCCCCATTTTTGCCTTATGTAGCTCTTGTTAAACACAGAAAACATAAAACCCAGTGACACCTAATTTATTCTCAGGATATGCAGTACAAGAATACTATGTTTGACTCAAGGAGCTGTCAAGCTGTCCCACCTGGAAGCCAGCAGCATCCTTCTTATTTGACAGACCCAGACAAATAACCTATTTAAAGGACAAAGAAATTTGAACATTTAAAATGAAAGAATATAAAGTGTGAAAAAAATAAAATGAATTTTAACTAAAATACGAGCTTGCATACAGGAGGTCCCTGCATTTCCCCTTCAATTTGATGCTTTTTGTTTCGTTGGTTTTGAGGTTTTTTTGGTGGGTTTTGAGGTTTTTTTTGGTTGGTTGGTTGGGGTTTTTTGTTGTTGTTTTTAGGAGGTTTTTTAGTTGTTGGGGGTTTTGTGGGTTTTTTGTTTGTTTGCTTTTTTGTTTTGGGGGTTTTGTTTCTTTGTGCATTTTTTGTCATTTTCTTTGGGTTTTTTTTGTTTGTTTTGTTTTGTGGTTGGTGTTTTTTGTTGTGGGTTTGTTTTTTTTTTTTTTTTTGGTGTTTGTTTTTTAAAATATGATTTATTTGAAATATAAACCCCAAAGCTGCCTGGAATACAGAACTCCACACTCCACACCCGATCGAATGTCACTTAAATCCTTGGCAATGGTCAAACCGCTTTCCACTTGTTTCTTTCAAAGGCACAACCGTGGTTCTTGGCAACTCCAGATTTTTAGATGTAGCTGGGAATTAGTCCAACGCCCTATTGCAGGAAACAATACCTGCAGTGCCTTCAGAAAAAAACAGAGGAAAACTCTGCTCCAAGAAGGGCTGAGCAGGTGTGCTGGTCCTGCAGGAGACTTTCCTTGTCATAACTCCAAGATATGGGTCATCTGTATGGTATTAACTCACTTGGGAGGGTGGGCTGATACTTAACATGGATGCTTAATACTAATATGACACAGGGCTGATAATGGCAGCTCTAGTTTCTGTTTTGGTCCCAAAATTTCAGTTGCTGGGGAGCACAGTGGGAAGTGGAAGTCAAATGGGTGTCCTGGAGGGAATCCAGCAAAGGGCTGTGAAGATAATTAAGGGACTGCAGCACCTGACATACAAGGAGAGGCTGGGGCAGCTGGGACTGTCGAGCTCTGAAAACACTCAGAGGCATCTTATCAGGGTGTAGAAATGTCTGACAGGAGGGTGCAAAGGAAATGGGTCTTTTCCAGTGAAACTCCAAGAGGCAAAAACACAAGTCAGGATGTAAGAAATAATTTAACTATAAGGAAAACCTATGGGCTTTTGTTTTGGAGGGCTTTTTGGTTGTGGTCGTTTGAGGGTTTTTGTTTCACTGGGGTTTGTTGGTTGGTTGGGGGTTTCAGTGGGGTTTGTTGGTTAAGGTTTGTTGGTTAGTGGTTTTGGTTGGAGTTTGTTGGTTGGTGTTTTTTGTTGGGGTTTTTTAGTTGGTGGGTTTTTGGGGGGTTTGTTGGTTGGTGGTTTTGTTTGGGGTTTGTTGGTTGGAGTTTTTGGTGGGGTTTCTCTGCTGGGGTTTGACTGTTGTGGTTTTCGTTTGGGTTTTTTTTTGTCTGAGGTTTGTTGGTTGGGATTGTTTCTGTGAGTGAACAAACACTGGCACAGGTTGCCCAGAAAGGCCACGAAATCTCCATTCTCAAAATACTGCCCTGAGCAGCCCACTCCAGCTGGCCCTGCTATAAGGAGATCTTTAGTACCTCCAGAGGTCCTTTCCTGCTGCCAAAATCTTGTGGTTCCATGAACTACCCTCTAAAACAAACGTATTTGAGATTTTCTCCCACTACTGATCCTGCTGGACCTGTTACACGTACAGATGGAAGCTCCACGCACTGAATCAACCAACCTGGCATTTTTTTCTTACTGCTGCACTTAAAAACAACCTTAAAAATCACCCATTTCTGAAGGTATATTTAGGTCAGCTCAGTATTTAAGGCTTTCTCCTCATCCACATCCCACTCTCACAGGTAATACTTTTTTATAAATAAATAATGTTGTATTAAAAAAAAAAAAAAGGAAAAAGTAAAGGTTACCAAGAAATATAGATAAAAGTAATTAAATAATAATTAAAGGAAAAAAATAAAATAAAATACTAAAGCAATGATCAAGGAAAAAATAGATGAAAGATTAAACCCTTTAAAAAGCACGAAAAACTCACTCTACAGTCTAAATTACATTAGAACAAAAATCTTATTAGATTTCAAAAGTTTTTGCTTCCACCCTGGAGGGAAACACATTGCACTGTGCAATTCTTCCTTAGGAACCTCAAACCTGCTCACATTCACTGAAACCCTGTGAAAGTCACATTTTAGCTGGAGAGCAGGAGCAGGAGAAAAGCAAAATCATGAAAGTAAAAAAGCCCTTGGAGCTACACAGGCTGACATGTTTTTTCCCATTTATTTCATCTTAAAACCCAGCCTGTAGAAACTTATGGTCACACGAAGGATTCTGAAGCAAAGCTTCATGACCACGAAAGCACTTGCAGCTCTTACCTCATGCGATTTTTCCAAGACAGACCACAAATGCAAATGAAACCCTCCCACAGCCCAGTAGACCTAAGATTTCTAGGTCAGGTTTCTTCTTTCTTTCATGAAGGTCTGCCCAGCCTCTCAAACAGAGGTTCCCTCTGCAGCTGTCCCAGTTTCCTCTTTCCCATCAGATCCCCTCAGATGTCCTTTCTCTGCAAGTCCTGTCAGGATTATCTCATTTTCACTGTGCTTTGTCACATCCTTTGGCGGCTCCAAAAGGCTCCCAAATCTTTATGTGGCTTCTTCGAAGAGAGCACTTGCTGTCAAAGGGATGCAAAGGCTGGATTTGGGTTTTCCTACCATGTCTCAGGAACCTTCCCCTCCTAAAAGACAGTGTCAGGCTCCTCTTTTTCAAAACTACCTTGCAGGGTCTCAAAATTATAGCAGGTGTCAGAAACAAAGGTTTCCCATGAAAGAAGAGCTGAGTTTTACATCAGTAAAACCTACCAGGTGACTGGAGTAAGACAGGACACACAAGCAAAGCAAACCAAGGTAATAATTCACTGCTTCCCACAGGCAGGAAATGTTCGGTCCTCCCCAGGAAAGCAGGGCTCCATCACCCATGATGGTTACTTGGGAAGACAAACTCCAAACATTGCCCCCTTCCTCCTTGTTCCCCTCACTTTGTACCCTGAACATGATGTCGTATGGTCTGGAACATCACTCTTGTTAGTTTGGGTTAGCTGTCCTGACTGTGTTTGCTCCCAAAATCCCCCACACCCCTCGTGCTTGCCAGCTGAAAAGCAGAAAAAGCCTTGTCTCTGTGCAGGCTCTGCTCAGCCAGAATCAAAACATTCTCTATTCTACCATCACTGCCTTCAGCACAAACCCAAACCACCGCCCCACTCCAGCCACTGGGAAGAAAATTAACTCAGCCAAAACCAGAACATGCAGCTCCACCATGTCTTTGCTCAGGGCCCTTCTGTCTCCACCCACCCCTGGTATTTTATTCCTACCTTTGGCAGAAAGTTTGAGGACTTTTCTGCCAGGCACAGGGAGCTGTGAGGTTCCTGTTGTATCAGAGAGGATACTTTGGATTCCCCTGGACATCATATCTGCTTGTCTTCGTAGTCCTGAAGATCCAATAAACTACACTGAGGCTTCCTTAATTGGCTGTGCTCAAATACCCAAGCACATCTGGTGCCTCTTGCTGTTGTTCTTTTCTAACTCTTTTTAATTTCTTTTATAAAAGACAAACAGAACTCTGGATATCCCTTGAAGAGAACACAAGTTATGCACAGTCAGGTTTTTTTGTGCATGGGAAAACAAACTGAGATCTTCTTAGTATTGTCAAAACTAGGAAAAGTATTTTTAGGGATGTTATAACTATCTCATTCTGGCAGAGTACAACATTGTTTCCTCAGCATTTCTGTTTTCAATGGATCCACATCTTCACGTGTCTAATTCATGTGGCCTGAGCACTATCATAGAAGATAGACTTCTTTTTTTTTTTTTTTTTTTTTTAAATAATAATAAGAAGGCTTTGTTTTAATACCTGGCCATGGGCCAAGCCATATCATGTTCAAAGTTTGTGGAAAATATCATGAATACACAAAACCCAGACACAGTATATCTTTCGCTGGTTTAAGCTTTAAATTTTGTCTTGTACATTTAGGAAATGAGGAAAGAAGCTCAGATAATAAGAATAAGGAAGAACAGAAATTTTTTAAGATTTAACCAACAGGTTAAGCCTTCCTTAATTAAGATCATCCCTTTGCACATCATTGAGGTATTCCATAAGGGGTAGAATTAAGTTGGATATGCTGCATGATTTTTTCTGTGACTTGAGCCTTTCTCACAGCTCAGTAAATCACTCTCTTTACCTAAAGCTGGGTATGGAACACTAAAGCTCTTCCACACACCTTGTTCTTCATTTCTAGAGGTGCTCAGCACTAGTTCCATGGACTTGAGTAACCTACAGTTTATAGAGTTGTGAACCTGAAGAGCTGTGTACCAAGTCCCGGCTGAAATATTCCATCCCATTAGAAGATGTGCATCCTTTCCTCCAAACTTGGTTTTTGCTGGCACGGAGGTATGGCTGGAAAGAGCAAATCTGCTCCTGATGAAGGATCTCAGGCAACAACTCACTGTGGACAAACAACGTGTATTTACACACTTGGGTAGATCAGAAATAAAGACAATTTTCACTTAAAAATAGCACATATAAACCCAGAGAATATCTATCCATCAGTTTGGACATTTGTACATCAACTAAGCCATCAATTTAGGATAACCAAAAATAGCTGCAGGATTTTGGGTAGAAATTTCAGCATTGCTCCAAAGAGGCTTCACACACTTCTCACCTAGAGGGATAAAAGCAGATGCACCAAAGGAGTGTCTGTTGACAGAGATGTCCACACTCTTGCATATGCTCTTTTGTACTTGCTCACCCCCACTCCTCTGTTAGGATTTCTTGCTGTGAAGGCCCTGCATTCTTATTCTTGAGGAATCCTGGGAAGGAATCTCCTCCCCGGCACAAGGCAGGCCACCAGAAGAAGCAGGTGGCAGTTGTGAGCAGAGGATGAAAGAAATCCAGAAGAGAAAGCTGTTTGGGAAGTAAGGAGGACAAGAGCCAATTTATATTTTAATGATTAAAGAGAGATTAAAGCCAACAGCATCAGGATTTTAACTCTGCAGCTGGTGGGTTTCTTTGTTTTCTGGTCAATGAAGCTGAATTATGAGACTGAGGAAACTTCAAAAGTGTTAAAAGATGTCATAATAATAAAGGGAAGTCTATAATTATGGAGAAATTATTGCATATAATATGGAAGTGGATTGCACTTAAACAGCCTCATCAAACCCATTTCCACTGAAAACTCATTGATGCCACAGATGAGGACTTCAGGTGGGAGGATGAGCCAGAGGAATGGATGAACACTTAAGAAACAAAGTCCTCGTTTTCATGCTAATGCCCCTGAGCAGTTCAGAAGGAGGGGAGAGAAACAGTCTTTGTAGAACATTGTGACAGGAATGCAGCATGGAAGGGGAGGAGGAACCTCCTCGGGTGCAGGGATGAACTGCTTCAAATGAACACTTGAAGTTGTTCATGAGACAGCAGCAGCTGTAAGCCTTCTGCAAGCCCAGCACATTTTATTATTCTTGCAAAATAAAATTTAAAAAAGTCAGTAACTGACATAATCAGATTGACAGAGATTCATCAGGGACTGGGATATTGTGCTGTTGCTGTCTTTTCATCCTCCTCTTGTTAGACATGAAGAACAAGATATCTTCTCACAGGACCACTCAAAAAGACTTGTCCTCCCTTGTGCAAAACAGCTAGTTGAGCCCCCTCTAATATTAAAAAGCATTATTTAAGTTTCTCTTTTACCTAAGAACATGAAAGAAGCCCTCTCCCAAACAGCCCTTCAGTTCTGCTTTGGACATCCTTCATCACTGGGGCTCCTTTTGACTTATCATCTGCATCCTGCCCCAGTGTCCTGCTCCTTGACCCCAGGATGATACCTGGGGCAAGTGCTCCAGCTTTCCCGTGGATAGAAGGCTGCTTTGTAGTTCCCAACACTCCTTATTTTTGCTGCAGGGTGGTGGGTTGTTCCAGGGATGGAGGTACACAGGCCCCAGAGGTAACACCAACCCCATCATTAATTGTCAGGCTGCACCCAGGAATGTCTGGATTTCATTTAAGTAAGGAAGCTTCTGCTAACTTCAGGTAACTTCTAGTAAAAGATGCTGGTTTCTCACTTCCAAGCTCCTGTGAAATATTCTGGGGGGAAACAGGTACCATAAAGTACAATTTAAAGCAACCATATGAAGAAAAGAGTCTCCTCTTCCTTTACTGTACCAGTTCTTGATGCAACACTTTGATCTCTCCATGACTTCAGACATCAGGAGTCCAGAAAAACAAGCTCTGTTGTTCTTCAGGTTAAAAAAAAACCAACCCCACAGTTTTATGATCCTGTTGAATCTCAATTCTTGTTTCTATACACAGTCTTCAATTATGATAGGGGTGAGTTGACTCTTAAATTGTGACTAAATTATGGGTAGTTAAGCTCCACACCATGCCTGAGGCTGTGCAAGTTTTTACTTGTTCAGAAAGTCCTTCTTTCTGAAGTCACAGGCCTCAGCCCCATTCAGAAATCACGTCAGATGGTGTCCATCACCACCACTTAGGGTTCCCCTGACTCAAGCACTATTTGACTGGGAGTTATGTGCATTCCTGTAAGAAATTCAAGCCACTGGGGTAAATTCTTTTGTTGAAGTTTGTTAAAAGATTGGTTAAATATGTATTCATATGTGGGGATGGGACTCTTCTCGATTTGGGATTTTCCTTCAGCCTCTTACACAGGATAATGCTGATTGTTCTCTTGAGAGGGGTTATATAAAACTTCAGCTTCAACAGGGGACCAAATTCTCAGCTGCCACAAACTGCTGTTACTCCAGGGTCAGCAGAACAGCCCAGATCTGCAGCACCATAACCATTCAGGAACAGGACTCAGTCCCAGCCATCAGCGTTTCATAACTTGCATCATCATTTGACACTCACTTCTGAAGACAAAATACAAAGATGAATTGAGCCCCCTGGGTTTTTTAGCTACTAAACGTTGCACTTCTTAACAAAGTAATTAATCTTTTCTAGAGGTTGGGTTTTTTCAAACTAAAAGAGGAGCTGTCACAGCATCAATTTCTGCTGCTTTTTTTTCACCTTCCAGTTCTGTCCTTGGTGCATATTTGCCACTTTACACTTAACGTTAACTCCTCTCATTAATTTTGCTCATGTTTTTTGTAGTTTTCTGCCTACAGTTAAGCCTCAAGTAGATAGCTGGATTGAAACAGTCAGTTTAACAGGGTGAAAGATGCATTTCATGGGTTTTTAGTGAGAAATTGAAAATCACACAGTAAGGTAACCATATGGTGTCTAGCACGATGGAGCTGACTCCTGACAAGTTGTTCTTAAAGACCACAAGGACACTCTGAACACTGCGTAGTCCAAATATAATTCACATTAATTCAAATATCTGCAGACCTTGCTTTTTATCAAAGACCCTAAGAGATTGCCAGTCTCAGCCATCTGACTTTGACAACTGCTATAGTCCCAAATAATCTTTTCAGCCACTCCACCCAGTGAAAACTGATCAGGCAACAGCACAGGCAAACCAAGAAACAAGCACAGTAGAGATCCGTTTGGTTTGGGTTTTGACATTTTTTGATCATCAGACAAATTTTGCAGCCTCATTTGCCCCTCTCCTTTCTAGTTTCTTTTATTCAAAAGAAGAAAATTAATCCAAACCCAACTCCATCACCCAACAACTTTGAGGGGTGCATTCCTTTGTGGATTACCAGACTTACCCCATTTATGTTGAGGTTCACAAACAAACCTCTCTCTCGGCAAGATTTACTCAAGTTTTCACTTCTACTTATGCTAACACTTGTATTAAACTGACAGTAATGCTGCTCACACATGCAGAATTAAGCCCATGCTCAGGTATTTGCAGCAGCTGGGCCTCAGACACAGTTCCCTCCCTCCCCCCCCAAGCTATTTAGACATCTCTGTTCAGCATACAAGTAAACACAGATTTGCATATACTTACCAAAACCTACTGCAACTTCAGTTGTAGGAAAGGTGTATGACTTTTTCTTTCAGAATATTAAAGAATCTTACCTATCAGGTACTTCTGGTATTTATCAAAAGGAAGTGGAGAGAGAAAGATCTGCAGGGTCTCACTTGACACATGTACTGATGTATCTCCAATCAAAGGCATCTGCAACACAAACTTGATCAGTCTCCAGCCTTGGAGAAAAACTCATTAAAAAGAAGCAGAAATTAGGAGGCAGTTCACTGGTGTTTTCTATGATACTTCAATAAAGCTCCCTTGTCATAGCAGATTCTGTGTCACTGGGACAATGGTACAAAAGCTGATGTTGATCTAGAAACTTGGCACCTCAGGGCCACAGGAAAGGGACTATCCAGGACCTGATGGGAAGCTCATCCTGATATCTGTGACCCACTGGGTGCCCCTAAGTCAAAGAGGATGAGCTCTGTACTCGGAGTGATATCACTCTGATGTCAGAGTGAGAATGAATCTGGTTTGATTGGAAATCAGAAAGAGAACTCAACCAGATTTAATCTGCATTCAACTGAAAAAAATTTCATTCACTCTCCTACCCTTTGATTATAAACATTTCTAGAAAAAAAAAAGTAATGGAGTGCCTGTTTTAAGAAACAGCCTTTCAAGGAAAGTTCTTTGCAGACCATCTCTGTTGGAAGATGACTTTATGTTAACAGTAAACTCATTATCACATCTACTGAATATTGGCATGCACGATATCTTCACCTTTAAAATACTATTTTTCCCCTGATACCATCAAAACTTTAATGATAGAGAGGCTTCGAAATGTTACCCATCCTGATTGATTTTTTTGTTTCCCATCCCAGAAGATTCCTGACTACTTACTAAGTACTTATTTTCCACTATTGAAAAGAGGGAATAATTGAAAATTATTTTTTACCAGGACATTTTTATACCAGCCCAGGTTAATAATGCTCAGCTGGTTTTATTGTCTTCATTTATTTAATCTTATATTTATGTATTTCTATTGCTGCTGCATTCTTTGGTCCATACTTTGTTTCCTTTACTTCAAATGCTTTGTAAAGCACAAAGCAATAGTGTCAGATTCTGGTGACTAGTCACAGAAAGGATAACAACTAGTCACAGAAAGGATAACAATTGGGAAGCTTGGAGAGAGCCAGTTTTCTTTAGGAAAAACTGAAGGCTTTGGAGATACAGTCACTTTCTCAGCTAAAAAAAAAACCCAGGATCATTCCTTCCCCTCTTTCCCACTGCCCCCAGTAAAGAAAATCATCTTATTCAAGACTAAGTATTGTAGGAAAAATACACATAGAAAATAATCTCATTTACTTTAATCACCAAGCTGATTAACTAATAAACAGCTACCTTTGTAGTCTGCATCCATCTGCCTCGGGAGAACACTTTGTTACTGAATCCTTCTCCACTTACTGAACTGAGATTCCCATTTTGTAGCTGACCAGGAGCACACAAACAGGATCCATTTTGGATCAAGTTACCCAGAAAGTTTCAGTACCACATCCAGTCCAATCCAACTGCAGGTGGATGATTAGGCCACGGGACCAGCCTGCAGCTACCCTGAATTAGTGCGGGGAAATTGGTAAAAGCTGCCATTAGGTCCCCAGCAACAAGTTTTCTCTCCAATGCTGACTTACTGAGCTGCACCACCTCCTAAACTGCTTACAGGCAGGAAGATCTCTGCATTTCTGGAGAGGAAGCACAATGCAAGTCCAAATTTAAGCAGTGTAAAGTGCAGAATTGTTGTGCTTTTCCAAGGTAAAAGCTTCATCTAAAGGCTCCAGCCCACCAAATGTTTGTGATCTCCCTCTCTCTACATCTACAGGCAGAATATCATGTGAAGCCAGCCCACTGGACTGAGGCAACACACACCTACAGCATTCTGTTCTTAAGGGTTATTTTCAGTGGTGAAAGACCATGGCTAAGGACAAGGTCTACCATGATTTTTTAGGAGAAGTTTGTGACAGAAAGTCACTTTACACTCTAAATGATCAGGGCTTTAATGATGAGTGTCCTATTCCAAACCCCATCTTGACTTAAGGGGGCAGGAAGAAGCTCATTTTTCCATGTAAGTCTTTTGATTGTGCCAGGAACATGGAACAGAAGTCCCAGATGTCAGATCCCCCTGCCAGAGGATGCAGAAAAACACATAAATTACCTCATCTAAATTTCTCCTGACCCATTTGGAAATTTATAGCAGCGCAGCCCTCCTTTCAATATATCTTCAAGTTGCCTCTTTCCCTTCCAGAAGAGCACAACAGAAGGCCAGATCTTTCTGAGAAGTCATTTCAACAGCCTATTTTCATTATACATCGTTGCTTAAATGTCTAGTCAGGTATGAATCTCACCTGAGCTCCACATGACACTGATTTGCTGTCTGGCATTACCTGGATCCCTGAGGTTTCCACCAAAACCAACATAGGATGCTGAATATGTGCGAGAAAGTGACAGCCTGAGGATTAACCTGCTTGTTGGTATTCATGTTTCAGCACATCCCCTGACAAACAGAATACTCCGGGGTCAAAAAAAAAGAGAGAATGCAGATTATTCTGATCAGAACTACATGTGTCAGGCAGACTAATACAAAATTAATTAGATCTGAGCTGCATAATATTCATTTGGATTTGTAAACACGGTGGCAGGGGTACAAGGATTATGCAGATAGAGAGCAGATAAGGTAACTAATTTGTTGATGATGCTTTAATAATGTCAGAAATGCACTTGTCTTAATAATTGCTAAAAATTAGGAATATTTTGCTGTGAATTAGTGTGTTTAGACAGCATTTCATTAAAAATGAATGTGTTTTATCAGTAGGCATGAGATACAGATAGAAATGACTTTAACAACTATTATTTAAACAATATTTAAATGATTGTTTCCATTCTTATCACAGTAGTTAGTTCAGAGCAGTACAAGCTTTTCTAAAAGGCCAACTTTGTAAACTGGAAACAGATACTGAGTTATTTTGAAATAATTATAACTCACTACCTTTTTTTTTAAACCCTGAAACAGACTTTCAAGTGCTGCAAGCTGACACTGCACTATTGATTTCAACAGTGGTGCAACAGTCATTTATTTAATTTTTAAGCAGCTTCTCCCCCCAACCAACTGACCAACTCCATGTGACAGTAAGAGAAAACCCAGTAGTGTTTAACAATTAACGAAAGCCCCCAAAACCTAACAACACCCCCCAGCAAAACACCTTAAGTTACAAGAACAAGAGGGCAGCTGATAATACTGTCCAAAGAAAGAGAAAGACTCTGTATTTAATTTTATGTGGCCTGGGAGGAGAAGAAAAGTCCTCCCCAGGATTCACCTGAGGGATTGAAACACATTCTGCAGGCAGAGTGACAGACTGCCTGACACACAGCACTGCTCAGTTTAGACGGATGGAATAGAAGGAAGGAGAAAGTCTGGAAATGGAAACTGAGGGCACTTACAAATTTGTTAACCAAAGCGCTTTTGGCAGACCGAGGTCATCCTTTTTCAGTGGCTGGATTTTACATCCTCCCACCCCCCTTGCTCCCCAGGATCTGAGCAGGATAACAATCTTCACTTGTGCTGTAAGAATGTCACAAACACACCATTTCTCATGTTCCTTTTACAAGGGGATTAGTGCTGTGGTGATTCCTGAGCCTGTTCCAAACTGTGTTCTGAGGAAAGGTTTATTAAAATTGAGATGTTATCCTGTTACATACACAATAAAAGTTGGTCATTTTACATACAGAATGAGACTATAACATAAGGATTTCACAGAGGACTAACTGGAAACAAGTTCAGGGAACTGCATGTTTGACAAAATGTCAGACAATGGCCCCAAAAGCTGAGGGAAGCTGAGAAAGATGATCATGCTTGCTTAATGAATAAAACCTCTGGGACAGGTTTTGTGCTGTATCTTTACAATCCTAGTGCCTCTGTGACCTGACTTGTGACTGGTTTTCTTCAGTGCTATTGCAATAAACGAGTATGTCACACTGGGGGAAGTGGATCAAAACAATAGTGGGGAAATTTAAGATGTGGAAGGGCTTCCTCCTTGCCCCCCAGAACAGAGTAAAACTTATTCTGCAAACATTTTTGACTCCTGACCACAGCAGTCCCCCTGAATTTGCTTTTGGGAAAACACCTTCCTCAGTGTCCTTATACACATTTCCTTCCTCACCTGGTTACTGGAGCTTATTTCAGGCCTCACTCCCTTTGTAACCAATCACTTGACCTCTGAAATACCTGGTTCAGTCCTCCAGGCAGAAACTCTATGAGGTCTGCTTAAGGCAGAATACTCACAGAAATAAATACGGGGGAAAAAAAAGCTTGAAAAAACATTTTCTTTTTTAACATCAGCAAAGTCAAGCAAGTATGCTGCTGTGATATTTAACCCTGCTGCATGCAATCCAAAGGGGACTGTGCAGCATCTGAACAGGCAGCCAACAATAAAAATGGTAGTTGCAAAAGAACAAGAAACAGCGCAGTGCTGTAGGAGGGCCCGCTGTATTATGCACAGGCTAAAAGAAGTCCTAGTCAAAAGCTCTTTCAGAAAGAACAACTTCAGACTCTTTTCCACTGACATATTTCACCTCAAAGAAGCCAGCAGATAGCAAGTCCTAATTTGCTTGCAGATCCCCATCCACCTACATGTGGTGTTTTCCACCAAAGATGCTTTACCTGAAACTGAAAACATGCACTGGTACCAAGCAGCTCTATGTCATTTTTGTTAAGCACAGGGGCCTAGGTTTGTGCATTTATTCCCCATAGCTATGCTAGAGCAAAATTAATCCAGCAGGTATCTCCAAATATCCATACAGGTAGGAATAAAACTTAAAAATTCCAGGCAAGAACTGCAAAGCTCATCAGAAAAAAAAAAACAAACAAAAACAAACCAACAAAACCTTGGGGGGCAAAATATGCTCAAAGTAATTAAAAATATTTTGCTTCCCTGGCCGAGAAAAATGTCAGATCACTGCAAGACCAAAGCAGTGAGTAATATGATGGGGATTCAATGTGAATTCAGCGTCTTAACTTTAAAAAATTAGCTTAAAATTAGAATGTGAGCTTATAGAAATGGAGAGCTTAGGGTACTGCACTGAGAGGGTGAACTTGTCCTGGGAAATATAAAATTTCTCATTGCAAAGACCTTTACACTGGTCTAATTTGAAAGTTGTCAACTTCCTGTGATGCTGACCAGCAGCAGGGAGAGTGTTCTTTCACAAGGGGAAGCCCAGAGAACAGGCAGCACAAGCAGCTGAGAAGGGGAGGGAATAGGTGTTAGTTGCTATCTGGTGTTAGCAGAGCTGCACTTTACTGGACCTAGTTTTTGGAGAAACAAGGCTGAAAAACAAAACCCAAAATCCTCCCCCCCCGCAGCCTTTGGGCTCCACTTTGGATCCTGGATCCACAGGATACTCCCAAAAAGGAGAAGCTGGGATAGTACAAAGGTCTGTCCTCTTCGAGGGAGTGGCTGTAGGGTGAGGAGTTCTCCTGCCCACCTGCCCCAAACCACATGCCCACAGCCAAGACAAGTGTTGCTGGTGAAGGAAAAGCACTGCACAGGCCTTGGCTGAAATATTTGTTTTAAACACCTCCACTTCCAAAACACAGCGTGCTCAGAAAGGACAGCACCTACAGGTTTAGGAAGGACCTGCTTTGGGGTACAAATGAGCCTTTGCCTGGACCACCCATGAAGTTACAACCTTCTTGTCTGCATGTGTTCCCCGAGGCAGGTTGTTTAACCCCACCTGCATTCTATGAATTCAGGTTCTCTCCCCCTGAAACAGTGCAGTGGGACTGCACTGGGAAATAAATAAACAGAAATATCTGAACAAAGGAGAGAAGATTTTTTTTGTTTTTTAACCTGGATTCATTTCAGGAGCCCTATGGCGAGCTGTGCCAGCACTGTCTAACACAAGGGAAGAGCAACAGGCGCCAGAGCTAACCATATTTTATCCTGAAAGCATGGCATATTCTAATTTAAGGAACACACGTTCTCACAGACCCTCTAGGCTGGTCATTCCTCTGTGTCTGCTCCTCTCTGAGCACACACACTGAGCTAACCAGCCATCTACTACGATTCAAATATTTCTGACCTAGCTTTGATCTAGACAGATGGGAAAATACATAAGCTTAGTGCAGTTATACAGGTTGTCTGACTAAAAAGAATAAATACCTCATTTCTCAGTTTCATCCAAAATTTGTTTCCTGAGCACTGCCGTCCTAAACACGCGACACTTACACCAAGAGCAGAGACTCACTTTGGAGAGACAAACCAGTTCCTGCCAACAAAAGGTGGTTTTCAGTGAGCACAATCAATAATATGTCAACACCAGTTGTTTCTGGGTCTTATAGAAACGATGCCAAACGTTATGGGTTGCCACAGTATCACAGTGTTCATCTGTTTTGGTGAAACATATAAAGGATCTGGCTGAGAAAAGCTGGAGATTTTATTTTGGAAAGTCATGTAAGCTTAATGAGGGACATATAAAATGGCCTATGACAGCATTTTGCCCTATGGCAGGACACACAGATTAGTAAGAAAATAAAAAAGGCACATGGATTAGAAAGTGATCGAGTAACAGAAACTGCCCAGCTGAAAATGTGCATGTTGAAGTTGGATACAGACCAATCAGCCCATAGGGAAGACATGTCAGTGGTTAGAGGTGAAGATTTAATGCTGGAAAACAGTTCACAGGCAATTGTTTTAATATAAAATTTGCCTCAAATGGAGCCTAACAATCCCAGTGTGGATATAGAGACATTTAGCATGAGTGGTCTTTTACAGGCATGGCCTTTTGCAGTGCACATTTGGGTGCAGAACAGACACTACAGGAGTCCTGACACCACATGACTAGATCTACCAAAAGAGGACACGGAACTTTTGCTTTATCATTTTTCAACACAATTATAACAGCTAAAAGTACTATTGAAGTGGTTTGCATATTTAAATTAGCCCAGAGGTTTGTTTATCCAGTACCACAATTTCTCCTCAGTCATAGAATTTGACTTGTCAGTTTTCACTTACGTATTATAGCACATTTCACACAGCACATTATAGCAGTATTTCACATCAGTATTATAGCACTGATGTTTCTGTATTTAGAGGGGAACTGAACAATGTGAAAATGAATTCCTTAATGCTTGGGAAGCACCATGGTCCTAGATCAATATACCCCACTGAACCCACTGCAGATACAGATTATTCATCTTCTGAGATGCACAACGTGAACACTGGAGAAAGAAAAGACGTATAAACTGCTCGAACACCAAAGACACTCAGATACTAAACAGCTTCTGATGGAGCACCATCCACAACAAGGAAGCAACTAGAAGGAAAAAATGCAGGAGAACACCCTCCTTCTGTACATTCACATTATGCACAGAGCATGTTATTAACCTTTACCTTTCCTTTGTGCAAGCAAAAGCCAAATGGTAGCACAGCAGCTACAAGCACACGTTCCTGTTCCCTCAGCATGCTGACTTATGTCAGGCAGCCTGGGACTGCAGGATGGGGACACCTGAGGCCTGAGAAGATGGTCCTGGGGCAGAGAACATTGCTTAGCTTGAAGGAGGCCACCGTGAAAATCCACCCAGAAGTCCCAGTCAGTCACACTGCAGCAGTGAATGCAGCATCTCAAGCTGTAATGGTTGATATGAAATGACTGGGTGATCCTCAGCAAAGGTTAGAACACAATTTTCCAATTTCTACAGAGATGAAGAGTGTATCAGCAGATCAGGCTGTTTACTTCCTGTAACTGAGAGATGCTAAAGAGCTTGCTGCTCCTTGTCTGATAATTAGTAAATTATAAATTCATAGATGGAATCGGATATTATTAGCCAAGACAATTAATGTCTGTGTGCTTGTTATTTTATAATATACTAACATAAAACTTCCAATGCCACATAAAGCAATTTCTTTCACTTCCACTGGTTATTTTTCACTTCTACTGCAGATATAAAGCAGAGACCGGGAGGAAAGCTCCCAGTGATGAATTCCTATCCTTAAGATTATAAATAAACTTGATAACTACTCTCAATCCATACTGGCAAATTAGTTCTACGTCAGTGGAAACAAAGGCTTGTCTTCCAGGAGCTCATTTGTACTTTCTGTGGCTCTGCCCCCACCTTGGCCCATCCCTTGGCCTCAGCTGGTGTCAATCAGTGCTGCTGCCTTTGATATCAGCTCAGCAGGAATGATTTCTGCCAGCTGAAGATCTCTGGGCCCTCCCTCATAGTATTTCTACAGCCTTATCTTTCTAGAAACAGAGCAGTGGTCCCTTAAGTTGGCTTTCCCCACTGGAGGCTGTAGCCCCTCAATTGTATAGGGAGCCTCACCACTGCCCTCAAAAGAAAGCAGATCCTCTGCTTCTCCTAGCCTCTCTCCTCTCCCTGCCAAGGAATGACATCATGAGCTACATCATTTCCATGAAGAAGGTTCAGCACCCGTGAGGGAGAAGTCCCTGAAGATTTGAGCTGGAGAGAAGTTGTTTTGCAGCTGGGTCTGCCCTGGGGCAGCCTCACCTTGAGTCCTCTGTGCAGTTTTGAGCATCACGATACAAAAAAAAAAGACATTAAGCTGTTGGAGAGTGTCCAAAGGAGGGCAACGAGGATGGTGAGGGGTCTGGAGGGGAAGCCTTATGAGGATCAACTGAGGGTACTTGGTTTGTTCAGCCTGGAGAAGAGGAGACTGATGGAAGAGCTCACTGCAGTCACAACTTCCTCAGGAGGAGCAGAGGAGGGGCAGGCACTGAGCCCTGCTCTGGGGGGACAAAGGACAGCACCCAGGGAATGGCTGGAGCTGTGTCAGGGGAGCTTTAGTTTGGATATTGGGAAAAGGTTCTTCCCCCACAGGGTGGCTAGGCACTGACCAGGCTCCCCAGGGCAGTGGGCACAGCCCCAAGGCTGCCAGAGCTCCAGGAGCATTTGGACAACACTCTCAGGCACGTGGTGTGGCTCTTGGGGTGTCCTGTGCAGGGATGATCCTGATGGGTCCTTTCCAACTCAGCATATTCTGTGAGTCTGGTCTCTCCAGGAACTTCCCTCAATGAGGATGTTCCCACGTGCTGGTGGACAGAGGAGCTGCACGTCAAGCCGGGAGGCAGCAGGGATCTAAAGGAGCAGTTGCTGTTTCTTCCATCTGCATTTTCCAGTCACACAGCAATTGATCACAGAAAGGACAGCACATAAAATTGGCTTTTAAATGACCTGGGTACAACAGCTCCAGGCTCAATTCCTTTTATAACTCTACACGTGATTAACTACTGCTCATGAATCAAAGCATTCTTAACAGGATATAAATTAATATTTTCTAATTCATATTTTATTTGTTTATATATTTGTACACTAAAAATAACTAATCTAAAATAATTTTCATCACATGGTTTCATATGAAATAAGGGAACAGAAGAATCTAAAACCAAAACCGAAGGCAGAGAACATAAGTATCTGTTTCATTTTATACAGGCTGCAGTTTGACCATGACAGAAGTCCAGATTTCATAACTGCTGTTTTGCTCCATGGTACCTGAGTCACCTGAGTGAAATCAAAACCAATCTCTCTCCATGTCCAGCAATTCATCAAAATGCTTTTATTCCATTTAATAACAACAGAAACAGTCCAATAGTGTCTAGCAGAACATATTTCTGGGAAAATGCTAATCTGGTTAAAATCACAGCTTCTTGTTAATTTCAGAGAAGAGATTTTTATGTTTATAGTAATTTGTGGGGTTTTTTCAGCTCTGTGTTTGATGTATGTTTCATAACTAAAAACGAAAAGACAAAATGTTTGCTTTGAGAACAGTAATTCAAGTTACTCAAGATTTTTTTCAAACAATTTATTTTATAAAAATAAGAGGTTTATAAAATGCCAGGCAGAAATGGTTCATTTTCCTGTGAAGTGAAAATTTCTAATTTTGATCTGTCACCAATAACCAATGGAGGGCTCTAAAAGCAAGATGAAAAAGCAAAGTTGTATTTAAAAATACATACTCAAAGTGTCTTCTCCTCACCTGCAGGGAAATTAACTGTTTGTGTGCTGGACTGTTTGCCTCATCCTTGTACTTGAGACAAGTACATTCCACAATCCAGAGCGTGTTTTTGGTTTCACTGGATCAGCTGCCATTCCTCCTCCTGGCCCCACAGCGTGATATCCAAAGTGCTTCAAGTGCTCAGTTTTTCTTCAAGGTTCTTTTAACTGTGAGACAGTAATAAAAAACCAAACAGTTTCAAAAAATGGCAGAACAATCTCCCTTCCTACAGGAGACAAAAGAACTTAATCCTGATTGACCAGAAGTTCATAGTCAGGGCCAGGCTGAGAATCGTAAATCAAATCCATGACATTCAAGTCTTGCCTATGTAGAGGACATTGGGAAAACAATCCTGCCTTCACTGACTGGATCCAGCCCTCAGTGATGGATGACTGACCACCAGCTTAAGGAACTTCGCCAGTCAGTAGGTGACTGTGCACATGTCCCAGCAGAGCCAGCAAGGCCATCCCAGTTACAAAGTGCAGCTCTTTGCTCTGTGTCTCTCCATTCACACCACCCATTTTGGCTTTGCCTTTAACTATCAGCATTAGGGGCACAGAACTGGAAATGGCCCCTGGGTCACTGCAACTGGATCCTGATTATGCAGAGCTGAGTTACTGAATCCTTTTCACAAACTGCCACAATATCAAAGGCAATAATGATTTTTGCTCTCATTAACACTATGAAGAATTTTAATTTGGCCCTCAGTCTCCTATGAATGAAATCAAGGCAGATGATTTAAGTTGCTTCTCCTTTTCCTGGTACTTTGACTCATGACTTCCTGATCCTCTGTTAGCAACTTAAAACGTATTTTCTTCTCTGAGTTGTACATATTTATGCTGAACATATTAACTGTGCATATTCATGTTGTACACATTAATAATACACATAATTATTCAAGCATTGCATATTAATCAATTATAATTATTTCTGAAATCCTAAGTTCACTAATGCTTAGTAACAAATTCCATTAACTAAACTGAAATAGGTTTTCTCTCTGTTTATTGTCATGGAAAGGGAATGAAAAAATACAGATTCATATTGTTGATAGGGGGCTCTGTCAAATACTCTTTTATGGACAATAATCAATTGTAACCTTGATTTAACTGGTTTTCAGTCCACCTGCAAACTTTCTACGAGGCAGAGGTTTCAGAAAAATAGATTATTACACATGGATTAATTATAGATTTGATTTAGCAGGTGGATTACACTTACAGACCTTGTAATCCTTCATCCTGAAATCACTTCAGGCCTGAAGGTTTATTCCAGCAGGCAGCTGATCCCTCCTCCGCCTTCTCCTGCAACAAGGATTCATCAAGCAGCTTCACAAGCACAGCAGTGGCAGAGTTCATGCTCAGCTAACATAAACCTTCAAAAATCTTCCCATTTTCTCAGGATGCGTGGAAATGCTCCTGCCAGGGAGCGTTCAGCCAGCTTCCTAAAAACCACCTAAATGCAGTGGGGGAAAACTTGGAAAGCATGTCTGCAAAGCAGGTTTTTTAAAAAGCTTGCTAGTTATCACATGATGGGCACCTAGACCAGAGCTTCTCAACCCAGGCATGAAAAAACCTGACCTGTTCCAAATGGACAGCCACTAAGTACAGCAGCAAACAAATGCCAGTTTATTTTCATTCTTCTTTACTAGAGAATGGGGGGGAATGAAAAACAAAAAACCCCAACCGACCAACCAACCAAAACACCCCACAAAACATCTTTTCTAGAAGAATAAAAAAGCAAAACTATGTCCTGCATGGCTGTCTTAAAAGTCAGGAAAAAAAAAGAGAGAGAGAGTAAGGTCACCACATTTTAGTGGGTTTGGATATGACACTTTGCTCTCAATTGAAGAAGGATATCAAAAATTTTAAAGTCAGCTCCTAGGTATCATAATAACAATAATAATAATAATAATAATAATAATCATCATCATCATCATCAGAATAATGTCTCTGTTTACCAGAGTCAGAACCTTCCATGTAATTTTTTGGTGAAGTTTAGTTTCTAATCCCAGACAGTCCAACACTTGAGAATGAAGTGGGAGGCAGCATTTCTGGTGTGAGAGCACACACTCTCCAGGCAGACACACCACATTGAGCAGGGGCAGAGCAGAGAACCCAGGACATGGATGGAGGATGTCTGTTTGCATAAAACAGAAGAGCTGAACAAGTAATTCACATGATTTTTAAGTGTTCAAATAATTACATCCTTTTTAATATGTAACTTCCATTGCCACGATCTCGACAATCTTCTCCCCACTTAGCAGCTATTCCCCTTCAGCTCCTCCAAACCTCCAGGGATTTCTTCTCCCACACTTGACAAGAACACTCTCTATAAATGCAGTAGCTCTAATTGCAACTGGAGCTGGAAATGTAGATTTTATAGAAGGAATGATTCCTTGATTTCCCAAGTTTGGCCTGGGTCACAGCTGACCCCGTAGCTCCTTTTAGAAGACAGACCCTTGCTAAGCAGTTCAGCAGTTTAACACCTGAAGCACCATGTCTGTGATGCTGTTCTGACCTTTTCAGAAGTGATAATTTATATGAGTAATATACACAGTGATTAGTTGCATAAATTATTCAATAAAACCAGCAATTTAAGTAAAAAACACATGCTACTAGTACATAGATTATGAGGCCAGAATCTTGGTTTTGTTCCAGACAAATCCAGAATGTGCTAAAATTTTCTTAAGGTAGAATTTTGTCAAAAATAACTTTTATTATATTAAAACTATTGTGTTTTTTATCAGTTCCTTGCTGCCTATTTATTGTGTGTCTTCCCTATAAAAATCAGAGAGAATACTTCAAAAATTACAAAGCTGGCAACAACTGTGATCAAATAACCTGAGCAATATTTTGAGTATGATTAAATAGCATCCTGTGAGTGAAGTTTATCTATTTGATAAGGGTTCCAAATCTGCCTAAAATTTCTCAACATCAGTAACTTCAGAATGGCTGAAGATTCTTCTGTGGGAGAAATCTCATGTCAGTGGTTCCTGAATTCTTTTCCTGTTATTTCAGCCCTCAAACAAGATATTTAGCTTGACTTGTTTCCAATTCAAAAGCACTTTAATGTACTATATATATAAAGCTATATGTATCAATCTCTAGTGCTGTTTTGATTAAGAAAGGATATGTTTTTTCTGTTTTAATACACAGTTACACCATTGTTTGCTAAACAAGGGGAAAACAATACTCCAAAAACTGATTAAACATCAACTCCTCACCATGGATATGGTGGGGAAAGGAGTGTATGTACCCTATGTACACACAAAAGGTGGAGCAGAAACTCTAAATTACATAAAAATTCTATTTCCTTTTTAATTTTAACCCTTAATATTTACATATTCTGTACTGAAATAATTTCATCGGTAAAGAAAACAACTGGCCCAAGATTCATGAAATAATATTTAATGGAGTTTCTCCAGAATCCTCCTGTCACAGCTTTAATTGAGGGTGGGTTTACTATCTGGGATTTCAATTAAATCCCCCTGCAGAAAGCTGGATGCTGAGACTCCTGCCCTCACCCTCAGGGTTCCCCAGGACTTGGTTTGATAGAGGAGACCACCAGAGGCATCAGCATCCAGTGATCAATGTGTTTCCTATCTCTAACGTGTTGCCTTCTTGAAAATAATCACATTTTCTCCTTACAATTCTTACAGGCTCCTGTGGTTAAATATGTCTCTTTTTAGAAATGCAACTGATGCTTCAGGGAAAGAATTTTCAGGGAAAATTCCGTGTTAATACAGAAAAGGTTTTTTACTTCCTGCACCTGAAGTCAGGGAGAGATAAAGAGATTTATTTCCTTAGTATCCAAATGGTAAAAGAACTTGTCTTATCTTGTTCTTGCCTAGCTTAAAGCTGGGTTTCTAACATCACTAAAGAACAGGAAAAAGAAAAATGAAACCAGGATTACAGCCAGCTCCTGGAACTATGGCAATGCTGTGTTAGGGGGAAAAAAAAGTCCATTTCCATTCTCCCTTTTGTCCTGGTGAATCAAAGGCCCTCTGATTGCTGGTGTCATGTAATACTGATCAGAAAGGAATTAAGTGGCCAGTGAGAATGTTCCTTCTATCAAAGAGCTGGCAAATTGCGAGATTTAAAAGCCCAGAGGTCAGTGTAAATCTCCATATCAGAGGCAGCAGAATGGAGAGGGGGGAAACAGGGATGGGGGGAATCTATTACAGTCAGCTCAGTCCCTCACATCCAAATTTCTGTGGAAAAAGACATTAATGATCCCCTCTCACTTTTGAGTCATGCTGTATTCACCATTTACTCTTTCTTATAAAGGCTTCACTTTTTAATCCCAATTCAGTATTTTGTTTTTATCTCACAATTATACAGAGCCCAGCCTGAAGATGAACTGAATCCACTATAGTAACTGCCTCAGCTGCTGCTCTCTCTCATTAAAAGATGATTCACAAAACCCTCCTAAAGGAAGATGTTTGTCACACCAAGAGTTCCCCAGCAATTCACTCGCCTCAGATCAAAGCCTTCCTGGGGGGGAAGAGAGAGGATGGGTGAGGCCTCATCTAGGAGACTGCTCGTCCTGTGTCCTCTTTTGGAGCTACAAAGAGACAGAAGAGTTGCAGTGCAGATCATCTATGCCAACCAAAGGTCACCCCCACGTGTCTGACCTCCTCCTTCCTTTCTTCCACAGGCAAACACACAGAAAAAGTTATTTTGTTTCACCTGGAATTTTATCTTTTCAACTGAAGGGTTTTACACACTGCCTGGGATTGCCTTCAGAGTTTCACATGCTCATAATGGCAGAGCAGAAACAGCAAAGTGAACTCAGGTTCACGAATTTTCTCCAGTGGAACTAACTGCTCATATCAGATGTAAAATAAGCACTTCCCTGCTAAATCCCTTCTCAGTTAATGACTGTGTTTAATGATCTTTAAAGAAACAGCAAAACAATTCCTCTTCCTGCAGAGCACAGAGAGAACCCCTTAAAACTCAAAATTGTGGATATTAGTTTGTGTTTTGGGTAACTAGGGCTGTTTGTCTCGATGAACTTCCCTTTTCCAAAGGGGGATTGATGTTCTTATTCTTTAAACTGAATTCAACAGATCCCTTCTGCTCAAATCTGCACAGCAGTGCGCTGTTGATGGTAAAAAGGATTGGGATTTCAATATGGACAGCTAAAATTTCATCCTGTCTGCCAAGGTTACCATGGGGAGGATGATGTGAAATTTTCTGCCAAAAAGAAAAAGAAAAATTAAGGGAAAAAAAAAAAGAAAGAAAGAAAGAAAAAAGAAAAGCAAATGTGAACTAAAACTTGGTAAACTTGGCAAATGTGCGTATCAGTGCCCCTGTGGCATTGATTTAGGGTCAAAATTAGTGGAGGCACTAATTCTGCCCCAGAATGATTGTTGCTCCTGGTTTCCTGTGGGGTCAGTGAAGGCAGAAGGGGCACTGCAAACACTTCCAGTTCCTCCCACAAAGCCCAAGTGTCCTCAGAGTCTTCCTCTCGGTGTCTATTTTGCACGTGTTGCTGACAAATACAGGCAGCCAAGCTGGGTCCTACCCCTGCATATGGAGCTTTGTTAAATACAGATGGTGTAGTTTAAGTTGTTCATAATTAGGACTCATGTCCCTGTAACTTGCATGCCTTTCATAAATGCATATAAAGCTCTCCATCTGCTTTGAGGCACAGCAGTGTAAATAATTCACTGGAGCTTCTATTTTATTTGTTCTGCTTTTAGTGATATAAGGAATTAGCCTGGCTGCTCTGAAAGGGTCTCTCCATCCCCTGCCTTCCCTGCTCTTGCACAACGACAATCATCACTGAGCTACAGCCTTGCCCTTATCGCTTCGTCTGACTCACTTGAGCTGCTCAGTGAGCACAGAGCCAACCCTCAGGAGGGAAACCTCATTGATACCAGGGACCACCCAGTGATTGCAGCCCACTGGGAACACCACTGAACTAATGTAGGTGATTGGCTTTATTCAAAGCTGCAGCAAGCACTGAAAGGAAAAGCCTCCCCTCTGTAAATTAGAGGAGCATCTGATATCCTCTTTGGAGATGACATCATTCCCTCTATGAGGGTGACTGATGGACTGAATTGTACTCCTGCATTGTGTTTATACTCACATCGTTCCATTAACTTCAGTGAAGGCAATTATTATATTAATTTAATTGCACGTAACATCCTGTTGTAGAACGAGCCACTTGTGAAAGGACTAAAATGCTCAAATTTCTTTTACACCATTCAGGGGTTTCCCTTCATTGCCCTGTGACTTCCCAAGCTTCTGACAAACAGCTGACATTTCTGCCATGGCCACAAATGGAAATTTGAGAGTTCAGACAGTTTGCTGTTTCAATTGCTGTGAACGCAGCAGTGGGGAGTGGTGTGGGGACAAGAGTGGAGCACCTTACCCATCACTATAAATTCTTTACTTTTCCAGGATCAGCTGTTTGTGAAGGCAGTTACCTTCTCTCTAGCCTCCAGAGCCTCAACCAGTCAGTCAAGAAGGACAAGGAAAGCTCTGCACAGCTCCTAGCTCAAGCCTTGCCCCCATTTTTTTTGGTTTTTAAACAGAACTGGCCTTTCCAATATTGACAGGTCCTGGGAGAAACCCACATTTTGTTTGTTTCTTTTTTGTTCATAAAAATATCGCCGTGGGTTGGTTCATACTTTTGGCGTGACCTTGAAATTAGCCTCTACCTCAGAGAAACAATCACCTTGACAATGTTCTTATAAATCCCCATTATGCCTCCAGAGCCAAGGCACTATTTTAAACACTGCATGTCAAAACCAGCCTGTATTTTTGCTTACACAAGGCAAAGCTGTTTGGATGGTTTCTTCCTCTCCCAGCATCATTAGCTGAATGATCAATAGTCCCAATATTCTCACCAGAGACCCACATCTGACAGAAGAATCTGATATAGGACCAAGGCTACAAAACATCTGTAATTAAGGCAGGCTCTGTGGGTGCCTAAGCATCATCTATCATATATATTCTGTCTGAAGAATGTTTTTGTTTTGGACATCTAGAAATACATAAACTCTTTTCCAACTATCACATCACCACAGAGGTGGTATAGGTGTGATAATGCATTAGATAATCCTACAATTTTGCTTTTCTGGGTGTTCTTCAACTCATATTCTTCACATTCACCAGCTGTCATTTCTTTCCTCCACTTGAAAGGTCGTGTATGAGAATATAGTTCTGCATCTGAAAGAAAAATGAAGTGCACATCCTGTACAGAACTTTTGCATGGGGCAAAAAGGTAATGTGGGAAGTACCTAAGAAAAAGTGGGAACACCTAAGAGGAAAAAAAATCTCCAAAATCTAGTTATTGTAATATTAATTCCACACTGTATGAATGTGCACATTCACAATAGATGTCCTTAAAGAAGACACTGGTACTGGAAAGGCTGATATTTCTGTGTGGCTGCAGATCAAAACAGAAAATAGGCTATTGCATAACTTTTTCAGAACTGGGGATCTAAAAATTATAATATATATAATATATAATTATGCTATATATTATACTAAATAATAATTATATTAAATATAATGCTAAACTGATTTTCCCTGCTTTCTAAGCCATTTCATATGATTTTGGTTTCACAAGATGAGAAAACCCTTTTTCCACCATCACAAGTGAAGGTTTGGTTTTAAGGTAACATTCTCATATGAAAATATATTCTGCTGGTTTTTTTCCTCAAAATTTGCTCCTTTTCATGTCATGTAAGGCAAGAACATTCATGATGTAAATAGATATTTTGAGAATTAAGCTCTGCTTCTTAGACTGCCTTTGGACTTCTCTTTACAGATAAATATTGCTTTGTCATTAGAAGAAGAAATCATGGTTTCTAAGCTAATTTTATCTCAGAATAATAAAATTATTCAGCTTTCAAAGTAACTTAAAAAACTTATCATCTTTCAAAATGTCTAAAATTGTTTGAAGTCAGTCCTAGAAAGCACATGCATATGTAACATTAGGTCACCTTAAGCACAGCTCCGTTTACATTTTCAGGCTACTTCCATTAGTTTTGATTGATGCAGTGTTTCCATGTGCTCCTGGACTGGAACTGCTTTTAAAACATTAATGAACTGCATTAATCTACTATATGAATTTTAATATCCAGCCATGTTAACAAGTGGTTGGGTTGTTCTGGCACGGAGATAATCGGTGTCGATCTAGTTGTGAGAAACTGAGGAGGCAGCAGGGAGACACCATTAAAGAACCTAAGGATTCAAAACTACCCAACTAACTCCTCAAAACCTAAAAAAAGAACCTAGAAAGCAGTGAAAAAAGTTTTGTAGAAAGTTTGTCAGATGCCTCTCTCTATTTGCAGCAAATCCTCTCTGAAGAAGAGTTACAGAGTGGAAAGAATGAGTTACATCCATTAGGAAGATGGTTAGATACCTTTTTCCACATGGAAAATAAGTGAGCAAACAGCAGCTGAGAGCTAATGGCAGTCATGATATCATTTGCTTTCAAAGGTCTCTTTTTTAAATAAACAGAGTGGAGATAAGCAAGTTCCTATCCTTTATTGGCAATATTTAGTTCAGGGCAGAAAAAAATTACAGGGCGCCAAAAAATTACAGCCCAGCTATAAAGGTTTAAAATCAGCAACAGAGAACTGGAAGAATCTAAAACTTCTTCCAGGGTACCAGTGAGTCAGGTGGTGCCAGATGTGGGGTTTGCACCCTACAGACCAGCACTACAGAAAACTGTAAAACTTGGAGCCTGATCTGGAGTGACCCTTCTAGGGGGACAATTTTCAATGTCAGCTTAATCAGAAAAAATTCTGCCCTCATTTGCTGGAAAGCTGAACTTTTCCCCTCTCCTTTACACCCAAACACAGGCTGCAAATGGTGGCCATTTGAATATGTTTGCTAACTCTGCCATTTCTGACTTTTTTTCAACAGAACTGTGCCTTTATGAATACAGAGACAAAAGATGATCCAAATGATCCAAAAACCACACCACAGATTCAAAAAAAAAAAAAAAAACCACCAAAAAACAAAAACCATACCAAACAAAAACAAACAAAACAAAAACAAAAACAAAAACAAAAACAAAAACAAAAAAACAAGGCAAGATTTCACCTTAGGGTTTAGACTTGCTGAGGAATGGGCATCAGGCACATCCCTGGGGACAGCCTGAGGTCAGGCTGGGTTGTGGGGAGCTGGAGACCAGCTCTGGAGCACCACTGGGGCAGGGTCTGACAGCCCCCAGGGGCTGATGTGAGGTCCTAGACACTGGGCAGGGTGGAGGAACCCTGGGGAAGGAGGTCAAGACCCACTGGTGCCCTGGTGGCTTTGCTCGTGGTGTAATGATTTAAGACAGGCAATAACTCAGCTGGCAGGAGGCAATTTCATTGCCATGGGTTGTCCTGGCAGGATAACCAGGAGCTGGGGTAAGATTTTTAAAGAGAAAAAACCCCAGGCTGCACTGGAGCACTGGGAAGCCCTTCTGCTCTCTGTATCATTACCTATGGGCAAATATATCAACATAATGTTTGCATTTGTGTTTTTTTTTTCTAGTCTATCAAACCACTTTTAGATAAGGTCAAAAATTATGGCCTGCCTCTATTTTTAAAGCAACACATGCCTTTAAAAGAATACGGTCTGGATGTATAATACCTATCCTGAGCCTCGGGGAAATCTTTTTACAACTTGGTTTCATGTTGAGTAATGCTGCTGTACGAATTCATTTCTGAAGGGCCTGGGCTGTCTCTTTGAGAGAAATGGTTCATGGCACTGGGGATTCCCTGGGTTTCTGAAATGAAAACAGGCTCCAAAAGAGTTTTTAGGGTTTTTAGGTCTGACCAAGGAAAAGACAAGCCCCGGGGAAGATGTTTCTGTAGAAATCATCAAAGTCATCTGGTCACGACAACAAGTTGACCCTGTTGTGCTTCTTTTCTGATCTGTCTGTTTATAGGATGCAGTTTTACCACTGATTTACTGGTCTCTTTTACCAATCTGCTGGCCCCACCTAGGGAGACACCTCTTTCTAAACATAAACTATCTCTATAAGCCAAATGAACTAGTTACTGAAACATGCTGTGGAACAATAATATCTGCTAAATGTGCATCCTGATATTTTCATCTCTCATACTGCACTTCTGCTCTACTCCTCAGCTCCTCTTTACAGTTTGATCACACCATTCAGAGAAACTGTCATGTGAAATAAAATATACTTCCATTGCCTGAAAACTGGTTTGCAACAACAAAAATCCTATTTCTCTTTTACAGAACCAGAGACTGAGGCAAATCAAACCTCTGTGATAAAGTTTCCCTAACAAATCACTGAAAAAATGCAATTCAGTACCATTAGTGATTAAGAAAACAGTTACAGTGTCCAGACCAGAATCCCCACCCTCCAAAGAATTCCTAATTCACAGGACAAAACGATGCTGCGTAACCTCCCCAGAAAACAATAACACAATGATCCAAGCTTCCTTGAGGCATCTCATTTGCAAGGTGCTGAAACTGAATTCTGCAAGACATCCAATACACATTGATTAGTACTTCCCACAAAGGTGGTCACTGTTGGCACCAACGAGATCCCCAACTTGCAGATTCGAGAGTAAAAGAGAAACACAATGTACCATGTACGTACACGGCTTTGTTTAAAGTGTTATTTGAGCTCAATCATCCGTGTTAAATCTGTCTCTGCAAAGTCTCCCTTGTGCTTTAACAGCTACTGAAGCCTCCTGAGCTGGTCAAAGCAAGGCTACTGTAAACGTTGAGGTGGTGTTAGTTATACGAAAGAAGCAAAAAGATCGTCTCGTTCTTCTCACAGTGATTAGTAAGAGACTTCCAGCCTTTCTGCCAAATCTATCACTGGCTAGACTTTTTTTCCTGTTTGAAACAGGACCCCACATCACAGATTTTCCTTTGGTTTTATTTTTATTAAGTTGAATTACTTGATCAAATGTTAACTGCAATGACTCATCCTCCTATCCTCTACTTATTGTTTATGGGGTCAAGCAAGAAGCAACATTACCTCCAATTGATTCAGGGATTGTTTGGTGAAACTGCTGCTCAGCTGTCATGTCTAAGAATTACTAAATTTTATCAGTTTAAGAATATTTTTGCTATGCTTCTGAAAGGCAAACTTACACCTCCTCTGGTTACAATCTGTGCTAGTACTCCTGTCTTGATAACATGATTACAGTGGCTCTACTTTAGATTTTAGCCAAAACTAAACATGCTTTCTCAAAAGACCTGGCTTTCATTACAATAAAATATTTTTTTATCCTCAACAAAGCAACTGCAATCTGTAGTTTTCCATTTGACTCTCAGTTCCCCTTTCTTTTCAGATTTCCCAGTCAGTAAGTGTAGAACGTCACTCTCTGCCCGGCTCTTGTGATATTAAACCTGCTTTTTAATTTGAGTATAATGGATTAAATGATGGAGGTATGATTTAATCACATTCTGGATAGGGCAAATACAAACTGCTCCGCATGACATTGTCACTAAATTAATTCTTTCTTGGTGTTTTCAGTAAATCTTTTCCTAAAAATAGAAGTTCGAAAGCTAAATAACTTTGCAACCTTGAAATGTACAGTCAAGAAAAAAATAAAAAGTTTGAGTCATGGTGCTGGTTGTAACTCTCAGACATGGACTCTGGCACTAAAAATTGCATTCCCACAGTACTTCCCATTCATTCCAAGAGATTCTCAAAGCAGTATCAAGTCTGGATTGGCACAAACACTGTAAAAACCTGCAGCATAAACTATTTCTCTCTGAAAGGTTTTGCCTTGGATATTGGTCACCTGGCATCTTTAATCCCTTCTTCTTTTGTTTGATGGGTTTTCTTGACCTGCACTGTTGTCTCACACCACAGTTCTCTGTTCTGTACACTTTCCTGCATTTCTCCTGGCCCTCTGCCTGCCTTGCCTGCTTTGTCTGGAAGTTGGGTATACGAAGTTTGATGCAAAACTTGTTTATCCCTTTCAGAAGAGAGCCATTTTTAAAAAATTATTATTATTTTTAAGAAGTAGTTGGAAAGCACAGTTGGTTCTGACAGTGTTATTTTGGCAGGACTGGAGCAAAAACTGAGTAGAGATTTCTCAGACAAGTTTAAAAACCCCAAAACCAACAGCCCAAGTCGATCATACATTCAAATGAAAGATTGGGCACAAAAACGTTACAACTTTCTGCATACCAAAAAGCTGAATGAATGCTTGGAGCATTCTTTAAACTACCGACTTTTAGAACATTCAAAGAGAAGGACTTGACTTTCTTTATGACTCAGCTTTTCAACCTTCTAGACACAGCGAAAATAGGAAGAGCTGAAAACTTCTCCAACATCGGGATTTTACCATATGAAAGGAGTTGAAATCACAGAGTGTCAGCTCCCTCTATTCCTTCATCGTTCACTGCTCCTGATTTCACCTGTTTCCGATTCTGTTTAGCATATACAAGGGATGTCGCTCTGATAAAAGCACCAAGCTGATCAGCTGCTCAGGGAGATGTATTCGAACAGAGTAGGCACCAGTCATTATGGCAGGCAGAAAAATTCAGTCCTAATGTCCTCCAAAGAACCCATAGAGAGGTGGAAAAGGAACACGTTCAGCAGTGCTGAGCTGTAAGCAGTTCCTGTGCGCATGGGAGAAAACTTCCAGTGAGTGCATCCACAAGCTTCTGGAAAATATTCCCCGGGATCGACGCAACCCTGGCTGCAAAGAGCGATGTGCACCTGCAGAAACAGGATATTGTGGTTAAACGTAGGACAGGAAAAATGCACGAGGCACGGAAAGCTTAAAGCAATTGTTCCTGACAGGTGGGGAGGGAAGGGAGGTGGGTGACAATAAGGAGGTTGTTTGCAGCACTGGGTCAGTTCGTTGTGCTCAGCTGACAGGTCGGGCAGCAGACCTGCTGTGCTACAGCAGCAGTTCCACATAAGCTGTAACATCATTAACACAGGATGGTGCTGTGTCTTGACTCTTTCACCACCCTCCACTCTCATGCTGACACGGTCAGTTTGGCAACCATGCAGTCAACTTCATCACGGAGCTGAAGATTGAAGTAAAATTCTGCTTTACCTGAGAGGAGGGATAAAGAGGCAAGAAAGGAGGGTGAGATGGCAAAAGGAAAAATGTGACTCTCTCTTTAGACGATTTAGCCACAATTTTGGTTTAGACCAGCTCAGAGTGTCCAAGGAATTGATCCTTGAACACTGAAGAGAATGGTGCCCAGTCATCCTAATTGCTGATAATAGAGAAAGACAATTTTTTTCTGCCCCTGGAGCAGTAAAGGAGTATGTGGAGTTGTGATCGTTCAGTTGGTCAAGGTCCACCAGTGCAGGGATGAAATGGGAAGGCTGAGGACTATTTTTGGTTTATTTGCTTTTACTGAAGTCTCAGCTGGTCTGTATTTTCCTACCTTTTCTATAAGCTGTGATGAAACTCAAAGAATTAGTGAAATGCTACCTCTTTATCTTACATTCTAGAAGAAAATGGATTAATTGGTAATAATTTAGAAAAATCCACCTTGGCTGTTGCATATTTCCTCTTTGTGATCTTCCAGGTATCTAAATTGATAACTTTCTTAATTTTTCTGGGGTGGAAAAAAAGCTGCTCAGCTTACGATTATGAGACCCCTTCAGCTTCCCTTTTTCCACAGGTGGTCCCAATGCTTGTCCATTTTTCAGACCTTCCTTTACCTTTCTCAAAAATTCCTACTGATGTTTCTGTGATTGCTTTCAGCCAAAGGATTCTTTTAGTCAGACCTAGGCAAAACTTGAAAGCATCCAGACTTCCTGAGTACTCTGTAACCATTTATTTTCCCTGCTGGCTTCAATTCCTATGTCCTTGTCACTGTGTTGACCGTCTGAACCAACTGATCCTGTTCAGTCCTTTCATGAGGACTGGAGGACTTCACACACTCACAAAATGCTGTAGATTCTTCCCTTACTTGCTAATAGACCCTAATCTATGTGTGTTTACATACACAGAGAAAATAAAACTCTCTAGAGAGAAATACTCTTTCTAAAGCCCTTGCTTTGACACTGCTGTTAATAAATTTAGGTTAAAAGAAGCTTCGACTTCCCAAAACAAAAATATATGCAGACCATACATGACAGCAGGGCAGCAGTAGCTGCTTCATAGTCATAAAGTGAGCGGAGGACCTTGCCACTGTCATATTTTCAAGTATCAGTTCCTGCTGAAGTTGGTAGAATCCAAGGTAATTTCTAATATGATTTAGTTTTATTTCTTCACTCATTTAATTTTCTTTTAATAATTGACGGCAAAATTGTGTCCCAAGCTTTACTTCAGGCACAATATGCAACTGCAGTGACCTTTTCCTACATCTCTCTCCAGAAGACATCTGCTTGGACCTGACAAATTTTTCTCCTCTTGCACTTAGAAAGAAAGACCAGCCTTTGCTGACTTAGCCTGTTCCCTGGGACAAACAGCTGCAAGTGGAGCAGAGAGAGCCAGCAGAGTTCCAGCGTGTGTGTCCTGGCTGAGTAATTCAAGCTGAAAGACCTCTGCATGGAAATTCAAGTACTGCCTGGACTCTATCACCGTTTTCACCCTGGCTGCTGGGGAAGAACATGTGTCAGTACTTGAGAAAACAGCAAGGCTCTGCAGGAAAAGAGGGGCTCTCACAGCAGAAAGCTGCTTGGATAACACACTCTGCTTGGATAACATGCCAAAGGCAAGTCTGCCACAGCAAACGTTCTGTCAGGCTGTTCTGCTGGCAGTGTAAGTTATTTTCTTGAAGGAGTCTCATTTCCGTCCCTTTTATAGGCATCTCAGGTCACATCCCTTATCTGTAACATGTTCTTCCCTAATGTCAAGCAATATTAAGCCTGACTAGGTTGTACTAAGGATACTGGTCCTGGATATCATTTTAATAGCAATTCCATATTCATTATCTTACGTGTCAGAGACCAACTTATTCCACAGGGCAAAAAAAACCCCAAACTTGGCATGCCTTAATCAAAATGTATCTAATGACTAGCAAGGCCAGAGCACTTGAAATAGTGCGCTGGGACACTGGGTCTGTTCTTAGAGACAATTGAAGAAAGTTCAGCTTTCACAGTTCACAAACCATGAAAGCTCTCTGGCTGTTCATGGGAGAGAGCCTGCAGTCTCCAGTGGAAGGTTTCCGAGGAGGGTCTGCCAAGGAGGCCATGGAGACAGCTGTCATCAAAGAACACTCAGTCAGCTCTCACCTTTGCTGGGTTTTTAGAGTCCAGAGACCCAGAGTTTGCTGTCCTCCCCCTGATCTTCTTCAACAGTGAGGAAACTTTTAGAAAGAAACGTCAGGAAATGCTCAGATATCAAACATATCCCCCTATACTCCCCCGCTCCTTTTTCTCCAGTCACTCACCCTTAAAGAAGCTTTCCCTTCCTATGTTTTTTGTCCTACCACACTGGATCTAAAAAACAGTAGGTCTGTAAGTCTTTTTCTTACGTTGAAAATGAGTCCCCATTCCTGCAGCTGCCACTATTACAAGCAGTATTTTATTATAAGCAAAATCAATAAGGCAGCATTACAACCTTTCTATCAGTGAAACAAACAGAATTAGGTTAAATTACAATCTCCTTACTCCTGCTGAAGCTTCAATAAAAGGCAACCTTTCTTGCTAAAATATAAACCAGCTGAAATTAGACATAACAAAAAAATCAAACAGCCCAATTAAGAACACTGAATCCAAAGCACAACTGCAAGATCAATACCCCTTCAAACACACAGAGAGGCAATTGCCCCATTTGCCCATGTAAAGAATTCATCAAAATGCTGTCTCATGGCAGGATTTCCAGGTGTGATTAACCTATGATGGTACTTTAGTGTTAAAACACAGTCCTCAGCCTGTGGGTCTAAATGCAATAACAGTTTTCTTTTTGCATTAGTATGGCCAAGCTTATGCTTGCTCCACAAGAAAGACTCTTCACAAGCAATGACCTAAACCCCACAGTAATATTGCTTTTGAGCTAAGTGCCATTTGAAACATGATTTACAACATGATATTGTAAAATAACACAGTATTAATAATGGTCATTATGAAAACAGCTATTCAGGTTTCCTCTCACTTCTCCATGGCTTTCTATTATACTGAGGGCATTCATTATACTAAATATTCATTCACACTTTTTTTCTTATTATGATAAACATTGCTGAGGGACAAATCCAAGAATTAAAAAGTGAGGAGATGTGGATTTTCTGAAGGCAGATACTAAACCTCTGGAGGTGTCAGGGATTGGATTTAGCTTTGCAAGTATTTAGATTTGCAAATCACTCTGGAAAACCTTACCTTAAAGACCTTTAAAGCCTACAGGACTCTAGGACAGGGAAAAAGACTTCGAGACTCTCTACATATGATCTGTAGCCAACATACCTGGAGAAAAATGAATATTCAGTTAATTCCAATTCTTCATTAAATAGCTATATTTATTCAGTAAAAGAATATTCAATATTCATAACAGTGTAAGCCTCTCCATCACACGTATCACAGAAGGTTTTACTGTGATGTATTCTGTCAAGATCACATCTCCAGATGATTTCAGAAATTACAGGGACATAAAATTTGAGGGTAAGCCTGAGCTCGACAACTCCCTTCATTCCTGAGCAGCCTAATTGCTTCTGAATTTCTTTTAAGCTGTTGCAGTTGCACATCTTTTACTTTTTGTGTTGGCTGTTCCCAGACAGACACACCTATTGCTTATGAGGGGACACATGATCAAAGCTGAGTGCTTTTTGTAACAGATGGGGGAAATCAGTGGAAAACTGAATTATCCCAAAGCCAAAATTGTAGAGAAACTGAAGGTGGACTCAGTGTAGTATCGATTGAAATAAGGGGGTGGAAAATATTTTAAAAATGCTTAAATATTTTGTCTTCAAATAACTTTGAAGAGTCATTTCTCATTTAGAGGCTAATCTTAACAGGGAAAACAAAACAAAAAAAAGCAAATTTCTGTTGAGTTAATGGAAAAGTTTTAGGCTAAACCAAAGTGAAATTACGGATTTTGTTTAATAAAACTTTCTCTTTCACCCATTGCCATGAATAATTTCTGTTTAATTCTAAAGACAATAATTTTTTCCCTATTTTTTGTTTTGACCAGCAACCAAAAAGCCCTCCCAAATCCTTTCAGCCATGCTTGTTTTATCACAAATAGTGCTCAAGAATTTCTTTTGTGTGCTCACTAAATCTCTGGATCAGTCAAATACTCTCGTGACTCACCAGCAGCATCCAGAAGGGAAGTGGAGCTGGAAAACATGCACCCTTTCAGTTTTACAAACCTGCACTCTCCATGAATTTAATGACTTTTTATTACTCCTAAATTGATTAATATATTTTTAATGGCAATATGTTATACTCTTTCCCCACACACACATTATTAATGCCATTATTATTAATGGCAAAATAGTTTTAAAACTTGAGTCTTAAAAATTGAGTGTCCAAAGAAATCCAGGTATCTTGCCCAAACTGGAGGGAGGAAATATGGAAAGGCCACCCTTGCACTGGAGCAGAGCATGGCTTTGATTCACAGACACACAGCATGTCCAGATCTTTCTGCTGGGGGAAGAACATTATCCAGCTGAGCTAAGGCAGGTTCAAGTCTGCCTCTCCCTCCCTCATTGGAGAACTTATCTGTGTTCAGGACAGGCCCCAAGTGCCACCTTTCCAAGGAGTGTTTCCCTGGGTGCTTGGCTCCCGGCTCACCAGGAGAGCTGAGCAGTCTGCACACAGTGAGTATCAAACACGCAGCACCAACAAACACCTCCTGGGAATGTCATTCGCCTTTTACAGTGCCTGGTAAAACTTCAGGCGTTGTTTTTCTCTTGCAAGGGTTTAATAACACTGTGAGCACCTGCAGCTTGAGGAGCACAGCCTCTCCATGCTCTGCTTTTAGTGCTAGTGCTGCTGTGGTCAGGTTTTTCAGGGGAAACACAAAACTCTCAACTCCTAAAATCCTTCTGGTTCCCCAGCCAGTGACACAAACACACAAACAATATTTAAAGTTTTCTAAAACGTGAGATAGATGAACTGCTGACTGTGCAGTCCTCCTGTGAAAGAAATACATTCTGCTTTGCAAAATTGTTACAAAAATTTAAAAATATTTACAGAAAGACGTGGGATAAATAAGGCACTTGTGACTTGCTCATCAAGAATCCTCAAACAGGGCTGAGTCTTTTACCTGAGAGACGACAAAAGGAGGTATAGGTCTTCTTTTTATTTTCCAAGAAGGATCTTCTTCCTCAGATAGTTTCCTGGTGCTGTTTGGCTTTTTTAATCATTAGCTGTAAAAAGGAAAACTGTAGTTTTCTCTTTGTAGCAATTCAAGAGATATCATATAGGAGAAAACCCACAAGGAATAGGAAGCAAAAAAACATAAAGAATTGTTGGAAAATTTGTTTTCCCTCTTGAAGGTTTGATCTGGTACAAAACAGATTAAGGTTTGACTCACGTTTGGGGGGTTGGTTGGTATGCTTGTTTTTACTTGGGGCTTGCATATGTTTAAGCTGAGTTGTATTGAATGTGCATGGGTTGTTATCAGGAATGATGCAGAATTTCAACACACAGACGTTACTCCGTCTCAGAAACTGGACAATATTCCCCTTCTCTCTGTCCTAAACTCCAGTATAATCTCTACATTTGACCCATGTTCCCCTAAATTGAATTTTTCTTCCTAAATTCCAAAGACTAATGATGGAAACCACACCTATTTAGATTATGTATGTAAAGACAAGGTCCTAAGTACAAAAAGTGGCAGATCCTTTAGCTGCACTTCCATTCTCCTTCTTCACTTCTTTATTCTTACTTGCTTCTGTAAAAAAAATCCTACATTCAGAACCCTCTGCCCCTCCTGAACCGTGAACACGGTCTATGTGTAAAAATGCAAAGGTTAAAACCAGAGACAAAGTTAGGCCTTCAGATGTGTAAATTCTGAATAGTCACAATTAGCCTGTCCATTCCCCAAAACATGAAATACTAGTGCATAAACTGATATCTGAACCAATAAAGGTACTCTTTTCTCGTCATTCTTGAATGTTAAAAGTCACGGAAAAGGAGAATAAAGCAGCAAGAATAAAGAAATGCAAGAATAAAGAAATCTAAGTTACTTTTTATTTCCAGAAACAAAAGAATGAGCAAATGTGTTTAATACCTTAAGGTTTACAGTCAGGTCAGAAAATTTGGAATACAAGAGTTTTGACAGACAGTAGTATAATCCTTTGATTTCACACATATTTTAGTGTCTGTCCTTTCCAGCAAATTCATATCTACACATGCCTTGAGCATCCAAGGTAGGGTTATGTTGCTGTTGGAGTCACACTGTTCTCAGAATCTGTTTCAACGTGTAATTTTCTTATAAAAAAATTCCCAGTGATTAATATGGCTTAATTTGGGGTTCACTGACTGATGGATTTTCAGTTCTACACATGTGATCTTAGATGCATTTACAGTTCAGCAATACAAATATGTTCCAAGGGAAACAAAGTTTGGGGTTATATTTGTCTTGTCCCTTGCATTTAAGCCTGGCATGAATCCAAGGCTACATTTCCTCATACAGGCATTTCTGTTTCATTATGTCCAACACAATCACACTCTCATTTCTGAATCCTGATAGAGCACTAGTATTTATATTATTTATTGTCTTGCAGCATTCACTTGAGTCAAACTACAATGCTCTCGGCACATGTTAAGATTTTGATGAGTGTATCCTGTCCTGCCTTATTTTCACATGTAAATTTCCAAAGAATGTGAAAAAGAAATTCCAAAATATTATTATTTGCATTAAGTCTGATTTTAACTGTTGCATGTTGATCACAGCACTGCCCTGGTACTTGACATTTCTTTTTCCTCCAGACATTTGCAGATTTATTTCTAGAAAAGTTTGTTCTTAGAGAGGAACAATCTGAAATTAATAAAGGTACCTCGAAATAAATGTGGGGTTTTTTTGGCACATGACACTGTTCATAAAGAAACTCAATGCAAGGGCATGTTAAACTTGCTTCAGAGAAAATCTCACAGAGAAAATTGTGGCATTCCTACAGGATCCCATGGTCTGAGGCCACCTAGGAAGCACCCAGCCCATACCAAATCATTCATTAATGGCTAATGAAAAGCAATACTACCCTGCTAATATGGATTAGAGATGAAGCCGGAACTGTGAATCCCGGCCAATTTAAACCGTTACTGTGACAGCACCAAGAAAAGAATCCATGGACATCTTCCTGACATGGGGTCACTAAATCATCCAAAAATCAATCCAAGTGCTTTAGTTTAGTTATCTCCACCAAGAGTTGAAGAAGGCTGGCATTTGTCTGCCAAGTCTGTGGCAGGATAAGATGCACAGCTTAAATCAAGTGGAACGGAAACTACTCCAGCTGCCCCCACATCCATTTTTTAAATCCCGACAAGAGTCAGTCTGGGAATTAAAAGGATTGTGCCAGGCTGGATGCATGAAAAAGAGCACTGCTTCTGGAGCATATGCTTCCTCTCAGTCTAGAGGTGTCTCCTAGTGGGCCTGAATTTCTTTGCTCTTTATGTCTGGCACAAGTGTGCAGGATCCAAAGGTATTTCTAACATGCAAAAAGAAAGTGCCCGGGCAAAATGCCTCCCACCGGAGATGACACTCACACTGGGGCTCTCCTTGTGAATCACCAGATTTGCCTTATATTTATGATACAGATGCTTTCACAGTGGTTTTTAAATTTCTGCAAGCCAGAAAATAATTTCAAGCATTTAATAAGAAGCAAAGAGCAACAGAAACACGATTATACTCTTAGTGGTAATGATTTTTTTTTCCCCCCCATGAATCCTACTTATTTAAGAAAATGTGGCTTCATTTCTTATCATATATACAGCAGGAAAAATTCTGGACAGAAAACAGAAACACTCTCAGAAAGTTAAATACCAAAAAAATAAATTAGCAGAGAGTGAGAATTTATAAGTTTTATGGATAGGAATGCAAAAAGCAAACATTATCAGTATGCACACATACTTCTATTCAACTGAAATGTAAAAATCTCCATTTTCATAAATAACGTAATAGATAACTTCAAAGAAAAGGAAACAAAAACATACTCCCTTCACAATACCAATTGCCAGTATCTGACTCTATTTGCAATTGCCTTTTTACCCTGTATTAACCTGTGTATTTGGTATCAATTAGCAAAATGTTATTTCTACAGATTTGCTTTAAACTGAACCACCACTGAAAAATCAACAGAGAAATTATGACTTAAGGCATTATGGAAAAATCAGCTCAACTTTCTTACTCTACAGCAGCTCACCACTGCAGAGAGATCCTGTGCCCCCCACAGTCAGTCTGTACTAAGAGTTCAGTAGACAAGCCAGAAGAAAACCATCTCTGAATATTCCCAGCTAACTCTGATTAGAAGTTCAAAAGGCTGACTTCTCCCCCACCCTCCAAAGCTACAAGTTTTTGCTCACAGGGTCTTGCTCTACATCTTTGCTGAAAGATTTCAAGAAATTCCTGGATTTACAAATTTAGGGACGTGGGTTAGGGAGTTAGAATCAAAGGATTTGAGTGGATGTGTTAAAGATTGGTAATCCTTTGTACACCTAAAGGCACAAAAGAGCCTCTCTCCAGGCCCAACACCACCCTTAGGGCAAGCACACCAAAGGTTTCCTAAAGGATCCACTGAAGGGAAACCAGAGACTCTCAGAGCTCAACAACAGCTTTGTAACTCAGAGAAATTTTCTAAGTTCTAGTAGAAGACAGGCAGAAGTATTGCAGTCAAAAGGTTCAAAGTGATATAAAAATCCATGTGGTACGTGGTGAGGTGCAGTATCCCGAAGGTTTTTTCCTGATATATGTAATTTTCAGACTTATTTTTAGCTGATGACTCTCAAAGTACAGTTGGTTGGGAAATGCTTTTGGGGTTACCTCAGAGAATTGGCTGGAAAAATACTGATATGAAGAGGCCTCTGTCTTTTAAGGGTTATAGGAAAATATATTGGTACAAATAAGAATACAAATATAGAACCAAACAATGCTGTGAATTTATAGTGTCCATCTGCCACAAAGAGATGTGCCTACTCCACTCCTGAAGAGCCTTGAGAGGAGGGCTGGCTGCTGCTTCAATCCTGTTACTCGTCCAGAACTTCTGAAGGAAAGGTAAAACTGCAAATGTGTTTTTCCAGTGCTGACCAAATCCTTTGTAACCATCCTTCACAGTGGTTTCGATTTTATACGGTCTTTCAAAACATGAAACTTGGATTAAATGCTTGGAGGAGTCTTGCCACAGCCTCTGCAAAAATTACTCTGCGTTTAATTACTCTCTCTCACCGCCGTTCCTTCTTTCCACAGCCTCTAATTTTGCATCTAAATTTACTATGTGCATACTTATTTTGACTTTCTATACCAGTTTTATCATGCTACACCCAGTAGAAAACATTAACAATCCAAAACTTTAGTCAAATAAAACAGCAGCACATTTTCATTCCCCGCAGCATGCTGGGTTTTGGAACAATCCCTCCGTTTTGAAAGCACAGTAAAATAGATCTCTGACAGCAGGGCTGTTACAGAAGCTGTTTTTCTGGTAGTGACAGGACTTGTTCTGTATTCCAGCCACACAGCTACAGTCCACTTGAGAACACTGCACATGAACACAGCTGTAACAAACCCTTCATCTCCAGTGGGTCTCACAGTTCAGCTGCGGTCCTTTTTAATGTTGCTCATATTCAGGTTAATGGGCACTGCAAAAGGGGTTGTTTGCCCTTCTGAGCAGAGATATTTCAGACAGTACTTTGGGTTGAGAGCTTTCCATCATTTGCACTCAAAGTCACAAGGTCTTGGAGCACTTTCTATGTTTTTATAATTTCTTTTGCTGGTAGGTTATTGATTCCTGAAGATAATATGGCTTGAAAGATCAGTAAAGGTTAGCCAGTTAAAGAAACACATCATTTAAAATGCTTCTGTGCATATGGGAGTGCAACAATACCTATTAGGAGTTACAGGAAAGAACTACTCCTGGATGATTTTTAAACCAGACCTTTTGCTTGCAAAGCCAATTCTTGAGTACCAGCTACCCTTTCCTGTGCAAGCTTGGAAGGCAACTTGGACATGAAGTAACAGCACATGTCTGCTCAAAGTTAGGTAAAACACTGCTGGTTTATACCAATATTGGGATCTTCAACAGGGACTCTCTTCAGTGCTTGAATTGAGTGGAAAAAGAGAAGGAAAAGAATAATTCACTTTACTGATTTGTTAATTTTAAAATGCAGTGATGGGGTCTAAAGAAACCAAAGCCCCCCATGGGTCAGCTATTTTATATGAAAGAGCAGCACTTTTCATTCTTGCAGTTCTTGACTGAGCTTTTAAGGAAATAATTTACAGGTAAAGCGTGAACAAAATAATTCAGGTTTCCAGAAGACTTTTATGTTTAAAAAACCCAACTTACTGCATTCAGAAATCCATATTAATACTCTGGCCTTCTCTGAGGTGGGGGTTTTAATATTTTCCTTCCTACTAGGAAAATAAATCCATTGAAGTAATTAAAGAGTTAAGGAGAAGTTGAAAAGATGTTTCACTTTTACAATCTCTGGCCAAAATTGAACTCACATCCATGACTAGCACGAAGTACTCTGTGTATTTGGAAGAGAAAATCACAGATATGCACGGAAGATTTTGAATATCCTTCTCGTTGTGTCCAAGCTCACACTGTAATACCAGACTCATATATTTCACACCCACTCTTCCTCTCCTTCTCTTCACCACAAGCCCCTGAAATGGTGCCGTGTGGAAATCAAGCATCTTACATCTGTCTAAAACAGGCTTCCCCAAGCTGTGATGTAGCCATTTTGTACCAGAAATGCTTTTCATTCGACTTGCAAATATATCTAATATATCTAATTTAGAAATATATCTAATTTAGAAAATTGTGCAATACCTACACTGAAGGTAAAACCCACTCTCTTTACAGACATTAAGACATTCGGAGCTTTACTACTAATGGCTCACCACTATTATCTATCGATCTATAGCCACCTTTGCAGTGCTATAATGCCAGAGATAATTAGTGCAGGGTTGTCAATTTGGTTTTGGTTAACTTTATGGCCTCTTCATTTTATGATCCCTGGGGGAGCTTGTACCTTGTTCGTTGGCCAAGCAAAAATGCATTTATTCTGGGCTAAACAATAGCACTGTTTAATTAAGATGTGTCAGACTATTTATTGTGTATCACAATAAATAGTCTGTGCTGTACCTTTGATGAGGGGCCACAAACACAGAATGTCCATCAGACTGAATTTCTCTGCCATAATTTCCTACCGGAGAAAACGTGACACAAGGCAGAGATCCAATTTCCCATTTCTATTTAGCATTTATATCGACAGAATTAACGATTTTATCATCATCTTTGGCCTACTCCTAAATGGAGACATATATTGCCTGCTGAGATAGTAATTCTTCTCTAAATTATGTATGTGTGTGTGTGTGTGTGCAGGCAGTTATATCCACTCACACACATATGTATTTCCTCACTTATTTTTCCACGGGGAAATTATGCCTCTTTACTAAACCCATATTCAGAAAGGAAGGGAAGTGTTGGGGAAGGCAATTAGGAAGAGTAATAAGAGTGGTCTTAGGCAATGTTTCTAAGCAGGGATAAAGATGAAATAGTCCTCTGCACATTTGCCGTGACGAAGGGTTCGGAAGGCCCGGGATGATGAACTCACAGCATGTTGGTGGAACTAATTTTATTTCTGAAGCTCTCCCCTGAGAGTGCTGTACAATATATATGCTGCACATTTGTCAAAGTTGCCATGGAAGAAATTTCAATTTCCTTCCCTGAAAATAATTGATCGAAGGATCATGAAGTTCAAAAGACTGAGGAAATGAACAAATATTATATAGAGATATAATGTATTGTAATCATACTGTATATGCTATTTTATTAGAAATCTAGAGACCCCTGTTACAATTCTTGAACCTCTTAATGGAGCCAGAGTGATCTATTTCTGTAGTTTCAGCATGCTGAAATAGGGATGAACTCCTTCCTTGGTACTCTAACCATCGTTACAGTTTTTTTAGAGGTCAGTAACTTTAATTTACTGCTAAAATAATATGAAGGGGATGATATTTTACATCCATTTTCATGAATAGTTTATACTCTGAATAACTTCCATTACAATCTGTAAGAATCAAAAAGAGTCTCATTTTGTCTTAGGAAATATCTACAGCTGCCACCTCCTATAAAAGGAGTGGAAGTAGCAGCTTTGGGGTTTGGGTTTTTTTTGTGGGGGTGCCTTTTTTTTGTTTGTTTGTTTTGTTTTCAGTGTAAGAAAGCCACTTAAAAGGAACCATTTTCCATACATACTGTTTTTCCACAGCTCCAAAACCTGGAAATTTTCTAAGTTAGCCCTCCCTAAGGTCCCAGGCAGGCTGCGCTCACAGGGCTTTTGGGGATTTATGGTCGTATGGCTACAGTATTGAACTAAGTAAAGTTTCAGACTGTATCTTTCCTGTTATTAAGGTTTGCCCTTTGCTGGCGGCTTGAGGTGCCATTTGCCCTTAATTAGGGGACTTAAACACTCTTTCTACTCTACCCAACCCTATTTACAGGACTGAAAGAGCTGCCCACTAGAGCTGGCTCGGAGCCTCAGCTCCCTTCCCTCCTTATCCCAGGCCACACCAGACATCCCAACACACCCAGGCAGTGAAGAAAGGAGGGAGAAATGGATAACTGCAATTCCCAGCCACCTACCTGAGGCCAGGTGAGTACAACCATTCATCTCCAGAGCCCTGGGAGTGCACAAGGAAGAGAATTTTACGTTGTTTTTTTGTCCCTAGAGAGGTGGCACTACAGGAGTATGAGATGACAGGAGTTAACAGCAATCTGAACAGAAATAATAAAAAAAACCCCTTTATTCAAAAGGTTTGCTTGCAGTTGCTCCACAGGCCGATTGAATTGGAGTTCACCACAGATAGCACAGAGGTGAATTTCCAGTTTGCTGAACGCCAGTGAATTTCTGGCTGAGCACCTCAGGAGGGGAGTGTTTTATGCTATTCTGATGTTCCTACATCTTCCAATTAGCCTGTGATAGGAGAGTCTTATGGATTTCCTGCACATGAATTCAGTGGAAATAAACATTAAAGTAAAGCCTTTTGGATTATTTATTTCTTTTTTTTTTTTTTTTTAATTATTCTTTCAAACTCCAAGTCTGCTTGGGAAAGCTACCAAAAGTAAATCCCTCTTAATATGGGCCAGAATGCTCATCTGCAGAGTTGTAGGATGCAGATGTGTCCTGAGTAAAAGTGCTGTATTTGATGGTTACCATTTCAACTTAGAGATTTGGCATAAACAAATGAGCCTGGGTTAAGGATGTTCTTATGGGAAAAAGTTACAGAAAACCACTTTCTTACACAAAGCTACTTTTTACACAGTCTCATCAAAATTACTATATTGCATATTGTTCATCTGGCAACCACATGGCATCAACAGCAGGTTAGAGAGCATCAGAGAGGTATCACAAATTTGCAAATTACTCCAACTGACAGGGCAGACATCCCTACAGGGTAGAATTAGTAAGTTAGTGGCAGTACAGGCAATTTTCTGGTTATAAAATTATTTTGTATATTTCCTACCCGTGTGCTACAGTGAGGTAAATAAGAGAAGAGGAGTTACCTTTCCTGAAGGATGGGAATATAGCATCCACTTCAAAGTGTAAGTGAGGAGCAGCACAACTTCACTGAGTTCTGTAATGGTGGGCTGGGGTCAGGCTTCTCCCATGTTTCAGTTCCTGGCAGGTTTTGAAAAATTACTGCAAAATAAAAAGCCATAAAATTAGTATTTGCAGCTTTTTTTAAAAAAAAAACTTTTAGTCACCTTTATCAGGGAAACAAACAACACATTTAAAATACAATTGAAGGGTATGAACATCATCAGCCTTCTAATGGGAGTTTTATACAGAAATAATACATTTTAGGTGACAAATGAAATAAAAATAGACTAATCTGAGAAAACTGCAGTTATGTTTAGAATGTAAACTATTAAAAATTCACATTGGACAATTTATAGAAGAATCCTGTATCTTCATAAACTCTGGTTGATTTATTACTTTAAGAACAATATTGACAACCTTGGAGGACACATAGAATTTATGAAAAAGCAAAAGCAGCAGCACTACTGAAGACAGACAAAGCTGCACTGTTTTCTGCCTACCCAATAAGGACTTTAACAGTAATGTGGTTGGTTTTGGTCATTCACTATTGAAACTAACCATATGAAATGAGATTTTAGAGATGCTACAACTATGTATGCTATGGGAACCTGGATATATTCTTCATCTGGAAGGGCTTTGTACTGTGAACAGGAACATGTAGATACACTCATAACACCCTCCCTTTCTTTTGAGTATCACGTCTGAAATGTCCTGAGGAAACAAAACAAATAAAAATCAAGGGAAGCTCTGCCTGGATAACAGGCTGAGCTGACAGAAATTGACTGCCTCTGTAGAGATGTTCTGGTTAATTTATAGAGTCTCCAGTGCTCTAATTCAAAATGCAGAAACCCCAGGAGAGCTCATAGACCTCCAGCTCTCCAGGCCATGGAAGAGTGTCCCCCAAGAGCAGAGCCCACAGGGGTGTCCCTGGCATAAGCTCTTACTGGGGGTCTCCAGCTCTGCTGTTGTTCAAGGAAAACCAAAAAAAGCTTTTAATTTACTTCAATCCAGACAAGAAGTAAAATCAAACTCCCATTGAAAAGCTACTGACTGCCAAAGCTGATTTAGGAGCTTTGAGGCTCATAATTAGCAGTGTTATGTATAATAACTGCTCGTAATTAGCAATGTTACGTGTAATGCAACCTGCACGTGCTTTTCCAGTCACTTCTTCTGTCATAGCTTCCACCTAACAAGGGATAAGGTCTTCCTGAATGGGAGCCAGGGAAACTACAAGGAACCCTTTAAGGAATCCACATGCCTGTGAAGAAGAACAGCTCCTGACGGCCCCTTGCAAAGAAGCAGCTCTTGTGCCACGTGCTTACACGGCGTCAGCGGGAGAGTCTCCCAGGGGAAGTTGTTTCTGGAAGGTCTTGCCAGGCAAAAAGTGGGATAAATATGGATCATATCAATTTATATTTAGCAAAGCATAGTGCAAGAAAACACCAACAAACTCAGCTATGATGCTTTGCAGGGATTAAGGAAGATTTAAAAAGCGAAGGCAAGAGGAGGTGAAGGAAGGAAGGAAGGACAGTGGGCTATTCCTATTCACAAATTAAATCCCCCAGAAATCTGGACCTATCAGAGTTTAGTTTGGAAAAGGGTACATTTATAGTGTTAAAATCATGTGACAAATTAATTAAGGAATTTTAACTATCAGCAACTAATTCATACCCTCTAAACCCCTCTCAAGAGCTCAAGGTATTGTATAGGTGCTGTGTGTGAGGGTTAATGGCAATTCTGTGTTATACACTAAGTAGTTTTGACCTCTTGCAGTAGAATTTATTGTAACAGAGAAACTAATTCGTGAAGGAAAAGGCAACCAGTGCATTTTGCTTCTTTGCCTGCTCTGTAGTCAGACTACAATTTGCTGTAATGTTTTCATTACCAAAAATCACTCAATTAATTCCTTCAACATCGCAGGCATAGCGTGAATTACTATCTTCAAATACTCTTAAAGGAGTATTGATTAGTTCATATTAGCTGGAGAAGTAAATAGCAGTGCTTCTGGTCTCCATCAGGCTGATACTTAAGGACCCTTGGCTCAAACACTTGTTTATGAATCCAGAAATGTGGATCATGAATGCTCCAGCACACAGGTTTGGCATTTGCCTTGCACAAACATACATCACGCTCCCAGGCACTTTGATTTCCACAATGGCACGGCTTTGCTCGACCTCTGGCAAGAATCAAAGTCAGTGTAGTGAGCTTAAGAACATTTGATTTTTTACCTCCTGGAATCAAAACGACAAAGTTTTACTTTACAATTTTTTTCCCCCCTTTGCTTCAAGGTGGAGCTCCAGAGCCTCTGAAAACCTCAGTGAGATTTAGATCCTCAGGAGAGAACAAATAGTCCCATGTTTCATTTTAATCTTCACTTTTTAGTTTGTTTTATAAATCCAACGTGGTAAATGGTCCCAGCAGTGGGAATTCTGCAAGCAACCCCAGTGCTGGGGAGTGTGGTGCACTGAGCAATGCCAGTGGGCTCTCACATTGCCATTTGATAAAAAGAGCCTGAGAAATTAAATCCATTTCATTACCCCATATTTTTCTTTTATTGCTCATAACTGTAATCTTTTACTTCACTGAAATGGCATGCAGGAAAAAAAAAGAGGAGGGGAGGGTACAGATACTAATGAGATAAGGGAAGAAATTACTTAAAAATAATTCTAAAACCTCTGGTTTTCAAAAGTTATAATTCTGGTTCCTCACTTGTTCTTGGATTGAAGTCTTTAGTAGCCATGTTTTTGAACTCAATTCAAGCACAACCTCTGGACTAGTACTTTAACAACCTCCACTCAGCCAAAAAGAAAATGCAACACTCAAAAATAGATTTTCAAGTAATAACACAACTCCAAAGTCTAGAGGACTGCCAATCTTCAGAATCTGATCTCTGCAAAGCCAGTCCTGAAAAGTATTTCAGAATGGATTAGGCAACAATAATGAATGCCAAGAAACAGAGAGGAAAATACAGGATGATGGAATAAATGACATTTTCATGCATGCTTTGGTTAAATCCAAAAAAGGACTGTCTTCCCCCCTGCTGGTTTTTGACAATGGGCACAGTCCTCTCTTAGGTGACATGTTTCTGTAGGATCTGGCAGAACTGACTCATCATCTGGTGCAGCTTAAAAATGTCTCCTTTTTTTTTTTTTTCCCAGGTCAATTTTAATCCCAGTCCTGTTTCCCAGTCTGGTCTAGACTGGCCTTTTCCTCTAAGGCTCGTGAGAGCTGCAACATACAGCTGTAAAGAAGAGCCCGAGATTTCCTCTGGGACGTGAGAGAACCTCTCTCCTCAGCACTGCCTGACCCTGACCTGATGAAGATGAGAGCACTGCCCAGGCAGCTGCATCCTTATGAGAGGACGCTGGCATTCCCAGCTGGATGCCCTAAGTCCTTTGGCAGGGGCTGGGTGGCAGCAGGAGCCCCCACAGTGCTGATCTTGCCAAAGGTACCCTGCTGTGGTGGAGTGGGGCAGGAAACAGGCAATTCTCTCTTCAGGTGGCCAAAAATGTGTAAATTACTGTCCTGCACACATAATACAGGAACTGCCCTGCTGCACTGAACACAAGCTCACAGGGCAGCCAAAAAACCTCAATTCAATTACTCCCAGTAAGTGCAGACGAATTCTTGCACTGTGAGATTAAAGACAGACATGAGCCCACTTCCCACATACCTTCTTCTGGGTGACTGTGGACAAGTCATTTCACTTCTCCTCTGCTCATTTTCTTCTTTTGCAGGAAGAGGATGGGACTCTGGAGTCCCTGCTGAAAAGGCCTTGAGATTTGTAGATTGAAAACATGATGTGAGTTAGTGTTTGGGGCTGCTGAGTTTGTTCAAATCTGAGAATTGGGTACCTTGACTTTGTACATTGAATAAACAAGCATTAAAAGCATGAAGGGAGCAGACTAAGTCCTGCTGCTGACCTTACCTGTTTACAGGAAAATCTCATCCTGAAATCCTTACCTGTGGGCATTGCACCCTCGTCTCAGAGCATAAACCCCAGTTGGCTTCCACAGGACTGGGGCACACACTAAGTGTACTGGTAAACTGAAACTTGTCCCATCAGCAGAAGAGGAAGTGTCAAAATATCCTAAAAAATACTTCAGCACATGGTTATTTTTCAGCTAGAAACAAAGTGTAGGGTTTTCCTGGAAGAAAGACTTCAGCAGAAATATTGCTCTTCATTTTACAGGGTAAGGACCTTTTGCACATAGACCAGGGTACTTCTCAAACCAGAATTTAGTGTTTTACTGTAGTTAGTAATAAAATCAGGTACATACAAAATGTGAAGAAAATATACAGAGTTACCAACTAAGGTATCTCCCTGGATTATGTGATTCACCATGATCATAAACACCTTTCAGAGAAATCCCTTCAACCCAATTACCTAACAAACCCACCCAGGAGTTCCAGGCACTGTTACTGCTACTGACCTTTCTAAAACTCTAAGATCATTTTTCACAGTACACAAAGAGCTTGGTATTTTGAAGCAGGACACAGTAGCATACACTTACCAGAGTTCCATTCCTCCTCAAAGCACAGGAAAGATAAGTGGCACAGTTTATTTTCCCAGACTCCTACTCCTTTTCCATACACAAAACATGCTGGACCAATCCAGCAGTTAAAACTGCTCCTATTAAGGAAACCATATTTACATAATTTATTTAAAAATCTGCTGTGTTCCAGGTTCATCACCTCAACAAGTGGTTAATTATTCCTTGCTATTTTAAGATACAGAGAACCCCAAAACAATTTTAGAGGCATCAATAAAGAAAACTTATCAAAAGAACTCTGGACTAAGGTAGACTTTGGTTTTTTACCCAGACAATTCTCTCAGTTACTACTAGTTGCATAAAAGAAGGTGGAATGCTCAAGGGGACCAGAAAGCAAACATTCTAATGTCTTGTGCCGCTACTTGATGTGCTGTTTGACAAATAAAGTGTTGAGGACACAACCTTGAACAGCAGAGAGGTGAATGCCAGTTGTTTTCCAACAGTGACAGGTGCGAGAAGTCTTGAGGAAAATATTCGTTATGGGCAAGGCTCAAATTAGGTACTGAAAAATTGTGGCTTGCTTTAGGTCATTTATCATTCTCTTCAAAGGCCCATTTGGACAACTGAATTCTTCTTTTGCTGGCAGATCATCACAGCTGCTGTAGCATCACTCCAAGCAGATGTTCCACAGACAGAGAGTGCCCAGCTCATTTTCAGAAGCACAGGAACCACAAGTCCCTCCCCTGGCACTTCTGCCCACGGATGTGGATGTGGCTGTGCAGGTCCCAGCATGCTCACCCACGCACAGGGGGTCTGCATGAATAAGGAGCCAGTGGTGGCAGACCCCAAACTGCTTCCACTTCAGCAAAAGCAGAGAAAAACAGAAAAAGCACAGAAAAGCGACAAAAACACACCCTGAATTTTTAACTGTTATTTTCCCTTTGAAACAAGTGGATATTAAATCAGCTGAGATAATTATTGACCAATGTTAGGTCTCTGCTGGTAGACTAAATATAAGAGGCAAATGGGACTCTTTGACTTTGCAACGTTAGAATTATTCACCACGTGGTACTCGTGTAAAGTGCAGACTCATCTCACAAGCCAACAAATAATTCCTCTGGGACAGAAACACTGCTCACCTGCATGTGGCTCCTCTGCCTACAGGGCACAACCTGCATTCCTGAGGGAGTGAGGAGAAGTCACTAAAGAAGTCACTTCACTCTCCCAGAGACCAAACAAAACTTCTAAGAATTTGCCCCTTCTGCACGACTATTTAGCGGCACTGAACTTTCCTGGGCCAAAGAAACTGTCTGAAAAGAAGGCGTCTGTAATTCTGAGTAGGGTGGGGGATGGTTGGTTTGCTTGTGAGATGTAGAAAGGGTTACGGGAGAAATACTCACTTCAAATGAGCAAATGCAAGGCAGGTCAAATGGCTCCTGTAAAATGAGTCATTAATGGGAATCCTGGACTGTGAGGCACCTAAAATTAGTAAAGTATAGAATTAGCTCAGAACTGGCAGATCAGCTCCCTCTTGCATAGCATCTGTTTAGTTCCAGTAACTCCTAGTGCAGACATTTCACAGATACTACAATTCTCTATGTTAGAAGGAGCTGGAATGACATAATCTCGTCCTTTGAAGGCAATGAAGTACTTTCTAGTCCATTAGTAACAGAGAATGGTGTCATTAGAAAATATCCATTAGGGAATTAGAGGCATTTAAAAAAGTTTAACTCCAGGAGTGACTGTAACTTTTCCTCAAATTCCTAGAAGTTTTGAGGAGATCTCTGGCTTGGTATTTCTGCTAAATATTGCAAAACCAGGTATGTTTCAAAGGAAAGGAGAGTAGGTGCTCATAATCTGCTCTTAAGAAAGGCTCACAAGATAATGCAAATAATGGTAAGGCAGACAAATCAATTTGAGAACAGAAATGAAAAGTGCAGTAGGGGTTTGAAAGCCATGCCTTTAAGGAATATAATCCTACAAAAGACAAGTGGTGCCTAATAGTCACAATGTCATCATCAATAGGTAACAAGTTTAGACAATAAAAGTAACTGATATGTTAAAATTAGACTTTTGTGAGATTTTTTACCTTGCTCTATAGATCTCCCTATCAGTGGCACATAATAACAAAGCAAATGTTAAATGGATTCTGACTTGTCTACTTCTCAGATCCAGAAAAGAAAGTAAGCAATTCATCACTTAGGGACAATTTGTATTAGGAATTTTTAGGGATCACTTCTAGACAACTTCCTGCTCAAGTCTCATCAATGGACTGGTGTAAATGTGACCATGGCTAAAATTAAATTTACTAATCAACATCCCTTTGGGTTGTTTTTTTTTTCCCCCAGAGTGCTAACAGGTATCTCTGCTGTGACAGCAGCTTTACTTTATGCTCAGTTGCACATTTATTTTGCCATTAAAAATAGGGCATTTTAAAACTGATTTGTTTAGTAAGGTAAATAAGGGCTCTTCTCACTCTTGAGCCCTAAATAAAGAGGCAATGAGACAGAAGTATTGTTGTAGTTGATACAAATGATGATTTGGATTCTTGACAAAGTCCTTAAGGGCTTAAAAGGCTCAACATATGTTGAAATCTTAGGATAAAAATTGAGACCTAAAAAATTAGTTGAGAGCAGTTGGCCATGTCATACAAGATACTGAGAGATGTCAGCTCATCTCTGTACAAACTTAAAAGGACTTTGTTAAAGAAACTGAACATTGAGGATTATTTAATCCAATTAGCAAAGGCACAAGAGAGGCAACGGCTGCCAATTAAACCAATTTCAGTTAAAAACAAATAAAAGCAATTAGAATACACCACTGAGGGACATGGTGCAGCAGCCCGAAGTTACAAGTTTATACCTTTCCAGAAATTGTGCGTTATGCCAACACAAGTTTCTGGGCTCTACACAGAGTTAACTGTGTTTGGTGTAATGGCCTGTGGAAAACAGGAGTTCAATCAAATTGATGTAATAGTCCATTTTGGATTAAAACTCCAGGAATTTAAATCTGGGCCCGAAAAATTTTTAGGAAGAAAAGAACACCCTCTACAACTACTTAAAAATAAACCCACCTAATATCCTCACCACAGTTGCATGCTGTAATCTGTCACTTGAAATTATTAACATCTCTGGAGTCCAGTTTGTTAAATAAGTGGGAAGAAATTCTGGCTTTGTGCCTAGAAAGCCTCAGCTCTTCCCAACAGCATCCCAGGCAATAGTGCTTTTAGTTGCCATAGACTTTAAGCACAGCTCGTCCTTTAACCCCACTTCGCAGAGCTAAGTGGGGATGACGCTGATATCCAGCAGAAAATTCGAATTTCCTGTCGGTATGGTCTCTTGCAGTGGCTGTCACTTGTGGGTGAGGCCAAGAATTTATCTCCATCCTTATGAAGCCCTAAAACAATCGTGGAAATCATTTCCTCTGCTCTCGAAACCCTCAAGGAACAGTTTCTCGAAAAGCACTTCCATATGGCGCTGGGTACAGGAGAGGACTCATTTGGCCAGAGACTCCCTCTCTTACAGACAGCACCAAGATCCAAGATGATCCTTGTTAGGCCCTGATGATTAAGGTATACCAAGGTACTGCTTTTCTTCTTTCTGACTAGATACTCCCACTTCAGGAAGTCCCCCAGTAATGACCAGGAAAATACATGTGATTCATTCAGGATGAAGCTTTTCAATTCTTTTTCGCTGATCACTCATTAAAAAAAATCAACAACGGATATTAAATAGAGGGAATGTTCATTCTTCAGACTCATTCTTGTTTGTTTGCAGCAGGAGAGCAGGAATGTACCCAAGCACCTCAGTTAACTCAGTGCTGTGAGGTGGAAATCCAGAGGGTTTGACCTGTCCAATGTAGGTCACCCTACACAGGTATAATATTTCATCTGCTGCTCATCCCACTGAAACATTTCTTTAAACTATACACAGTCGATGAATGAAATTTATCTAAATCATAGCACACAGGGAAATTGGATTTTATAAAATTGAAATCACAGTAAAATTTGGAGTTTGTTTTTTTTTTTTATAAGATAGGTGTCCTAATTGCAAAAGATCACTTATCTCACCTTGAAAAATAAGAGCCTTTGAGCACTTGTATCAGTCTGATAATTCCAAACTGAAAATTCAATAAGAGCCATTTCATCCAAAGCCTTACATGTGGTGTGAATCCACTCATGAGTGATGGAGAAAATGATGACATTTCCCTTTCTCATTTACCTGACCTCCAAATTCTCTTCATTTCCCAGCAGGGGTCAAACCTTAGGCCCTGCATCAGTTATTTGGCATTCTGACATCAATCTTCCCGGGGTCAGCACGTTGCTCAGCATTTACTGGCTGTTTTTTTAAGCACCAAAACTGAAGACACCCAGGCAGGTGGGGAAAAAGACAGATTTTCTAACAGGCAAACGGATGACTTTGACTCAGCTGAACTTCAGCACATCATCAGGAGGAGGCCCAGGGCAGCTCTGGAAGGCTCAGCGTGGGCTAGTGAGATTAACCACATTTTAGGGGGCTCCAAACAGAACAAAGAAGATGTTGGGACTCTCTTCAAACAAAAATCGTCCCTTCCCACAGCACTGTTTAAAAGCCTCTAACTCTGTGTTCTTGGTGGATTGGGAAAGTGGGGAAGGAAATAAAGAAAAGAAAAAAAAAAGGAAAAAAAATGCTTTGTGCATCCTGCAGGGGCAAGGAAAGGAGAAAAGGATGTGGATCTGGAAGAATCACTGGAGGAGAGTCCCAGAAGACACCTCTCTGCCTCTTACCTTGAGGAAATGGATTGGCACTCACTTTACAACATTGGGCTGGTCTGTCTCAATGTCATGGAGCTAAATTGGAAAAGGGACCAAAATTATCCATCTTTCCTCAGTAACTTGAATGCTGAATAATGCTAAAGAATAAAATACAGGATGATTGTGAAATTAGGGCTAAAAAAGTAATGGATATATAACACAAACTAAAGAAATAAGATTTATGTGTACTGTTCAGTTTCCTATTTTTAAATAATGTGTTTTAGACCTTCTCTTCTCTTGACTAAACAAGCCCATCTCCCTCAGTCTCTCCTCAAGAGAGAGGTTTTGGTTCCAAATTTACATGGCAAAACTATTGAATAAACCTTCTGCCAAGTTATACACAGGCAAAAAAGGCATAGATGGCACATGTTATGACAAGATATCCTCAGAGTGGGGATTCTGAATGATACGTGAAAAAAATTCAAAATAAATGGGAACCAGCTCCATTTGAAGTTTTTGTCATTTGCAAGACTGGAGAATGAACTGTTTCTTCAGTTTATCTAAGGTTAGAACAGAATTTGTGACTGCAATTAATTAGAGTTGATTTCCTCTGTAAAGCAGAATGCATTTCAATGGAATCACTGGGGAGAGGCAGGGAGAAGATGATCATAGGATGAGCATTTTTGCCTGAAAGGTCCTTCCAGTAAGTTGCATTATCCTGATCAGCAAGGGGTGACCCACAGTTCGGCCAGCGGAGTCAAAACTAAAATAGCTGATACTGAAATGTCAGCAGTGCCTGCAACAGAACCCTGATCCCTGAGAACGGAACACCAGCAAGCTCAGGCACACCAGGAGCTGATGTTCATGCACTGTTTCAAAGCAGCAAAGGGAAGAATCAAGCCTGTGTCCTGAGAGCACTGCAGGGCTGCATTCTGTCACAGACTGGGGATTATGTCAACAAACAATGATCTACTACTGCAAACTGGCTTGGGATGGAGTGGGAACAATATAACACAACACATTTATATTCACAAAAGCAGGCACTGCAGCTATCTCTAAACACTTTTCCCCCCCCCTCAATAATGCCCATGTTCCTTTCTAATGTATGGGTTAGAGTACACCATCCATTTAATCTATGGGCCAGGCAGTAAACTCATGTATTTAATGTGATAAAAGTATGTCAAGAGCTTAATTTTCTCAGTCCTCACAAGTTACAGGAGTTTCTTTCTGATGGTCACTATCTACGTCGTACAGCCCAAAATAATAATTGATTACTTCTGTGACACTTAAAGCTTGCCAATTTATTGTTGGACAAGATTAATCTTCTTGCATTCACACAACTGCAGTTCAGCAACATCTCTGTACTGGTACTACTGCTGTCTTTCCCCTTTTGCTCTTTGGCTCTGGAAGGGTAAACTGTGATATGGTCAGGAAAACAGGGAAATTTACAAAATTTCACAAAGTAGGGACATAAGGGTGGTTTCCATCAAATTTGGGTACAACAAAGCACTGTATAATCCAGCTCTTGAGCAAACTGACATGAGGCGACCTGGGAAATCCAGGAGCTGAAAAAAGTGAGAGGGGTGAGAGGTTAGGATACAAAAAGAATACAGGTCTTGTTAAATAATTTAGCAGAAGGGAAATTTATCTTGAAGAATTGTTATGGACCAAAAATACAGCCTCACACTTGAGAAAATACAGTTGGACAAAGCTGTGTGAGCAGCAGAATAATCTCAGGCTAAGTCACTTGTTCCAGTCCATTGTTTCCTGTCACTCCCCATCCTGAAAATTTACTTAAGGAAAAATAAAAAGGGAGATCACCTATGGGACGATGAGATCATTGGAGCAATTGAGACTGGCAATCAAAGAAATTAAATTTAAATGTACCACAAGGAAAAGAGAGATGGTCTATACATCAAATTTTCACGAGTGGCCCATAGCAAAGATCAACAGTGTGAATTAAATGGAGGAGGATGGAAAGATGTGAGTACAACACTGAAAGAACCCAGCACAGATATTTTGTACCATGGTGTAAGGTTGGAAGTAATTGCTAGTTTCACCAAAATAGCTTCGTGCAACCAAGGTGGAGTTGATTGAAAAGGAACTAAGATTTCTCCTTTTCTTCTAATGTATATTATACTGAAAGAAAAAGCAGACTTTAATATTTCAGATAAAGGTTTTCAGATAAAAGTTTTCAGATAAAAGTGGACACAGCTAAAGCTAATGCAGTTTTTTAAAGGGTTGGATGCAAAGGGGAGGTAACAGGAAGGGTAGGAAAGTTCATTTTTCAAACTCGTGCTTCCAAATGTAGCTCCATTAGTTCAAACAGTTTGCTTATTCCACTTATTTTTCATTTTAAGGTATTTATTTACAGAGCTAGTTGAGAGTCAAACAATTCTGCTGGGGACACAAGTTTTCTAAGGCTGAAGTTTCTAAACATGCTGTAATGTAAATATTGAAGGAACTTACAGAGTTATTTCATCCTTACGTTACCACTTCTTGTAGTACAACACCTCTAGACAAGTTTCAGTGAAGAGGATTTTGGCCAACATTTTCCAGAACATGCTTTGTACTTTGAAGCATAGAAAGCTGTATTCTTTCAGTCCTTCCTATTTCCATATAATTATTTTTATCTCAACTCCATCCTTTTTCATTGAGACTCTCTTGCCAGTCTCTTTTCAAAACAGACAATAAAAAATTTGCCTTGTTCTCTAAAAGAGCCAAAACAGTGGTTAAAAGCAAGCCTATAGAAATATGGTGTAAGATACTACTATGATGTTTCTGAATCTTTAGAGTTCCAGAAGGCAGCAACAATCCCCTATTAAGTCTGAAGATATGCCAAAAAAGAGCTGTTTTAATGCTCAGTGTCTGAATAGCTCCTCAGATGAGCTTCTTCTCAGGTAGTTCTACTTTGCTCATTTCCCACTTTTATCTCCTTGGCTCGAGAACCTCTGAAGCTGAATGTGCAATTTCCCTTTGGAGGTGTGTGATTGTTCTTCTGCATCCAAATCAATTTCAGATTTAAAGACCTAAAAAGATTTCAAATCATTAAGTTTACTGCACCCCGTCTCCACCCTTGGACAGTTTAAGGACCAATGTCAAGCAATTACGGGGAGGAAAATTGTCAATAACAGCTCTGCATGTGTTATAGAATTTGCCCTCATTCAACCACTTGAGCATGATTTTGAAGTCACATTAAACATCAGGGTGTGGAGGAGAAACGAAAAAAAGATGATTCCTGACCAAATTCATACTTTTAATGTGTAGCTGCCTCTGTTCAGGTTTCGAAACAAATATGAGTGTGTTTTTAAGTCTTCAGAGCATCTTAGTGAGAACAGGAAAGAACCTAATGGGTTATCCTCCACCTTTGAGTTATTTCCATGAAATTTGGTTAGTGAGACTGAGGTGGACTCAGATGAGATTTTCTGAAGGCAAAAATATACCTTTTTTACAATAACAATAATTTCCCTCAGCAATCCCAGCATCTATACACAGGTAACAGAGACATATTAACAAAGAGATAGTACAACACATTTAGAAGTTAAAAACACAAACACAGAAAGAACTTTTAAAATGCTCTATGCTTCAACTGTCATTCTTAGCATTCTGGACATTTGGAATGATAAATTGGATCAGAGACAGATTGTTAACTGAAAATTACTAAATGTTGATTCTTAGGACTAAATTTAGTAGTCAATGTTTCACATCTCTTTTTGTCTCTTTTTTCCAGAGTGCTAACAAGTACCTCTGCTGTGACAGCAGCTTTACCTTATGCTAATTTGCACATATTTTTGTGATTAAAAAGAGGACATTTTAAAACTGATTTGTTTAGTAAGGTAAATGAGAAACACAAAGTCTGAAAACGGAGTCATACCATGCAAATCTCTGCGAATAAACCTATAAAAATGAAACAAAAGCTCCTTAAGACTCATG
>JAWWES010000001.1:3025468-3058894 GCA_035583135.1 Lophotriccus pileatus | reverse complement strand
CTGAAAACGGAGTCATACCATGCAAATCTCTGCGAATAAACCTATAAAAATGAAACAAAAGCTCCTTAAGACTCATGTGCTCTTCTCACTCTCAAGCCCCAAATAAAGAGGCAATAAGACAAGTATTCTTATCTTCAAGTGTTTTGTGCTTACTCAAATAACTGGGCAATTTTTTTTTCCAGGTTTTCACAATAACCTTGAGCATTACACATACTGCAATAGCTAATATCATGCTGATTTCCTCTTCTGTTATCCTCCCACCTTCTTAAGTCAGCATTTCCTATGGAATAACGCAAGATATTTTAGAATTGGTCTCTGGGGTTTCTCTAATTTTGGCCAAAAGGCTACTTTTTTTTTGATAATATTTAGTCCATACTGACAAGCTCCATGAAAAGCATGAGCTTTAAAATGATCCTGTCAAAAAACTCTCGGCCAACCTCGTTCCTGAATCATGTTTATTTCCCCTTTGGTGCTCCCTTGCATCAGGAGTTTTGGTGTTTTCCCACCTCTTCATCCTCCGGCAGTGAAAGTTCCCACCATTTGTTGTTGGCCCTCCTGCTGTTACCATGACTGGAGGTGATTGAATCTCAGTGCTCGTGGGCTCTTTGCTGTCTCCTGGTGATGAATCTCAGCTTGGGCTCTGCCCCACTTTTCCCCTTCTTTCCAAAGGGCCAAAATTTTCTGCTCTGCTGCCTCTGTTGCTTTTGGACGAGTCGCTCTGGCCCAAAACACACAGCATGAAGTCTTTTCTTCTCCTTCCTCTTAGATTCATCCAATTCTCAGCTATTATCACCTTAGCCTTCTTGATAGAATAAAATATCCCCTTCTTAATAGAGCTAAACGTCCCCTTCCAGTGTGGACAATGAAATCTTTCATTCCTGTTTTAATTTTCTTATATTAACAAATTATATTTCTTTTTTCCAGTTGTCCCAGTACAAACTAACCTGCTGTTTTCTCTGCTTCTTTCTAACTGAATTCTCTTTCAACAGCTTAAGGCCCAAAGAAATACAGATCACTTCCTATGTTTGGACAAGTTACATATATTTAACACTTTGTTATCCAAAAAGTCTCTCCAACAACAGAGGATGGTGCAGTCAGCACTTGGTTTCTTTGAATTTGGAGTTTATCTTGGAAATCTTTTTGAATCAATAGCCCTACACCTTGCTTGAAAAAAAGAGTGACATGTGGATTTTTTCCAGTTTCTGTACTCTATTTCCTATTTTTTAGGAACGGGGATGCATTCTTTTCAGGGCTACCAAGTTCAGTAGAATCTGAAAAGCATCTCCTTTGCAAAAAAAAAAAAAAAAGTTGTTGAAATATCACAAAGAATGATTGCTTCATCTCTCAAGAAAAAGTTGCTGGTGTCTCATGGGTAGTTTTGGCAAAATCATTTACTTGGATTAATATCAACTGCTTACTTCCTCCTTTCCTTCCTCCTTCCCCAACTGACTACTTAGTACTAGATAGAGAAGCATAAGAAAATTCATGTTTTCTTGAGGGTTTGTCTGTTTCTGAAATTATATCTCACCATTGGAGACCAATAAAGCTGTAAAATTTCGTGTAAATTGCTCTTGGGTTTGAAAATGACTGATTTTGCAAGCAAAGGATGTGAATTTATATGGTAAACAAGCATCATTCATTCTGGTCCAATCTAAAATAATACAAGGCTTCAAAGACAAAATGGAGGGGGGGGGAGAAAAGAAAAAAGAAGGAAGAGGAAAAGAAATCCAGGTGTCCAACAACAGTTACCAAAAAAACCCAAAAGTCAAATAAATGCCATATTATATCATTTGGTACCAATTCACTGAGGCCACTTCGGGACCTGTAGGCAGTGGTTTGGTTGCAGAGTCAGAGTTCTGTGTGTCTACACACACACACTGTGGGTTGTTAAGGGCAAATCCTTCAGGAATTCTGTGTCTGAGGACAAACCAGCTCCAGGCACCTGACAGTCTCCTTAGAACTGTGCCCACAGCCAGCTGTGAGTGCAGAAAATCCCAGAAGCCTGACTTCAAAAGCATCACTGAAAACACATCCCCAAGCACCAGACTCTCAGATGCATTGCAGCAGCAATGTCATATTTCATCTTCCATACAGTTTCTGGCTTAGTTTTGAGGAAGAATAATAAATTTGTTCTGCATTCAGGATAAATTCCAGACAAAGCATTCAAATTTTCTCATGCCCATTCTGCTGCTGATAATTTTGATTATTAAATAATAAAGTTTTACGTATAATTCTTTTTTTTTTTTCATGTAGCAACAGCAATCACTGTAATTTATGTGAGTTTGGATAAACTATAGCTTGAGCTATGAGTTATACAGAGATCAGAGTAATAAACTGAGTCATTCTTTATCTCAGTAAGAATAAAATTTCTTGTCTTCCTTCTCAAGTGTTCAGTTTTGAAAATGAACAGAGGCAGCAATGAAAACGTCCTTTACTTGCCAAAGAAATCAATTTTCACGTAGCACATGGGCTTTTGCAGTTTTTAACTTAGTTACAAGGAAGAAATCACACTTGTCAAGCCATCCAAATTACTGTAGATGGGTGGTTCAACTAGTGAATAACCACTTCTGTTGCTAGGAAGTATTATATACCTCTACTACATCTTTTATCTTTCTGTCAGTGACCACTCTGTAAGGGATGTCTTCATTTTCTGTTGTGAGAGATTTTGCTCTTTGGTAAAGCCAGATATGAATTCCCATGGATGGCCTAAGTTTTGTGGGAAAACAGAAGGACATACACCTTCAGGGCTATCAGCTGTATTGTCACTGTATTGACATCCAAAGAGTCCTGCTCAGTGGAATAATCACTTTCTTCTCCAAAAATTCTTTGTTTTACAGGCTCAGCAGCCGCACTGCTTTCTGTGTTTGCCTCCTTACCAGCTGGAACAAAATTTACTACCATTTTAAGTTTAAAATGCGCAGCTTTTTCTCTCATTTTTCACTAAAGTCCTCTTGCATCTCTGTCTCAGTTGCCTTCTTCCACTTTCATTCATCCCTTTGGAATTAATTAATCTCCAGCTTACTGAGGCACCAGATTCAAAGTCAACCATGTGCTTATCCACCAGACACACAAAAAGGTCTGTCAGGAGGCAGTAAAGCAAATATACAAACCCCACCAAGGTTTTATCGTGTGAATAACCCGTCAGGTGGGATGCAACCATGAAGACAGAGTAGTTTCACTAAAGGCAGAAAAGCTCTTACTATTTAATGAAACACAAAAACTGGAGATATCTTCTCTTTTTTTTAGAGTCTGTTTCATTGCCTACTTATTCTTTATACTCAAAATACTCTGCTTTGAACCTCCGTTGCCTTCACCCTCTCCTGACTGTCCATCAGGCACATCGCCCCACCTTTGTTGATTTCTCCCTCAGAGAGACCACTATTGCTTTTCTATCTCAGGAAAAAGCCCAATTCTCCATTTGTTTTTCTTTAAAATATATCTATTTTTGCTTACTTGAATTATTGGAATTAATTTATACACCAAAATTGTAAAGTGCCCTTTGAAACAATAAATTTGTATTGCTGATCTCGAAGATTTTTTTTTTTAAAGTATTGACCTTTCATAGTTCCCTTTTATTTCTCCCAGATGAGGCACTCGAAACATTCAGACAAAAAGTAATTAAAACCACCCCTTCGTCTCTGTAGCTTCCAAGAGCAAAGTTGGATGAAATTAAAAATAACTTCTAATCTTAAATTTAACAAAATTATCTTCCAAACCTCTGTTTCAGGTCTTTTCTTTCGCTGTCAGCCTGCAGCCCTGTGAACAGATGAGACTTTTGCATTTCCTGAGCATAAAAATGTTCTAACATAGTCCTCAGTGTCCTTCAAACATAACCATAGGTGTTGGTTACAGTAAATCAGAAAATAATCCTCATTTTGATGAGCAAATAAAAGAGATGAGCAACATTCTGAAGGTGGTCTCCAGTTTTGACTTCTGAGTCCTATCAGCCACAAGTACAAAATGTAATGTCTCCCAAAACGTACAAGGGGCTTCTAATATATGTTGGTTATCAACACATAAATGTTAAAAAATAAAGAATGAGGTAAGCTAATAATAAGGCTAACCAGAAAGCCCAGCTCCCAGTTTTGGGAATTTAGGAACATGACCTCCCTCTGTCATATCCGTGGTTTTTAGAAGTGCCTGTGAGCTGAAATGAATCATACCATGCTTTCTTTGATTCACTTGCTCAGGAAGATTATCCTATGATCATAAATTATAAAAGGGAACTTCTAGTTCAGTTTAATCTTCTGATTCGACAAAGTGAACACTGGGAAAAGCCACCCCTGTTGAGATCCCCTTTTGAAAGGGAAATAGTGCCACATGTAAAAATCATTTCAAAAAATAAATTAAAAAGAAGTTAACACCCAAGACAAAGTTGTCATAAAAGCCAGTCAAGGAAATGGTAAATCATTAAAATGATCAAATAAAATGAGATGGAATTTGGCTGAGACTGTCACTGCTTAATGTTTTCCCCTACTCCTGGTCAAAAGGCTTCCTGACACAGCATTTTCCAGAATTTTATTCAACTTACTCTGAAATGACATAAGCAGCAGGCTTTTCAGGACTCCTATCTCAGTTTCATTATTTCACAGCACATATTTCAGCCTTGCTCCAGAGCCACAATGTGAGCAACCACATGGGCACAAATGTGAGAGCAACAACTACAACACTCTGCAACCCACAGGTGGAGGAAAATCCAAAATGTTTTTCCTTTCTCGAGTCACAGATTCTTCCCTCTTCCACAAATAAATGGCAACAATGAAGTGGAAACATCCCTGGGAATGCTACATCTCAGACCTCCTAGATCTTGGCGAATTTTTACAGGTACTTGGGGAGAAACTCACAAAGAGTTGCTTTTGCAGCAGTCTTCTGCATCAACCTTGCATAAATGGAACAGATAATTTGTGAAGTGTTGAGTTTCCTTGGGGTCAAAATGCTGCCTTAACCACAGACAACTATACTTTGGTACTGTGAGTGACAACAAGCTCACGTGACCCACACTGAAAAGTTAGCTCAGAAAAGAATTCTCGTTGCAATACCAGCAAAGCACTTTCATATCAGTTGAAAAAGGTCATTGAGATCTAGAGGTGGTTTAGTTTGCAAATAAAACCCCACGATTTGAGTTGTCTCTTTTTTTGTTTATTTGCTTTACTGTAAATGTAACCTTTTAAAAATTGCAAGTGGTTTATTTTTGCTGCCAAATGAATCCAGTGCCACAGTTCCCTTCCACACACCCCAAGGACCTTGTGAGCCTGTGGGAACTGAGGAACATCTCGGCTACTCCAATATACTCTTCTGAAGAAAATGTTTAGCATTCAAAAACATAAATTATGATTTTTCTTGGGTTTAGGAGTGTCAAATGTGAATCAGCAAGATGCAGACCCACAGAGGGGTTCTCTGCTGAGCCCTCCTTAAAACAGACTGGTCTGTGCTGGCCATAATCTCCCATTTTATCTCCCTGTGGAACTGATATTGTAGAGAGAAGAGAGGCTGGTTATTGGAAAGGACTTGGATATCTGGGCCTCAGCCCAGGCACTGCTGCAAGCACTCAAGGAGTTACACTGGGTTCACCAGGTATTAGATGTAACTGGTTAAAGCCAAAAGAAGCTTTTTCATTTAAGTCTTTCCTTTAGCGTCAAAATTTGATGTTTTCAAACAAAGATTGGACTTGCTCCTGCTTTTTGTTCTTGAAATAGGGTATGTCAGATGACTGCTGGTGATTTATACTCCTCACATACTCCTGACAAGACAGGAATTTAGGCAAATGAAGCAGGTCATAAACGCTCACTTAAAAATACAATCACCTTTTGAATTAGCCTCTTACATAAAATAGATGTGCTATATGTACATTCATATACTGAATCTGGGAGAGGCTTTACACATCTCTGCTGAATGAAATCAAAACTGACGTAGAAGAAACATAAAGAAAACTACTTTTGAAGTAAAAAGTTGCAATTAAAGAACTTGCAGGCAGATAAGCCATTTCAAATAAAACCAGAATAAAACACACAAAGAACCTTTTTGCAGTTATAATTTTGGCTTACACTTTGATTGTTTTGACTTCTTTAACCCAGCTGACTAATTGCTCTAAACAGCTCTTCCACTTGGTGTGCTGCTGGTTTTGGCTATGGCACATTCCCCACCACCACCAGGTGGTTGTCGGAACCTGTTGGGACTTTTATTTGCTGGAAAAGCTTCTCCTGATAAATGGGTACCGCTATGCTGGGAAGCTGTGCCAGTCTGGACACAGCCCTACACGGGTACATTGTGCTCTGTCAAATCTGGATCCACAGCTGGAGCTGGGGAGATGCTTTGTGTTATTTTTATCAATTAAGTTCTTAAAGAAAACCAAGAAGTGTCCTCAGACTTGTCTCGACAATGATACAGACCAGGTGGGGAGCCCATTCCTGGAGAGCAGGAGATCCAAGGGCATTCTGTTCTCCTGTGGCCCCAGGAATTCATCACTGGTGGTGTCATATATCTCATAGCTTCAGGGAAGGAAGAGATGTCCTTCCTGAAGGACATGATCAACCCTTGTTCTTAATTTAACACATGCTGACTGGAGGAGAGAGATGTCATCACGGTATTTGGCTGTAGTTCCCCTGACTGTAAGTCTCTGCATGTTTTGAGTTCTCTGCCTTTTATTCACATGGCTCCAAAACCTGGGGAATCATAAATCCAGTGTCCTTAAAATGTCTCTCTTTTTGAATATTACCTAATAGGAATCAACGATTATTATTATCTGGTGGTTTGAGGTTTTTTTCTGATGATGAGCAGCAAATTACAAAGTCACACACCTTTCTGCATAGAGCAGAACTTCGGGGGGTTAAAAATCTAATGCACTGAGAAACGTTTGCAACTGTCAGCTTGGACAACCTTGGAAAGGACTCTGTGAACACCACAGTGATGAAAGCTTATTTCTTTCCCTCTGATTTTGTTCTGCTGAGGGTGAGTAGCCTCCTGCAGTAAATAAGTATTAAGTTTTCTAAAAGCGGTGTTTGCATCAAGTGTCTTTAGAACAGGAACTGCTAACATAGCTATATATATTTATATATATATATAACATATCTATATATATTAGTAATGTCATGTAGCTATACATCTGAACAGGCTTTGGTCTTATTTCTCAGATTTGAAGCATGACTATGTCATAACCAGCTAAAGAAAGAACAAAAAAAATATCAAAGAGCATGAACTTTCAGAAGATCTGACATGCAGCACACTCCAAAACTGCATAAAACTCTCTTCTACCACACCTTGCAGGTGCACCACATGAACTAAACAGCAGACATGAGGACTGTTTTCCATTCTGTGCATGTGTATGGCACACAGCAGACACTGTGAGAAAGATCCCATCTAGTGTTTCATATTTAAACACACACCTGAAGAACCGTTCTTGGTGCAGAAGAAGAAGAAACATCACTACTGCCCTTTAGTAAGAGAGGAATTTGTAGCATGGTCACTTGGAAATGGTATCCATACCCCATCTCTTTGCGAGAAACTGAGGATAAGGATGTTAAAAGGGAAAAGAAGCTGCCAATAAAACACAGGCCACGTTGAGGAGCACAGTCAGTGAAACACAGTGCTCACCTCAGGGTCCTCTGCTTTAATTCAGAGAATCTGCCAGCTGGAGGCAGATAGGTAGAAAGTTTTCCCCCACAGAACTCAGAAGAAAAGCCCATGTTGCTCTCAGTGTGGCAACAGAAACTTTTCCTTATTAATTTCCCAAAGTGTAGGAGAGAACCAAAACAGTATCACAACAGAAGGCGTACAGAAGGACAGGAGAACAAGGGGTCCTGAGCCTCACCAAAAGCATTTTTCCTTCCCTGAAGCTGTACACTTGTCTGGGGCATCAGAGCTTTTTCTTTGCCCTTGGAAGGAAAGAAAAGCCTTTCCCCAAACCAAGGACTCTGCTAAAAACTCTGCAGTGGGAATTTCACCTCTTTCCCCACTCTCTCGTCTGCTCCCTTGGGAGGGTGGGAAGCCCGCAGGAAGCTCTGTGATGGAAAGCAAACCCCGAGGCACTCAGCAGGGTCAAACAGTGTGCATATATTTATATCTGGTTTTAAATGGAATCTGGCTGCCTTTAAGCTGTGAATTAAGACCGAGCCTGAGTGGCTTCACTCCAAATTAAAAACCTTGAATAGCTGATATGAGCCTGGATGCTGCTCCTGCCAAGACGCCGGACAAGAGGACTCAGGAGTGGCCCTCTTAGCTGTTCCACCAGACTCTCCTGCCAGCTGCAGGCTGGTGAAGTACCACTCCTGAATAGTGGGCACCCAGCCCGTGCCAGCGAGAGGCCGTTCCTGCATCCGCTGTCATTAGTGGGGCTTCCGAACCCTGGCATGCAAAAAGCCAAAAAATCCATGGGAAGCGCTTGGGAAGGGAACAGGGGGAAAATCATCATGGGCATTTCAAATGCAGATGTGGAAGCAAGTGGGCAGCACCTCCCGAGGCAGCACTTACTGGGTAAAGGGTTACTGATAAATGACAGCTGATTTATTTTTGGGTTGTTTGACAGACATCTTTGTTGCCAGTAACTGACCCAGAATGCATTTTGGCTCCCATCCTAACAACCTGCAGGTGGACCAGGGGTTGAGGTGATGCCTTTACAAATGATCAACTGCTAGATCAAAGTGCATGGGGGAGTACTGCAGGTTTCTGTGTTAATACCTACATCTATCTCTCAAGTAATTTAATAATCAAATCTAATGTGGCTTCCATGTCAGTGTGCTCTCTTGGACCTCACTTTGATGAAGCTTAATGCATCACATATTGGCAGAATTCACATGCTAGATATACAGTGCTCCTTTTTCCTTCTTAATATCCATATCATCTGTGAGTGGGGAATACAGAAGATGATACTGTGTGTTCAAACACAGGGAACATCATCCAGGCTCAGTGATCTCATGAGATCTGAGGGGGTTTTTTGTCCTTCTCTTGCCCCCCAGAGTTGATATATCTAAATATGGTTTCAGGTTCATTAGTGGAGGCTTAGCTAGGCTTACACAGTTCAAGGTACCTGGTTTGAACAACTTATTCTTAGGGTTTATAGTCCTTTAGGCATTTGCAGCCCTCGATGCATTTATCCCCCGAAACACTCCAAGTGAAACACAAAACTGTCATTTCTCATCCTTGCTTTTATCTGACATGCAATGGAGGCAAAGAAAACCAGCAATATGCCCTCTGCCACATAAGAGAGAGTAACCACCCCCTCTCGGCAAAGGAGGGAACTAAACCCATCAGCCCTGAGAGAGTCTTGGGCTTTCAAAGTGCCTTTCTCTCTTCATGGGTTTCATTTCATTAGCTCCAAACAGTCTATTGTGTGTGGGTGTAACTGAGGTTCTCAACTAAGTTTCATTCATTCATAGCTTAACAAATTACGGGTCAACTGAACCCCCTCTGTCCCTGGGCACACCCTCAGCAAATATAAACTAATATTGCGTAAAATAATCCTTTTTCTTTGAGGTTTAAAAGGGAATGCTCTGCACCAGCACATGGACAGTTGGTGGGGCCTCTGAAACACAGCAGTTTGTGGAGATGCCATAATTTGTTTAGGCATCTGGGCCTTGAAAGGAAAGGAGCACTAAGGTTTGGCTGTTTAGTGCTCAGCATAATCTGAACATGGTAATGCAATCATCTGGGTTTTGGAAAACTTCTCATGTTCTCATAAGCCTTAAAAATATTTTGGGGTCTTTTAGTTTTCTCTGCAGGCTATTTAATGTTTACTTTTTCAGGATAAAAAAATATAACTGAATAAGAATTACGTCTGAGTAAAATCTCAATATCTTCAAAGGCTCGAGGGGAGTATAGACTCAGGTCATAGCGGTCAGGTGAGAACTAGATGATCTTTAAGGTCCCTTCCAACCCTAATTCTGTATTCTGCGTTAGTGGTTCTGTGCCTTAAGCCTTCCTATTGCCTGGCAGCCTAAAACTGCCACCCAGCCATCCTCCTCCATGACTGAACTGCAGCAGGCCCTGCACCTCCAGGAGGAGCAGGTGAGTGGCTCCCCGAGAGAATGTGCCGTGGCTTTCTCCCCAAGCCTCACCTGAAACAACCACAGCTCCTTCCTTGGGAGAGAGGAGAGGAGCGCACAGCCCCTCCTGACTCCCAGCCACCCTCCCTGCCAAGCAGCTGAATTTACTGAGCTCGAGGCTTGGATTTTTCCCCATGAACACCATTGGGAACACTTCAGCTCCAGTGCTTCTTGCGTGCCAGAGCACAGCGTGCTCCTCCAGGTATCCCTGCCCTGCTCATCCCTTTCCTCAGCCCTGGGGATCCCAGGGTGGCATCTCCCCTTCCCACTAAGGGCCATATAGGATGTTGGCCACCCCACAGACCCACTGTGGGCACCCACCCCAGTGAGATGTTCTTTCCCCCTGCTATGTGTGGCTGCAGCAGATGTTTCTAGTTTTTGGGTCCAAAGGAAACTTTATAAGGCTTTTCCTCCCTTTTCAGGGAGGGATGCCAAACCAGTCAAGAAATGGGAAATGTATAACTTCATTCACATTTCCAAAACCAGGAGGGAAATGCTGCAGTTGGATTGTTTGGATGTGTGTAATGGGCCAAACTCTGCTATTGAAAAAAAAAAAACAAAAACAACACCAAACCAGACTGAGAATTGCACCTGTGTAACTCCAACATCCCTATCTGCATAAAGGGGAAAAACCTCTCTACTTCAAGAGATAACAGATCATTTTTCTAAAACTTCTCCAGACAAGCATAACATAACAATCTATCTTTTTAAAACAAATTCCAAAATGGAACACGGAACATTTTGCTACACACATCTGGCGCTCTATCTTACCACACTGGGATGATGATGTTCTAGTTGCCTTCAAAATACAGCTTAAGTTTCTTAATCAGACAGTTCTTTGTTTAAATTTGATTGTATAATGAACTGTGGCAAGCTTGTCATCAAACCATAATTTCACTAAGTTTCTAAAAATCTACTTTAAAATAAATAAATAAAACTGCCCAAGAGAAAGGGAAAATATTTTATCTGTTTGTATTCGAATTTTCTTGGCTTGATGAAGCCCAAAGATGTCTTCTTGGGGAAATAATCTCGGACTTATAAGGATTACAAACAGCTTGAAGGTTTGCCTTTGTGCAGACTCTCTGCTTGTGGACCTCTCTGCTGCTCAGCAGAGAGAAATTCACCCGAGTAATCAATTATTTCACTGAGCAACTGAGCTGTTTAATCCAAGATAAACTACCACATGCATTTAGAGAACAATCCTCAAAGGCAAAAACCTGAGCACATCTGCTGCACCCTTGATCTACAGGATGGATTGGTTTTTGGCACTATAAATGGATGCACCAATAAACCTGTTCAAACCAACCTTAAATACGAACAAGGTGGGTATAAATTATTCCACTTTCTTTTGATGTGAGATTGTTCAACTCACACCATGAAAGACTCCTTTTTCCTTTATGTCTCCTAACTCTTATTGACCTATTTCTTCATCTGCCCAGGGTTGACTACTAACCAGTGAATATTTTTTATATGCTCATGTTATTCTTTACGTGCCACTTACATGCTGCCAAGTTTTTTTATTCTTTAGGAACTGTCTTACTTCTTTCCCCACTAATTCCATTTCTCTCAGTAAATTTCCTTCCTGTTAGCTCTTGTACTCTCCCTTGCCCTTTTTCATTATCATAATATGTACTATACTAATTGATAGCTCTCCCAGGAGCAGCATCCTGTCAAGCAGGAATGTCTCTCTCTGAAAACAACAAAGGACAGAGCCCGTCTTTAGCACAAGTAGCCTGAAAGGACAAATGGAAAGCACTGCTCTGTTCTGCAAATGTGGTTTTACCTCCAGCAACAGCAGCTTTAGTGCCACTGTAATGCAGCTCATGTAGCTTTGAAGAACAACCAGTGCTGCAGGAGCCCATGAATTCGTGTACAGTGTTAACTGCACGGAATGGAGCTGAGACTGCACACACACATTTAAACTCAGCCAGTGCAAACATACTCAACTCACACTTCTGCTGGAGACCCACAGCAAGTGTCAGCTGTGAGAACAGCATTTTCCTGGGAGGGTCAACCTTTTCAAACTCCCAGTCTGGTAAATCTCTGAGAACTGGAACACACTCAGCACTCAGCACTCTCCAGAGCCCTGGTGATCCGAGCTTGGAGCGCTTCACATGGCTCTGGCAGCAGGGTGGTTCTTGGGATAGGTTACTATGTATGGAAACAGGCAAAAACTCATGGAAATAATAAGGTTCTGAAGACAGGCAAAGCTTTTGTTGAAGTAAGAAATAAAGACTTAACTTTTGACCACCTGCAATATCATCCCATGCCCATCATCCCATGTCCAGTTTAGCACACTTACCTCTGTGCCTTTTAACTTCAGCAGGGTGCTCTTAGGCTAAAATATGACTCTGCTGCACAATCCTGACACATTTCCAATTCCAGGATGTGCCTAATCCTACCAAACGAAAAGATGCACAGCCAACTAACTGTCCAAAGTGGGGAAAAAAGTACAGAACCCACATAGAGGTTCTTCAACACATGCTGTGTGGGATGAGAAATGGAGAGTGCCAAGGCGCGATTTCAGTCAGTCATCTATTTCAAGAACTTGTTTTTTCTCATGTTGATCTTAAATGTGCACAGCCTCTACAATTCAGGAAAGGTTCCTGAACACATCAGTGGAGTCAGAAAATAGCCCTGGGAAAGTCAAATTATTTTATTTTACAAATTAGTCTCTTTAATTAATTATGAATTAACTGAAGCTTTGTTTGTGTCAAGTTTGCTCCTCAGGCAAATTTGGGTACTGTAGATGCAAACATATCCCGCCTGTTGTTCCTGATTTATTTGTTGCATTCTTAACTTTGTCTTTTGAGGGCCTGACAGTTCAGAATAAAAGTCTTTACAATGTACATGCTTTGTTTTTGATCTGAGACTGAATTTTCATTTACTACTAAAAGTGAAACTGAAGGATGTGACACCTCAGGAAACACTTTTTTTCAGGAGCTTCTTTACATACAGATATTTGCACAGTTTGAGACACTCTCACTAACCACCACAGCTATACCTCCCATTAACTGGGTTAATGTTCAATGGTTAGGGATTCTCCAGCTTGTTTAAAATATAAAATATATAAAATATTTGGGAGCAGTCCTGTGAGGGCAGAATCCTTTCAGATAGACACTCTATCAGTAACTTGCTGCTCTTTAAGAAAGTATTTTCCATAAATATATTGCTACACTTGGGCGAAAAAGCCATTTGTTTTCCTTTATCATCCTTCCCATGATGCAGAGAAAAGTGAGTGCAGATTCAGAATTGTTTGTATGTCTTAAAGGGAAGAACAAAGGTCTGGGATAACAGAAACTGGTGTATTTCAGTGCACAAGAATAGTCTTTGTGCTTAAGGCAGCTAAACGGAATTCTTTTTTAATGGATCACCCCAACTACACCAACACATCTGGCCATCTTTCCCTTCTGGACTCTTTTTTCTCTTTTTTATTTGGCTTTGTGCATCTGAGGACTGGTGAAGGTTAAGCAAGTGCTGGCAATGAAAACCAGTAAAAAGGGTTTGATGGTTTGGGGCAAAGCCAGGAGGACATTGTCCAAGCTGCTCTGCATTAACCCCCAAGTGCCTTAAGTCTCCAGCAGAGCAGAAGAGCCTCCCATGAGACAAGTAATTCAATCTTTTCCTGGATGGCTCAAGTCTCCCTACCAAAGGCTGTGAGTTCATCATGACCATCTTGACCTGAAACTTAAGTAATTCATAACTATTGAAACATCATCTGCAGCTTTAACTCTCACTTGGGAGACCTGAAGCATAATAACTATTTCCAGTTATTTCCATTTCAAAAATCCTTTGTACATAAAAAAGGTAATGCCAAGGTATTACTTGGCCCTAAAATACATTGCTGTTTTCAGTTTAGAAGGATTAACACTTCATCTCTACATAAACAAACCTCATGGCCTTTTAAAGGCCCCTTTAAAACTTGTTTCCACACCAAAATGAATCAGTGACTGATGCAGAGTCAGCCATTTTTATGGATTCACGCCTGCCTAATATGTAGTTTTACAGTAGTGGGTATGATGGCCTGTTTCCTCCTCCCAAAATAAATTTTCCTTAAAAACACCAAAGCTGGAAGCAGTTCCTCTGTGACAGGACTTCCCTCTAGCCACCTTTTTCAGGGCAGAACTAATACATATATTTTCAAAATATTAGGGCTTTATCTAACAATTCTTCACCTATTCTGACAGAATGAATCCTTTTTAATTCTACATAATTAAAAACTTTTCATGAATCTTATGCTCAAAATTTTACTTCCAGTCTTATTTTTATTTCTTTTTTTAACTTTATCCAGCTCCTACCTGGAGCTGTGCTGCAAATGCTCTCTGCTGCTCAGTGATACTGGGAGTAACTGGGGAGAGTTAACAGAAAACTCTCAGGCTGTTGTCTGTCAGTCTGTTGTGAGTGGAGAATGGGCAGAAGTTGGAACAAGAGCAGCTCGTGCTGGATTATGGAAAAACCTTTTCCCCATGAGGAGAGGGAGGCAGTGGAGCAGCTGCTGCCCAGTGCAGCCTCCAGCTTTGATGTATTTTAAGCCCTGACTAGATTAAGCCCTGAGCAACCTGGTCTGAACCCAGGGCTGACCCTGCTCTGAGCAGCAAGTTGGATTAGAGGCTTCTCCAGCTCCCTTGCAAATTGACTTGCCCTGTGATGCCATGAAAATTCATGTTTGCCCCTCAGGTGTTTCTCTCATGACTTTTCCAAACTTCACAGAGCTTTCAATTTATAAATGTTACAGTAGACTCTTGCTAGTTGTCCTGTGACCCTCAAGTCCTGCTGTCACCACTTAGCAATGCAAAAGAGATCATCAGCTGTCTTGCGAGATTTTCATACACACACCTTGCAGGGATAAAGTATCAAGGTACAAATTCTGTGTTAATGTACCTGCAGGGATAATCAAAGAGAGGAAAAAGTGAGCACTTGAAAAGAGATAAGAAAAAGGTAAGTCTTTATATAATAATGTTCAGTCAAGCTTAATAAATGCAGAGAGTACAGCAGCCACAGTACCATGAATAGCTATGATAAAAAAAACCCAAACGTTGCAGAAAGGGGTGTACAAGACCAGCTTTCCTTCATCTTCAGCTTCTGGAGGGAGGTGGACAGCAGTTCATCCCCTCAGTGACCAGGAACTGTTGCTGGACCCCATGACCCCACTCTGTCCTCCCAACACTCATCCTGACTGGGGAGGGCACAAGCTGTGCCAGGTCACTCCAGTTTCTGTTCTGTGCTGTCTCATGGGGCAGTCCCATCCTTGCTGTGCCCTGGCACAGAGTTTGGAATGCAGATTTCCTAAACAACCCAAAGGGAGAACAGTAAGGGGAATAACTTGCCATCTTTAGAAGAGCTACCACACGAACTGCTCAGAACCCCAACAGCTGAGTTGTGTGAAGCTGACACGCCTGCCACACTTAGGGACATTTAATGCAGTAAAAATGGAATTTAAAAAAGAGACCTGCACTGTTGTCAAACCTCACCAAGACCATGTGTCCTCTGCAAACTTCAAAAAGCTAAGCCAGGCATTACTAGAGAAGGACGATTTCTCAGGTTCCTCTATTCCCCTGGAAGACACTGTTCATGCAGGCCCATACAGCAACCCTTCAGCAACTCCAGCAGTTGGTAGGAAGGAAATGGTTTTGCACAAACTTTTAGAGCATTTTAACTGATGCCATTGCAGAAGTATGGCAATACTACCAGACCAGCTAGCTCACTGAGACTACTGAGAAGACAAATATTCCCCATATCTCGGCTGGAGGAGCAAAGCAGTAAAGCTCAGCTCTCAGCAAGCTACCAATTAAGCACTGATTTTCTGTTTTAAACTTTATGGGGTTTGGGTCTTTCTTAGCTGAGTGCAAGCACTTCATTATCAATCTGTACTCCAGGCCATTTCACAGAGAGCTGGAGACTGGCAGGAAAGATAAGGGTCTCTGACAAGTACTAATTCTTTTCCACCTGTATTTTTGTGTCTATCTCCAGCTATCACCCTCCTAAAGGCATCAGCAATAAAAGCTCCCAGGCAAATGAAACTCAGGTCCCCTCCATAAGTCACAGCTAATACACCATAAAAATACCTCTGAGAATTTATAGCCCAAAAAGAATGCACACTGACTGCACAGAGAGCAATCTTATGAGAATACCCCTGGGAGGCAGTAGTGGGAAATTCCATCCTTGTTAAGGAGGATTTTCAGTTCAGAAATTCTTAAATCAAAAGAAACTTGCAGAAAATTCAACAAAGCAGAGATACAAGAGGAGTAGAGTTTACATTTTGCTGAACATTACATCAGAAGCATTCTGTGCCATTGAATAAAGCCATCAAATGTACGAAATCCCTGTTTAAGCAATCCTAATTAACACAAGACCTCAGAACAGCAAAAACACAGCCCTGCCACAGTGTAAATGTAGAGGCAGAAAGCAGCAGAAGTTATTGATACAGCCGTGGGAGATTAACAGTGCAGTGCTCCCAACATCGACATAAACCCACCTGTGGTCAGTGCCTTCTTGGCTGCCCACAAATTGCACCTCCATACTCAGCTACCTCTTACATTTGAATTCTTGGTGACCAGACAAGCAGCCATGAGTCAGCTCCAAAGAAAGAGGTCTTTTGGGATGACCATCAACACCAGACTTGGCAACAAAACTTCCTCAATCCTGGGACAAGGAGAGGTTGAGATGTTCTCCCCCAGTAACATTAACAGGCAGAGGCTGCCTCTGGAACTTGGATTCACTGTTTGCCTGGAATCCCCTGGATGCTGAACTGCTTCTGCACTCTGCAAACTCATCGGGAGGCTTCTCATGTAGAGTTTCTGCCTGCATCTTCCATTCAAGACTTGGGGAGTTTTTGAAAGGTTTCAGGGGGATTTTTGTTTGCTACAACAGACTTGACGTATTTTTGTTAAGCCTCTGCTGCACTCAGCAACTTTCTCACCTCGGTTAAGCACTTAATCAAAGCAAAATTAGCTCAAATACATTGTACCCCCCTTTTGATTTGAGTATCTCTACAGGTTTTTAGGAATGGGAATTTCTAGTAGTGCCCCTCTGCCCAATTGCATTTCCCTATTACCAGTTAGGAAGCCACTGGAGGCATGAATATTCCATGCTGCAGAACACAGTACATTTAATAGGTGTACAGGTTCACTGCTCCTAAATGCTGCACAGCTCCCAGTGCAGCAGCCTGTTAGTTGGAGGAGTAAAGCTTTGTTTGCTGAAGAGCCCTGGTAAGGTCTCCAATAAAATTTACTCAAGTACATTTGCAGAGGTGTCACTGAGAATTCTCGTAAAAGTGGTTCTTAAGCTGCATTTAACAGGCTTCACTTGATGAATTGGGAAATATATTGGCTGCTATTGGTCATGTGTAGACACCTAAATGTTTTAATTTACAAGAACATTACTAAAGGAAGAATTGGAGGTGAATAAAACTTTAATTTAATTAAAAAAAAATCAAACTGTACAGATTTTTAACAGGTCATCTTTACACATGATATTGAACCTAGAAGTGGGAAATCAAGATCACAGTGATGACTTCTGACCATATGTATCCTGACTAGCAAGTAACTTGTATTTATTAGTATTGCTTTGTTCAGCATCCCAGAGGACATTTAGACATACAAGTCAAGTAAAATAGCACTAATTATTAAGTCCTGTTCTAATCTGTGTCTGTGGGTACAGGAGATTTGACCCCCATCTTGGTGGAACACAAAAAAGAAGCAGGGACAGTCCAGCATCACACCATGCAGCTCACGGGTCCAACATACAAAAACAGGGTCTAGAGTCTTAGGAAGATCCCAGGAGCACAGGAAGGAAGGAGGAAACTTTGCTGCTTGCAAGAGAAAGCTTTGTGCTTTCTCGTATCAAAAACATAAGAGTAAGCACCTGAATTCAAAGGCACTAAAGATAACAAGTGTTAATGGAGAATCTCACTTTCCCACCTGCTCAGACCTGCAGCTGAAATGTTGATGTCTTGGGAAAGTCAACACGCTTTGCCTATACAGGTTTCACTTAACTGACACCAACTTTCAGGCTGCTTGTTCTTAAAAGTGGCTTGTTTCTTTTTACCTCTAAACAATCTTTGTTACTTTAAGCAGATCAGTCAAGCCCCTGTTAGAAAGATAAGGAAGAGTTGACATGAAAACTGGTTTTTGACATTATGCTGCAAGCAAGCATGGCAACCGGTTATAACCAAGCCTACGACTGCTTAATATCTGTTCTGGTGAACAGAAAGACCTTCTTTGGGGTCCTGTTTTCAGACTGGGATTGCAAAGAACCTGCAGACCCTGGAGGGACATAGCCTGGGTAGGCACTGGTGGCACTCCCTGCTGAGTCCCAGTTCTTCAAATGACTGAGGAACACTCTTGCAGAGCTGGAAAAATTGGGCTTTCCACAGAACCCCCTAACGCATCCATACTGTCAGCATGAAAACTCCTCTGAAAGCAAGAGGAAAGAAATCACTGGGGCATGATGTAAGTGACCATTTCTGAAACAAATGTGTTAACTCATCGGAGACACATAATTTCCTACATTGATCCACATCATAAAAGTGATTTTTATTATTTATTTTCCACCAGCCTTTCTCTCAGCAATCATTTGTGCGAGCTTTACTAGACCATCCTCCGATATCTGCCTCATCATGTGTTCTCTACAACGAGACAAAACGATGCAGTAAGGAGGTTTTTTGGAACTCCAAAGAGGACCATTCAGTCTGCTGGTATGGAGGCAAAAAATGCATCTTTTAAAATAAAACACGACAACAATTCATTTATCAAACCTAAGACAACAATTTTAAACAAGGCAAGTAATGAGCATATGGGAAAGGAGAATTTAGCCCAGTCCTGTTGATTTCAAGTGCTATGGAAGAAACAAAATCCTTGCTCAGAGCAAATGTCACATCAGCTTTTGTTGTGTGCCAGCTCCAATTTCAAAGATTTCCACCACGTTTCTAAAGTTTTAGTCCGAACTGTCCTAGCACTTTGTGCAAAATAGCCCCATCTTGCCCCAAATCTAGGTCTTTAAAGCTGAAAGTAGATGTTTCACAGGGAATAACGAGATGACCTCAGATATGAAATGCTGGGGATTAGTTCCAGGAAAATGCTGGCTTTATTGTACAAATATTCAGTTATGTCTTCCAAAAAGAGGATATCCTCACAGTCTCTTGCTTCTAATTATCCCTGATAAACATTATCAGTGTTATGTGAATCACCCACACTAGGTAAGAAGTACAACTGCAACCAGGAACCCGGATTTCTTTTTAGAAAAGTTGACATCTGCTGACAGCACAGCCATTCCAAGAAATTTCTGTTTTCTCCCGAGGAAAACAATCTCTACTGTCAAAAATGTGATAGAAAAAAAAAGTCTTTCAGGAAGGAAAACTTGCAGAACTCAGGAAAGCAAAGAAAGCAATCTTGGTAAGAGGATGAAACTGGTTGATTGTACTTCAGAAAGGACTTTGTAGAGGCATAATACAGTGAACAACCCCTGAGCAGTTGATGCAACATTTTCACAGGAGAAGATTTGGTTGTGGAACTGTCAGCAGGATAAACCCATACACAGGTTTGCAGAAAACAAGGCACATTTCTCCCCATTTCGTTGTCTGGCTGACAAGCAAAGTTTGTCTCCAGAAGCAAGTCTCAGGATTAGGACTCCATCACATATTCACCAGAAACAGAACGTTTTCAAACATAACCTCAGTGATTTTAGGAACTTCTTTGAGAGCCTTTTCTCACTTTGCATCACACTTTGCCTTGTCGTGTATCAGTTGCCTTATAAAATAAGAATTAAGACAGTAAATCTGCTCTGCTTCTGATGAAAATGGACCTGTACAAGTCCTAAGCAGATGCAGGTGATTTTCTAATAGTTTTCTACATACTTATTATACTGCTTAAGTATGTGGGAGAAAATTCTTAGAAATTCTCAGATAAAAGAGAAGAAACCCAAAAGCTCCAGTGCTGACTCACGTGGGGCTCCAAAGCCTGGAAGGCTTTTAAAAGCAGGGCTTTTAAAACAAGTCTGGGTAAACTCATCAGGTTTGTAACCCGTGTAACTCCAGTTTTACTTATGCAAGGTGTTACCCCATTTTAAAACACTGTTCCACTTGGCTGTGTGCAATTTAGAAAGCTACAGAGCTGGCTGTGCTTTATGAGTGGAGAGCAGCTGGGGAGGGGAGAATTCCCACACAGCACCTTGTCATGTAGAAACTTGAGGCATTATTTTTATTAATTGTGAAGCAATTTGTCTGCTCTACCAGCAAACAACTTTCCCTTGTGCAATCCAGAGCCCTGCCAAGAGAACCTTTGCCAAATCACCACTCCCTCCACCTGAAAGTCATTTCCATGAACTCTTGTTTAAAGTAGAACCCAAATGGTTACTGTATTTTTTTGTTAATGTAATGCAGCTATATTAGAACAACGTGGGGCAGAGACACTTGGACATTCATGCTAACAGATGTTTGAGAAAGGAACAATTCTGTTTGGTTTGTTTATATGCCAGCAGACCTTGTGCTGGATCTATATAAAAACTTCTTCCTCCCTCTCGAAAATATATATTAGATAAAGGACCACATTAATCCCTAATGTAAATCCACTGCAGTCAGCAATGTTACATCAGCAGGGAACCTGACCCTTTGTGGTTAATTTACATTTATTTTAAAGCATTGTCATGAATCCATCTTCCCTCTGTCTGCCTGCCTTCCTTAGGAAAGGATGGGCTCCACCAAATGAGTGAATTGCTTGGTGGTGGCTTTGTGAGTATGTACTGAACTTCTCCAGTTATCTTGGGATATGGTTTCATATGTTGAACTTTTGTATTTGGATAAAGGGATTATACCATGAGTAATGTCTAATAACCATTGCATATGGTTTATTTGCTTTGCAACATCTGCTGAATCTGCTGAAGATCAAATCCAATTAAAAAAAAAAAAATCTGAAAAATAACTAAGGTCTCAGAAACGTACCAAAATAGGGACACTGCTCTTTTGCTTGAGGACAAACGTTCCCAGGGCCATGAGAATTCCAAATGGTCCTGCCTCTAACACATCCAGTAATTTACAGCACTGGTGCCAGTAGGAAATAAGAGAGTGAAAAGAAAAATAAACATGGAGTGGAGAAAATAGGTGCAGGACTGAGCAGAAATAGAATTTCCATGGGGATGTCAAGTGATACTGGGAGGGGGTGAGAATGAAAACAACAGAGGAAAGGTTTTGCTGTTGAAGTAATAACACAATAGAGAAAAACTGAGAAGTACTACTTTGCATGAGACTGTTCTGTTGGACCTTTTCAGGGTCTCTTCAAAGAATTCTTCCATTTGCAAGGGACTTGGGTGGCCTGGCAGTCTCCTTCCTGCTTCTCCCTGCAAATACTGACATGTGGAACGTGTCTTTGAGGGACCATTAAGAAAGTGACTACAGAACAGATGGATTTTCTTGTTTACTGGCAGGTACAAGCTAATGACAAACAGCACTGAGGTTATTACCTTTTGCTTAAATTATTTCCTTAATGAAAGGACTAGTACATTTAATGACATTAAAGGAAAGGGAGGGCAAGAACACCTTTCTAACTTTACTTCCCTTAAAAAAAAGAAAAAGGCATCTGCCATCTGTTTTGTTCAGGTTTTGCTACACATATTTTACTTTCTCTCCTGTTCATTAATATCCCTAATTCTTGAGTGCCAAAATGGAAATTTTTGACCATCAAGAATTACCCTAGAGGAGAACAAAAATCTTGGTCAAATCTCCTCTCCTAACACAAAAAAGGAATTGGATTTTTTTCTTCTTGAAGAAGGGTCCTTTCAGTACTAGCAGTTGTTTTATTCTTAATATAAGTAAGAACACAAAGAAACTAAACCAATGGGAAAGAAAGATGTTTAATTGATTCTCAGTGGTTGGCATGGCACTCTTTAAGGTTTATTAGAACATGGAACAAAAAGTTGGACACTGAGATCGAGTGGTCACTTTGAGAAGCTCAAATAATCTGAAAAATTGGAGGCTATTTGAAGTTATTAACTTTCTTCCATTATTTATAGAAAACTCATCCCACTAGCAATGCTTGCTAGTTCTCTTCCATTTTCCTGACTGTGAAGATCCTAAACTCATGTAAACTCAAAAGAATCTTGCTTGGAGCATGGGCAATACCTGGATTTGTTATCCAAGCATGGCAGCTTTACCTCTGTCATCATTTTCAAAGTTGTCAGTCCTGGCAACATTTCTCTGAAGTGTGAAATAAACACCCTATTTCACTGATCAACAATCCTTCCTTATAGTCCCTACTTTTCAGCTGAACTTGGGAATTGTAAATGACATTTGGCTTATCTTAATCTTCTAAAATATTCAACACAGACATAATTAAAAAACAAACCAAAATAAACCCAAACCAGGTAGCTTGATTCTGTGGCAAATTCCAAGTTAACAGAGAAAGCCTGGACTGTTTGAAAAGATTTAGTCCAAGTGATATTTACTATAATAGCGAGTGAACAGTTTGCTGTTTCATCCCAGAGCAACCATCAACTCAATTAAGCAAATGAGAGAATCGAGTTATTTGGGGAATGTACACCTCTAATTAGCGGGAATTGTTTGTGCAGTTAATTCATTTATGGATAGATTTCTCAGCAAGCCCTCGGCTTCCACTGCTTTCCCACTGCTGTACCAGGCTTAATTGCCATTCTGTTCCTCTTAAAAACCTTAATGGATAATTGAGGGCTGCAGGAGAATGCAGGTGGTGAGAGGTAAATCTGTAAAGGACAGGCTGTCCTTAGTCACAGAACTGGAAAAGACACTCTGAAAACCCCTTTTTCTTCCTTGTCAGTGACTCTTGACAGCTCCTACTGCCTAAGCAGGACTTCTGCTTGTTGGTACAAGTAGTACACATCTCTCTGCTTATTAAACTTCGAGTGATTGTCACCAGTTGAGGGGAGAGCACAGCCACAGCTGATTTTAGGAAAATATATAAAATAATGGGAAAAAAAAAATCAACCAAATGCTGGACCAGAGGATTTTGCTGCCTGACCCCACGAAGGAAAGGGAGACTTTTATATTTTTTAATTTATTTTTACTGCAAAGCACTTAAGACAGGGTTTGTTTTTTTCCTTTTAGTGACTTACTGCCTTTTGGATGTTGAATGAACACAGTTCTGCCTATGTAAATTAGCAGTCAGGCATCTGACCAAGTCAATCATGACCAGAGCTATCCAAAAGTATTTATGTCTGCTGGGAGGACTGTTATTTTTGACTAATTAGAACATGGAGATCTTTTATCAAGCTGGAGCGGTTACTGTTTAAAAATTACAAGAATTGTAACCACCGAGCTGAGATGTGTCTTCATAAGTACATAAGTTACTGTCTTGTGACCATGAAAAGAAAATAAAGCAGCTGCTAGAAATGCTGAGGTAAACCCCCTGCTTTTCCCTTTATAGACAACATGAACTGGCTGTTACAGAGCTGAACCACCACCACATTTCTACTGAGGTACTACTTTCAGTTTAGCATACACAATAGATGAAGAAAAAGCAAGTAAAATCCCCCCATGTTCTGTGTTCAACTGGAACACGACACCAAATTTCTGAGGTGTATCCCACCTGATTATGAGCAGAAGGAGCACACTCTTGCCAGCAGCACACACTGCCTTTGACTGATGGTTTGTTCTGCTCCCAACAGCCTGGTGAGAGCAGGCTGCAGGCTCACCCTGTGGGAACCGAAGGAGATTTTTATAACACCACAGAAGAAATCGTTGTCCAGTGGCTGAAATACAAGGAATTCCTAATGAAGTTACTTTGCTTCCCCAAGGCCTGGTCTTATGTGTGTCACTTCAACACTTTTGCATCCTCCTTTGACTCCTGGCTGCAGCTGTTTGGGGTGCAAGGCACACACATCAGGGATGGTCCCTGGCTGTCTGGAGCAGCTCCACGGCCCTGACCCCAGCACAGGTTGCTAAGTGCTGCTGCAACACAAATAAGGATTTTGTGCTTGGCAGCTGCCTGGGATTAATGGGCTAAGATGAGAACTGAGGGACTTTGCTTCAGTTTCAAGGGTTTTTGGAGGAACCTTAGGCCAGCAACTTCCCATTCTGGATCCCAGCTTTTCCATCTGTAAAAACTGAGGTCAAAGTACTGACTTCATGTGAAAGCACTTGGGGGCCTCCACAAAAGCCAAATGCTAAAACCATGCCCATTTGTTTTAGTAATATTGGACAGTGTGAATTACATTTAAAAAAAACCAAAACACCTCAAATGATTTCCTTAAATATATAAGCTTTGCTTGCTACTACCTTTGCTGATGATGCAAGTACACAATATTTGGAGAGGGTGGGCATTGTTTGAAACACAGCACACAGAAAAGATACATAATGCCCTGCTAATTCATCAGAGGAAAGATTATTTGTGCTCTGGAGATTAAACATGGATGTATTGGAAGGAAATAAATGCAGGTATGAGCTGTTTGATTGATTTTTTAATGAGATATTTTAAAAGATATTTATTTTAACTTCAGGGACAGAATATTATTTATTGCATCATCAGGTTTTACTGGAAACCAGGGGCACAGAATTCATTTGCCAAACTCGCCACAGACTGGAGGAGGGATGGACGGACAAGCCTCAGTCAGTAACTGGGAGAATTTTGGAGGAAAGCTTTTGGTGGCAAAGTGATCCCAAAGAACAAACCTCTGGCTCTTTTCCTGGGAAAATTAGCCCAGGTATAGGGTCATGAGTAGGAAGGCTTTGAACCACAGAGAAGTCTCTTCCTCCCCCAACACCAGACTGGTTTGCTTTGCCTAGAGGAGTGCAAAGTGGAAATAAAGAGGAATGTTTCCAGATAGCTATCACAGAAAAAAAATTATTACCTCTTTTGTCTGGCAAACTTTCCAGAGTCTGAGCACAAGATATGAGAACAACAAATCCCCTTGGACCTCTGTGGTCAAAAAGGGGCACGTTTGGGAAAACAACTTCTTACTCACCTGCTTCCCTCCACTATTCCCCAGGCGCTGAATAGTATTCCTAGATAAGTAGCTGTACAAGCTGAGCCCCTGGTGATTAATCACTGATTGTATCAGAGTCCACCCTCTGAGCAATAAATCTCAGCTCCCAGTGGTGCAGAGGCACCTTGGAGGTGAGGGGCACTCGCTGTGCCCAGGCTGCAGAGGGAGCTGCACGACACGGCTGCCAGGGCAGCAGAGGCAGCAGCACCTCTGCTCCTGCTGCTCATCCTGCCTCCTCCTTTCCTTTTCACAGAGAAAGAGATATCTTTGAAGATTTTCAGGGGGGTAAGTACACCTCAGGCCAAGAAGAAATCGAGGAGGTTCAGAAAGTCTTTCAGGGACCACAACGAATACGTGGAAAAAGTCACAGGTGGAGAAGTCCAGCCATTCATATTCTCCCCAGAAGTAGCTGAAGACTGAAGGGAAATGCCCTATAGCATAAAAGAAGCCAGATAATTCTCTAAACAAGTAAATACTTCTCAGAAGTAATGAATTCTGCCACTAGGACTGTCACTGTTCACAAGGCACTTTGAAGATGTATATCCAAAGTGTTCTGCACTGACAAGTCACTGGCATGTTTTGTTACCCATGGTCTTGTATTTCATTCTTGCCTGAAATAGGAAGGAAAAGCCTGAAATTTATAATTACCAGAGGTGCTTCTAAGTAATATAACCTTTCAGTAAAACATAAAAAGAGGAAAAAACTCCTGACAACCAAACAAATCACACACAGAGAAACCACGTAATGAAAAACCCCAACCAAGCAAAACCAGAGAGAAAAGTCCAGAATTCTCTTTTTAGTTGAGGAGGTGCTTCCATGCCTTTCTAAAATGACACAGCTGGCTTTGGTAGCAACAAATAGATGAAGAATCCACAACACCACAGCAAATAAGAACAATTAGACAGACCAGCATTTCAAGAAAAGTGATCAGCCAGCTGATTTTCTCTCCTATTCATGTGACCAAATGCCCTTAAAGCTTGGATTTCCACCAAGAACTCAGACTGAAGGTGTGCATGTGGGGGAGTTGCTGAGGATCCCTCTCCATCCCACTGAAAAAAAACCTCTTAAAAGAAAAATCATATTTTTTTTGATCCTGGAGCTGTGCACAGGCCTGGAAACATTTCCACTTCACTTCAGACTAACCCCATGTTTTCTAAGTTTCTGTAGAAAAGTCTGTGACAGACACTAAATGTAACATTTATATGAAAGAATAAATAAAGAACAAATATTGTAGGTCAGCAAGTCAAAAGGTTACCACAATTACTGACACCCACTAATTACATCTTTGCTGACTTTTCCTTTCTCTCCGTTTAAAATCACACATTTGCATCAAAGTTCCGTCAGACATACAGTGTTCAAAACAAAGGATCACCAACAGTGTGTTTAGGAAACAACTGTTTAGGCAGTGCACTAAACTTTTAGCTGGCAGTCTCTGAGGGTATCCAGAAGGGGAAAACACACAGGAGAACCAACCTCCCCCTAAAAGTGCAGCACGCAGACTGCCTTGTCCTTACTGCACACATATTTTTCAGTTCAAAACTATTTCATTACCTACCAAGGACTGTGATCTAAACCACTTAATGTTTTAACAGAGCACTGTAAGGAACTCTTCTCCCATACAGCACCACACCAGATATTTCTCATGATTTTGTCATTATCTATAACTTCTAAAAGCTCCTGGGTATGAAATCATACACTGGTTATTTTGGGGTGTTGATTTCCAGAGGTTTGTCTGCCTGTGCAGTTTTGCTACAGCTCTTTCTGTCACCTGAGCTTCCACACATTCATGTCTTTGCCTGGATCCATCAGTGGCCTCTGTTTTCTGACAGTTTATGCTCTCCATTCAGCTTTATTTTTGGTTTCTTGGGGGTTTTGTTTTGGTCTTGTTTTTGTTAGTTATTGGAGGATTTGCTTTGTTGTTTATTAAAACAAGAGAAATGAACATTTACTAAACTAATTCACAATATATCCTTCAAGTCCTGACTTTGCCTTGAGGATTCCTATACACAACACTTCTACCTCTCAAACACAGCAGTAGTTACAGTCTGGCAAGATCATTTTCCAGAGTGATGTAACACATGGGACCAAACTGGAACAATATTGTTCCTCTGGCAGATGAAAACAGAGCAATGCATTTTTGGGTCCACCTAATCCATCCTTTGCTTTTTACAGGCCAAAAGTCCCCTGGGGATCATCACAAAGTGTTCCCAAGTGCTGCACTTCACATTAGGGGTTGGTTTTGCTGACAGATGGGAAAACACCTAGCCAGACATTCTGCAGCAAATGCACAAGAGGATGCCGAGAGCATAAGTAGTCACAGATAAATTTAAGAATCATGTCCATTTTAGATTTAGGCTATTTTATTCCAAGCTGACTTTTTTTTGTTCCAATTTTTGTAATTAATTTATTGTTCACTGATCTGATTAGAATAGAGTCTTGATGTTTTCTTGCTGCACAAGGACACCAGATAAGATGAAATTTCACAATGCAGCAAGTGCCCATTACAGTATAAAAATCTAAGTAATGTTAAAGAAACAGGATAGATTGGATCTCACTGGTAACATTTAAGGGTCTAAATATTTTCATTCAAGATCAATTTTTAATTGCCTCTAACTATTTTGCCTTTTCTTATGCCTCTCCTCTCAGTTCATTTCTTGCATGTAGACACTGAAGCTCACAGTATTTCCTAAATTTAGTCATTATTTTATTCTTTCCAGCTCTCATTGCTTTCCTATCACTACAGTCACACCTTTCCTGTCCTACAGTCACCCGACACTTGTTTTTATTGTGTTCCTCCAAGACTGAGCCACAGCAGGGAATGTCACTGCGTACAAACCTTAATCCAAAGCACCAGGGCTGTTCCTGAATAATTTACAGAGTATCACAAACTGATGCTGTTTCTCCTTTGGGGTAAGAAGGATGTAGTGTAGCTCAGAAGAGCTTCCAGGCCTGTGAGTCCCGCAGCACTACTTCTCTTTTCTGGGTGCAAAACCTTCACTAACATTGAAGTTATGAAAGGCAGAAAGGCAGCAAACATCCCAAAGACGCTGCCACTGAAGTGCAAGTGCAAAATAAGACAGAAGAGCATCAAGATTCTGTTAATATTTTTTTTTTTTAAATGCTCAACTCTGGTATAACATCTATTACTGCTTAATAATGAGAGTTCTGGTTAACTATTCTTTTCTGGTGATGGTTCTCACAAACAGTAACACCAAGTTAGCTGAGCCTTCCCTTATGTCCCCTTTAACCTTGTTAATATTTGTTTTAGCTCTGCATAATGCTTATGCAGCCCCTCACTCAGTGGAGACCCTGCATCCTAATTTGATAGACTAAGAAGTGACATAACTCATCATTTTACCATTTTTATTGAGCTACTTGAGGAGCCATTGACAATTTTTAATTAAACTCATTACAGCAGAAAATGTTTTTGAACCTTCAGTCTGACTTCTGGATGCTTTATTCTCTCAGCCTCCTCAGCTGGCTTGGCAATAAATAATGTTAAAATCTTTTCAGGTACCTGCTCTATTTTGTCACGTTTCATTTAGTTCTCATTTTGTGGAGATGATTTATACTTTGAGCCCTTGGAATAACAGGCTAGAGTCCAGTTCACTGCCCCCTCTCACAGCTCACTTGTGCTTTCAGTTGTTTTAGAAGCTGAGCTGACCCAAAAGGGGCAGTGAAAGGAGAACGGGACCTCCTCTGGTCCAGCCAGAGTGCTGGTCAGGGCATCACAGCTGGCTCAAGGAGGATCCCTCTTCTTCCATTCCCACAAACTCCACCGAGGAGGGAAACGACCTTTTGCCACATGAACCACCACCTCAGGCCCCCATGGCCATCTAACAGCTCTCAGACACCTTTAACCAGTGACAGAACAGCAGTACCAAGTCAAAACAAGGGTCCAGCCACCGCTCCTGCCTCCCAAATAATTCTTGTAGCTTCCACCTGTTTGCAGCTCAGACTTTCTGAGCCTGATTTGATAATACTGAATTTTATATCAATTTTTATATCAGTTTTCCTAGATGCCTTTTAAAAAATGGAAACATTTGGCTTCCACGTTCTCTTGAAGCAAGGCCTGCGCTTATGTGAAGCCTGGGTGATACAAACATTGCAACAGCTATATGAGAGAGGCGACATTCCCATGATCCTCAGAGCTACCCAGGTGACAGCACACATCAGTATTATGATGGAAATGAGGTTAAGTCTTTGAAAGGGACACCATTTCGATAGTATTCAGCTCTGATCTTTATCTGGATTTTTATGGTTTTCTTTATTATTTTTTTAAATGACATCTTTAGAGGCAATTTAATGACAATATAGAGGCCACAAATCCAAGAACAATCCACAAATCCATCATTTCTTGGCTGTTATTTATTGCCCTGGCCCTATAAGCTTGCATGTGCTCAGTTCTTAATTTTTTAACTTCCCGCAGCCACTCATTGAAAAGTCTGTCCAAAATCTGTTTACCAATGACAGATTCAGCAATGGAGCCCAACTCCACTTGCCTACTATGGAAAGGCAAACCCCCATTTTTCTTTTTGTTGTCACTCTTTGAAAGCTTTGGTGTAAAGTATGAAAAAAATCAGTTGTACTTGTTGTTACTTACTCAAGTGATTAAGATGACAAAGCTGTCAAAACAAATGTAGGCTTCAAGAAACACTGAGCTACTGGAAATATTGTGTTTAAAAGTTCTTTTAAGAATCTATTCTCAGCATGTGCTGCCCATTTCTTAACATGGTATTACTGAACAAGGTCAGAATTGAGAAGACTGAACAAACCATTTTTTTCAGTAAGCCACCACTCACAGACAGATAGAAACTCACACTGGGCTTTCTCAAGATGAAATTACTGAAAAACATGCAAAATACAACAAGTTTCCAACCCACAATATAGGAGTTCACATTTCCCAATAAAAACTCCCACTGATGTCAAAAGGGCTGGAATGGCACCTTAAACCCAGCATCTGCCTCTCCGTTTTTGATCCCAGCACTAGAGGAAAGTGTGAGGAGAGAAAAAACATAGCTGCTACTTGGAATAAATTAGAGGAGCATAAGTGCATAAAACACACTGGGAATATTTATTCACCCCTCAGGTCCCAAGGTGCTGAATTACTCTCCTAAGCCAGAGGCTGTGAATCAATGACTATTTGCCCATTCTTCTTTCACACTATTGGGAAAAGTGGAAGAGGAGGAAAGGTTAAAATTCTTCCAGTTTTAATTGAATGATTAAGCTCAGGTTTTAGAGCATGAAAATTTCAAGTGTCACAAAGCACAAAAGGTGGTATAAAAACAATGCAATCCAAATATTTTGTCTGGTAAAGATGCTGATTTTAAACACAGCATTCACCATTTCTAAGCAGGATCAGATGGCCCAACAAATGCCTTCAGATTTCATCTCCAGTTTTCTAAAAGCTGCTCTACTTCAATATCTCCCTTCAGTTACTTCATATTTCCTGCTCAAGAGAATGACTGACATGGTCATTCTGTTGGGGAAAGGAAAGCACTCATTAGTTATTAATTTGTCCTCATCATCCCACTTCTCTCCTGAATCCCAGTGTGATTTTATCTGTTTGCCCAGATGAAGCACTGGCACAGATTTCAGAACCAGTGATTCAGGTACCTCTTCTGGAAACCTTCAAATTTTTCTCTAAGTCATTTTCCTTCTAGTAATACAATTTTTTCATCCACTGGGAGTCTTTTTTGGAGTAATTTTCTTCCTTTTTGGTGATATCTGTTGAGACTACACAAGGTGGATATTTTGCTCACCTCATGCTCTGGAAGATGTAAAGGGAGTTGATGATCACAGGCAATCTCAAACACCCAATTGTCTTCTGAAGATAGCAAAGCAAGCAAAGAGAATGAGAAATGGGTGTAATGTGGTCAAAATCTAGAGTGCAAGTAGTAAAAAAAAAAAAGGCAGAATAAATCTAGAAAATCCTTCATTGATAATTTATGTGTGCAAGGCAGAGAACCTTGAAACCTGAACAGTGTGGTCAAAACCCAAGAGTATGGAAAGAAGGACACAGTGAGAAAATCAAGAGTAAAATGCTACACAGGGAGATGATCCAGGTGGGAGACTGAGAAGGGCTGGAAGTTACGGTTCAGGAAGTGTTCACAAAAGGGATAAAATCTTTCTCACCTATTCCAAAAAACCCCCCCAAACAAACAAAAAATAAGCCAACCAACCAACCAACAACCACACTAAAAACCCAACAACATACACCACCAAAAACCTCCCAAAACTTCTTACCCCCTACAGCTGTCTCTTTTATAGCTCCAGAGTTATGCTCATTCTGTGTTTCAGTTTTATCGCAAAGTAAGTAAAACAGGGAAGGAAAGAGCTAACAGCGCACCAGATTTACTACTTGTACTAACCTGATAAGAAAGATAAGGTGGGAATAAAATAGTGGCTCTGGTTTCAGGAGCTCCTTAAGCAGTCAGCATCATTAATTCAACACAGAACATTTTATGCTTTGGAAGGACCTGGTGCATATATATTCAGTTACAATATAGAGAGGAGGGCAATAAACTAAACCAATACAAGACCCAAACAAAAACAAAAAAAGCACCATCCAGTTTCTGAAACAGTACCATTTCAACATCTACAAGCAAATCTACATGAAACTCCTCCATCTGAGGTCCAACAGCAGAAGAAATATTTTAAAAAAAATTCATGAATTATCAACTTTTGGATTCTTCTCACTCTTTTTAGACCCTGAGGCTATTTTGTTTTGTAAAATGAATGCTAGATAAGATATCTGGGCAGAAAGTCATCATGGTAAAATCCAAAGCATGCCACTGTACTTAGAGAGTTGGGTTTTTTCCTTCCCTGTCAGTTTTGTACCTTGGTTTGGTTATGGTCACCCCCTGTCGCTGCAAAACAAGACACAAACAGTGGCAGAAACTCCAGTGATCTACATTACAGCAGAAAACAACACCTGTCAAAGGGGAAACCTCACCGAAGTCAAGACTGAAAACCAGCCACAACCCTACTTAGGATGGGCAAACCTCCCATGCAAGGTTTGCTGTGGCCTTTCCAGGTCATGGTTTTTCCTTTGTCTTCCTCAGGTAACAAAAACTTGGGCAGCTGTCTGAATGCACACACTGGGTAATGTAGAAAGGACACAGAAATTCTCTAAGAGTTTCTGAAAGTTTTGTAACTTGCCACCCTGACAGGTTTGAAGAAGGGTATATTAACTTCCTGGCGCTCTGGCAGCCACCACTGTGATAAAAAGGTAATAGCAGGAAGAAAAATAGGTGTTGCTTCTCTGCATTAATTCATAATATCATTTCACATTCTTTAAAGCTCTTCCTCTCCCGTGAAGTCGCCACTATAGGGGAACGGAGCAACAATAAAATTTTAGTGAAGGAGGAACAAAGAGGCCTTTCAGTCCCCCCAGTGCTCCGTGAAAACTGCTCTTTTTATCTCAGCTGTTCACTGAAAAGCACTCCTTCTGTAAGAGTACCTGTCTAAAGAAATGCAACTGCTGCATTGTCAAATTATTGCCTCAAGAGAGGGCATTAAGTTGTCCCCAACAAGCTCACACCCCTCTGAAATCTATATTTCAGGGCTGGATTTCTTTGTACTCATCAAAATTGGAGATCAGTGATTATGCACACCTATAACGTAGCAACAATTCATTAATCTTGAATTTATTTCTTGCAACAGAACATTAAGTGCTTTAAAACATCCAAGACACAGATTCCCTTCTGGAACTAATACAGAGTGAAAAGCTGTACAAGGAAGGTGCAGCACAAGACAGATACTTACTAAACAAATGTTATTACAGAAAAGTGGCAATTAAGATTCTCTTAATTAGCCTGTCATTTTGAATTTGTCATCATAATGTTTGTTTTACAATGCTTTATTAAATCTGGCTTTCTGACAAACAGTCTGCTGGCAATGCATCCTGCTGTGCAGCATATGGTGTTGCACCTAATGAATATTAATGCTGGGAAATACAAACGCTCTTCTGGGACGGGGGCTGATGGCTGGGAAACTCCTGCAGATGGCATCGTTATTCAGAGAGGTGAACCTCTAGTGGTCCTCATCAGATCTCCTCCATCCCTACCCGGGATGTTGCTTGGAGGCTTTCAAGAAAAGACTCTAATACACTAAAAAAACTTCACAATCCTATTCCCAATTTTGTTGGTATTGTTGGGGTTTTGTTTGTTTTTTTAAAAAATTTTTTGAGGATTTGTTAGGGGTTTTTTTTATTTTGCAAGGATTTATAGTTTAGCTTAACATTGATTTTTTGGTCTTGGACTATAAAAAAAGAAACCAAACCACAATAAAGAAGCCCCCAGTCCCCCTCCCAAAAACCGCCCACAAACTAAAAACCCCCAAATAAACACCCCTCTAAAATAAACTCACCCCCCAAAAAACATACCAAAAAAAGAATCAAAAAAAAAAAAACCAAATCCCCCCCTAAAAACCACCAAGAAAC
>JAWWES010000001.1:2991986-3012665 GCA_035583135.1 Lophotriccus pileatus | reverse complement strand
CCCCCCCCCCCCCCAAAGGCAGCAATCAACTATTGGAATGTATATCAATCATGGGAGCATACAGCGAAGGGGGTGAGGAGAAAGAGGCCAAGAAGTCTTCGGGGACAAGACAAACTGTGTGAAAGGGTGCACCTGAAAAACATCCATTTCTCTGCAGTGACTTGTAAACTCCAGGGAGTGAAGGACCCTCATGATGCATCCAAGAGATTGTTGCTCCAGCAACTGCAGAGATAAGTTTTGTGCACTGAAAAGAGTATGAAGCAGCCATACAGGAAAAACTGTTGCCAGTCTAACAGTATTTTTCTCTCTCTAGATACAGCCTGATAGAATAAGAACACTTACTGCCTTCATGAATGCTTCTCAATATTTGTGGTGTCCTTATATACCAGACATTAATATTTCACACATCCAAGATGACAAAGTATCCCTCTACCCCAGGCACTTGCAGAGATTCTGGGAGACCTGAATTATCACAGACCAGTCACTCAGCAAATATTTCTCTAGGATAGTGTCTAAGTTTTAATGAGAAAAGTGTTTTGCTGGGAATAAATTATGAGGAAGGCCCAAAACTCCTCCCTCTAAGCAATTATAAATCTGAAATTAATAGATGCCAATTGAGGAACAGTGTGGGAAATGGAAAATAAAATTATAGCAGGATAGGAATAACAGCCCTTTATTAAAAGGTCTATATATATTGGCAGAAACAATGAAAGAACACAAGTAAAAACACCCAAACAATAATCCTACACCCAGAACAATCCCCTTCAAGACAAAACGAACAAACTCAACAGTGAAAATCAATTCAATTTGTACCCTTTGGGACAATTACAACCACAGTCAGCAGGAGGTGCTGTTGGACCACTGGAGAGGTGGAGCCTGCAGTTGTTTGAGTCAGTCAGCAGGGGGCGATGGTGGATCACTGGTAGTCACCACTTGAAGTCTCCCAAGCGTGCTGGACAGTGGATTGCCTTCCCCCTTCACCAAAGGGAGGGAGGAGGGGAAGGGAAAAAACACGGCTCCTGATACTGGAGAACTCACTCTTTCCTGCTGGCTGAGATGCACAGTGATGTCGCTCAGTCCCTCTCCGATGGAGATCCAAGCAAACAGCTCCAAACTGCAGCACATCCACAGAAGCGACAGCCCCGACAGCCCAGCAGCTCCAACCACTCCCGCAGCCGCAGTCTTAAAGCCTGACAGCTTCGGCAGTCTCAACAGCTCCCACAGCAACAGCCCCTCTTCCCCCTCTGACAGCTCAGGTTACCTCCAACCCCCCTCATGGTTTCCAATCCAGACCTCCCAGTCTCCTCCCCTGTTTCCCTGGAGACAAGGTCAGGCAATCAACATGGGAATGCAGCTCAATCAGCTCTTTTCTTCTGTATGGTCCTTGACCAATCCCCCTCCCCCAACACAGGGGGCAGGGGAAAGGGGAAATTCCAGCCTAGCTCCAAGAACACACAAAACCATGACAGATAGCTTTCCTAAAGCTTCACACAGGCCCCAAAAGTCTGGTTTCGTTTGGTGTTGCATATAACCAAAACTAAAATCCACTGCCCAGAATCTCAGTGGCCTGAACTCAATTCCATGAACATTGATCCATTTTCTTCCTCACATTCTTTTCACCATTTCTGATTCCGCTCTAGGGAGAGAAAAAAAAAAAGGCAAAACCAACAAAACCTCTTGACCAAACATCCTTGTGCACCTTGGAAAAACAATTTATATGCCTTTATAACCAGCTTATCGTCTTGGCTAACACATCACAAGGATCTACCCAGTTAAATGTTTCTACCTGTTTATCTCCTAATAAAAAGTTAGCAAACTTAGAGAGTTGAATAATTCCTTAACACCTCTTTCAGGTATTACACACCTGCTAGAAGGAAAGAAATCCAACCGCTCCATCTGCAGCTTTCATGTTCTTCAGTAACATTTCAAACACAGATTTTTTTCAAAATTCAACCAAACAGCAGCCCTGAAAAAAATCTTCAGCTACTTAAGACTGCAAAATTACTGATTAAATGATTATTGATCCTCTAAACAATCACAATTGCAGAAGTATTATAAGAAAAAGAAGAAGTTTCTGAAAGGCTTTGAAGCTTTAGGGCTCTTTGTGTCTGTAACAAGTGCTTAGATTGTACAGTTTTCTCTGCATTTACACACTTCAATTTCATCAGATTTCTGCAAGGTCAGCAGAAGATGTTCTTGGCTACAAACTCCAATAGCAGAAGAAAATTAATATTGGGATACAGTCTCAGGATTTGTTTTCCATTAATATTACGGATCATCTCTGCTTATGCAAGTTTTAGCAGAAAGCAATGCAATGATTAAGTAAGATCAGAGTTAAAAGCAGTGAAGACTTCAGAGGGCAGGAAAGTTGGGGGAGGGAGAAGGAAATGTGACACAAATCAAAAAACTAATGTTTGATAGAAGGAAAAAAGAAAAACAAGAGTCCAAAGGCAGAGGCATGAAAAAGCAAAGGACATATATACAAGAAGAAAGTGAAAAAAAATGAAGGAAACGCAGGCGAAATAATTAAAAAAAAAAATCAATTCACTCGTCATGTACTGGGGGTTTTGTGTCTTCTATTCACACAAATAAGAGATGCAGGAGGAACCAGGGGAAAATTAAATGCTGAATTCCTCCCCAGTCACACAAGGTGGAATGTAGTCTGTAACATGACTCATAACAGAATGGAAATACCAGAGATACTTACTGATATTAAGCTTGTTTTATTTTAAGGACTCTTTCTGGGGAAAACAGTTTCATCATGAGAAGAGGCCCAGTAATTATATACAGGTCTTTCCTCTTTCTCAGTGATGAAGTACCAGCCAAGCTGAGACTCAGCTTGGTGTTTGTCAAGCACAACATCAAAGAGGAATGAGAACCCATCAGGACTCCTAGAAATCCTTGGTTACAGAACTGGGAAAGCCTGAATAAGAGGGAAGTGATGGATCTGAGCAACTATTCTTTTGACGTGCATGCTAAAGGTTCTTCCAGAAACGGTTTATATCCAGGCAACTAGTCTTACCACTGCCCATAGCTCCCTAATCAAATCAGAAAGATTGAGTCATTAGGGTCAAGTGACCAGCCACAGGATGATTAAAGACAGTAATTAAGAAATCGAAACTAATTAGTACCTAAGCCTATTAAAATGGCTTCTAAATAAATTACTTCTACACAAATTTATGTCCAGAGGTTCAATTTTGAAAAGCAATGGAAGTTTCAGAAATGGGGAGGTACAAGTCAGAGCATTCCTGAGAAAAGTCCACTGCATTTCACTAGGATGCAGAAGAATACAGAAATAACACATTTATGACTTCAAGTCACCCCTTTCAGGTGAATAAGCAGATTTTGAAGGGTTGGGTGTCACAGGGCTCGAGGAGTCTTGCATAGACTTTATGTTAAGCTCATCTGCATGGCAGCAAGACTGCATCTTTAAAACACCTAACTTTAAATTTTACTCCTAATGTCAAAGTAATTGTTTCCAGAAGCTCTGAAGGGGAGAAAACTAGAGAACAAGGAATCCCTATCATTTTCTAGCATTAGAAAACCCCAAAGGCTGAGATTTTGATTTATGTGAACACCCAGAAGCTCAGATAACCTCTTGGGCTTATGAAAAACTGGATGATGTGCCACCAGATTTCCAGCCTTCACTAACGGAAATCTTACAAATGCAACCCTTAATTATGACATTTCAGCATTTTTTTGTGTTTACTCTCCATTAAAACCAAGAACTGGAAACGAGCATAAAAATTTGAAGTTATGGAGAACAGAAAACATTATCCAACTTTATGTGTCAAGTTCAATTCTCATTTCACTTAAGAAAATAATTTTGACTTATTTTTATTAGGATGCTGAATCCAAAGAGATTTATGCACTCACTATATATGTGTAATGCATGTGCAAAGACAAAGTAATTTTGGAGACAACACCTCTAAAAAGTGTGAAATTAAGCACATTATCCTTTCCATGCCCGAGGTTGTCTTGCTAACCCAGCCTCTACTGCAATCTGTCAATACATTTTAGGAAACACATTTTCTCGCATCTCAGATCTTACTTCAAAGTACACTTCTTAAAGATTTTTCTCGTGGGAACAAGTAACATAACATGCATAACTAGCTAACTGCATAATCAAGAGTATTAATATAGTAAGCATTCTTTAAGGTCAAAATTAATGGTTTGATAATTATGGTCAGAATAGAAGCAGAATTAACCCTTTTTTCTTATTATTATCTTTTGACCATAGCTATTCTACTCCAATCCTTTGCATTTTCCTGTATTTCTTTGGCTGCAGCATCATCCTGTTCGGTAGAAAAAGGAGCTTGCTCTCCTATTCCATAACGCAAACTTATCTGTGCTACAAAAAAGCAGTTTCTCCCCCCAAAATCTCATGGATTCTTTCAGAGCTGCAGCAGTCGTCTCCTTATCTCTCTGATGGCCCTCCTCCAGTCTTGGCTTCTTCTGGAGCAAATTCGAGGGCTCAGTCCAAAAAGAACCATCTGGTGCATGTTAAATGAGCTCAAATATTGAAAATTACCTTTAGCCATAGTAGAGTAATTGTAGCCTCAAAAGTTGAAAGCAAAGTGAACACACCAGCTGCAGAGTTTATTCAAGGGTTTCATCTGCATCACTGCCTGAAGTGAGCACAGCACAGAAGTTCAGTTCCTTTGGCCTAAGGCTCATGGGGAAGGCATTTCCAGCTTTGGTTGGGGCAGGGGCAGGAGGACATCTGGACTGAGGGGCAGGGAGGCACCACTGTGACCTGCTGACATCTTCAATAGAGCAGGGCACCCTGAACTCACCTTTGTAGGTGCCTCTGCACGGTCTGGACAACACTCAGGTCAGTGGCGTTAAATATTGAGATCACTTCAAATTTGTCCCAGTAAGAGAGTTTCTGCAGGCACATGAACCCCACAGGAGAACACATAGCCCTGCCTGCTGTGCCTCTTGGCTGTGCCAAGAGGTAACAGTGAAAACTACATGCACAGCACAGCTCTCAGGGTTACAGGAGATAAGCAGCATGTCTGCAGGAATTCAGTTTGAGCCTGTTCTGTTCCTAAAGATGGCTGTTTTGAGAGGTTTGGCCACCAAATGTTGTGCTCAAATTATCACATTTCCTGGTGTTCTCCGGCCCCTGAGAGAGATGCTCACGGGCTGCACTGTGCTTTGTGCAGTAGTGGCAGCTGTTGGCAGCCACCTGGGTGCATTCCTCAGGGTGGAAGAGCTTCTTAACACTATTTCAATCATTTATGCAGGACAATCAGTGCTAAGCAACCCCAATCCTCTCTTCTGCTTCTCACTTACATTAAGCCTTCAGTCGTTCTGAAGGTTACCGTGTTGTAAAGCTGCAAGTCAATTGCTCGTTAGCAATAAAACTGTTAATTTGGCTCTACTATAAAACAAACTTAAACTTAACAACAAAAATATTTTTTTAAAAAATCACATTAAACTAGTTACAGCAAATTTCCCAGGTAATGAAGAAGGTATGGTCCTTCATTTCCACCTCTATCATTAGTTACAGATGTTGAATTTTAAAATATTTTTCCATGATCGTGGACTAGACGCCCTGGGAAAATAAATATCTGGGGGAGGGAGAGGAATTCGCTGAGGAACATTTCTCTAACAGTAGTTTTTTCATCCACTGATTTACAAGCCACTGATTTACAAGCTGTGAATGAATAGCAGCCTTCAACAACAGGAAGCCATGCCATTGAGAAACCCTAGAGCGTCAGGTGGAGCCTGGAGACAAGGCTGTCTGCTGGCAGGGAAACTCACTGCAGGAGCCCCCTGTAATCAGAGCTGTTGGCCAGAAGGAAATGTCTTCAGTACTCTTACATGGCTCTTAATCAGATACTGACAGGCTCCCTTTGATCAATGCATTTTCAAAACGAGGGTAACTGCAGTTTGCAGGATGTCTACACACATTTCACAGCCAGTTCCCCATGTGAGCAGTCAGAGGAATTACTGTGACTTCACCCTCTGTTCTCCTTTTCTTTTGCTGCCTCCGAAGAGAGGCAGAGACTTAGGAATTAGCAGCAGAGCGCCGGGGATGCTTTACAACTTTGCTGGTCCCCTGGACACTACAGGGAAACAACCTTCCCTTGCGTGGCTGAGGCACGTTACAGCCTTGAGGATGGGACAGAGGGAGACAACACACTTGGTCAGCTATTTCTGAAGGGTCCAGGCTCAGGGGGAGCCAGGGCTGGAGAATCAGACTAAAACAGCTGCCCATACACTGCTATTTAGAGCACAACAGTGGTAGGGAAAGCACTACTGAAGATTAAGGCCCTATATCCTGGAAAGCTGCCTCAGAATGAAATACATGAACCAACTACTAAGCACTAGATGTGTAAAAACTTAGAGGAAGAAAAAACATTATCTTCACCCAGAAATGAACAATTGAAGATACTACAGCATCTGGTAGGAGGAGAAACAAAGGTAGGCAGCTATCAACATTGCCTGCTCATCTCACTGCAGGGGCTTTCTGCAACATGAAAGCTGGCACACCCCAGACCCATTTCCTCAGTTGCAAGAGTAATTTGGGAAACCAAAAAGGCTTTTATCAGAGAAAAGGGCCCCTGTTTCTTATAAGCTGAAGAACCACGACAAGAGGTTCCACTCACTACAGAAGTGAAAGAGTGAAAGAACAGGAGACTGAAGGCAGGGGGGAAGATGGTTTTAGGTCCCATTCCACTAAAAGAATGTGCTGTGAGTAGAGAGATCATCAAGAAAAACAGGAATATATTAATCAGGCAGTCATTCCTCATCCTCTTACATCACCTGGTTGTACCCTGGTGCAGCAGGGGGCCGAAGCAGTGGGTGATCATACACAGCATATGCAGTGAACTGTGTAGCACATATGGTATGTACATTGCAGAAACACAAGATAAAGGCTCACCTGCTGTTCTGAGGCTTTCTTAATAGAGTGCCTATGCACCATCAGGTGAATAAGAGTAGAGTAGCAGCTTTTACTCTAGATTTCCTCACCTCTGAGTTAGAACACTTTTCTTGTTTAAAGTACTTACTAAGTCATTGAGGAAATGAAGGAAATGCAGAATGTGATGTTAAGATAGAGTGTACTTTAAATGGAGCCAAGGAGCCTTCTCAATTTTATTCAGTCTTATTACACAGTAAAAGATACCCCCCAACACAAAGCAGGTATAGGAGATCTATTCCATAGCACATGCAGTCTGTAATAATGATAATAGCAATAATTACATGCACTTAAAAAAAAACAAAACAAAAAAAAAAAAAACAAAAACACAAATGGCTCAAAAAGGTGGAAAAATACCAGCACTGTTGTTCACAAATACATCAAAAATAGATCTAAACTTGCATTCAAATGCCCTAAAAGGCTGCACAGCTTCAATTATGTAGAGAATAAAATACTGAGACATCTGAAATATAAATGGTGGCTCATTTGGATTTTAATACTGCACCTGTATGCAATGTATACAAATCTGATTAGGCATGCAATTAATTTGGATATTGGCAGCCTGCAGAAAACTCACAGCATCTTAAGATCAAGATCCTACCTCGAGGTTATTGCTTGCTACCTCTCCTCTGATTGCACATAGAGGGAGACCAGTATTAAAACACAGATTCATCCCATGTAGTTTTTGGTGCCCCAGCTAAGAAAGTAGCTTATCAAAAATCAGCAGTGCTTCCATATTATGTTCTGGACCACATGTGAAATTCGTTGGTTCTTACTTTTGGTATTCTTTAGGCTTCCCACCCCCTGCTGCACCAGGCATATCACATGATCCTGGTTTTCTACTAAATACATTTTATATTTTCTCTCATGAATAAAGTTGACTTATCACACATAATGGTGCTTATAGTAATGACCTTCCAAATAATAGTTTCTCTCTCCAAGGCTAATTCTGCCATCCAGCTACTGTAACCTTTTAATATAGAAACTCTCAGAGACACCTTTCTACTGTTTCATGCCTTACTCCATAATACCTGAAGAACACCAACAGACTGTAAGAACAGTTACCTATTGATGATTTTTCCTTAAGAATTTTCATCCTTGTTAAGTATCATAACAACAAAAAAAAGGTTTTATGAGAACACAACACACAAAAAATTCTGTCCTTAATTCTGAATGTATTTCACATTCTCTCAGTCAATCCATATATTGCCTCTGTTCAAGAGGAAAAAAAATCAAACAACAACAACAAACCTCCAAACAAACACACAAAACACCCCAAAAGCAAAGAGAAATAGTGGGATGAAGACATCCAGAAGTTCAAGGAAAATTGAGAGCAGTGCAACACATAAGAGACACACACCAGCAGAATGGATATCTTTCCTCCCTTTGGCCATTAGATGGTACCTTATTTTATCCAAACCTTTTCCAGCATGGAAGGAACCAACCCAAATGCTGGAAGGGAAGCTTTTATTAAAGTCTTTAAGCAGCTGGGCTCCTCCTTGTTAACCAAAGACAGCTGATGCAAATGGAACCAAAAGAGAGTAACAATAATGAGCCCTGATATGGCTTCAGTGAGCTTGGTTTGTGCCTGTCCTGACAGAGCTCAAGTGTCTTGAGAAGAGAGCAAAGCATTGAAGTGGAAATCCTTCCTAGTTGTTGTGTGACAGATGTCAAATATTAGGAAGTTGTTGTCCTTGTGGATGTTTATACATATACATTTTTAAAGCAAAACATAAATAAACACATACAACCACTGTGGAAGCCTAAACACAAGAGCAACCTTGTGTGCTGGCCCACAAATTGAAAGCAGATGTAGGGCTTTGTAATTAGGCCTGATTCAAGCTGCATGAAGTGCATAAAAGCAGTTGTTTTGGAAATGATGGGAGGGACCAGAGTAATGTAAACACAATTTGTCTTTTTGATGCACATGGCAACAGATTAAAGAAAATGCAGGAAAATTAATCACAGGGCAAAAAGGAAAAAAGAAAAAGGAAAAATCTTCAGGGAGGGCACTTACACACTCTCATCCTTCAAAACTGAAATGTTTAAAGGTTGCACTTTCAGAGTTGTATTCACTTTCTTCTGCCCTGCAACCTGACCAAAAGGCTCAGCTAATTTAGAAAGTTCTATATTTATCAAACACATGTCTCTAAAAATGCATAATTAAAGTGACTGTGAGTTCATCAGGAAGAGATTACTGATAGCTGGCTCATTTGGTCAGTGAGACTCCTGCTTTGCAGCATTTGGATCAAGACCTTGTGCTTGGGAAAGATTGAATGGCAGCAAGACCTTTTCTAGATGAATGACACCAACACAAAATGATGTTTGGAAGAGAGGTCCCTGTGGATGTATCATATAATTTCATAAAAAATTCTGTTGGCTTTGGCTTTTCAAAAGAATTGAAACACTTCCCATCCTTTCCCCAAAGAACTGAAGTGTGACTGCATGTCAACTGGACACAGAATTCATAGGTTGCTCCTATACCCTTTCAAGGTGCATTAGACCCTCTGAACATTGGATCTAATTATTAAGACTCCTCTGACATCCTCACCTGAAGATGAAATGTCTTTGTTTATCTCAGTGCAGCCTGCTAAATTCTGTCAGTCACACACAGTACACCAACACATTTCATTCAACTTAATTAAAATGTTACATTAAACACTGGAGTTATGTAGGCTAAAATCTCTTACTTACAGTATTGTCACACAGATGAAAAAGATCCCATTTTTAATCTGAGAAAGAAGATCTGCTATTTATTAACTACCTGTAGCCATACAGAGGGCAGTGTTATAAATATTCAGTATTCCTAATCTTTGCTTGGCATTTTTCATCACATAACCCAAAAAGTTGCCACTATATGGGAGCAGGATTTTATTTCAGTTATTCCAGAAGCGAAAGCATCACAAGAGACCTGCACTCCTCTAGGATTAAACAGATGCATTCCCACCGTACCTACTTCCATAACAGCAGTATAAAATGCCTCTCTGTCTCCAATTTTGCCCCTGCCCAGTATATAAAAAGCAAATTAGAAGAGTCGCAGTCTATTGTTTGCTGCAAGTTCTGCCACATTACACACCACCAGGGCTCAGCTCCAAGGTTTGCCATCAATTTTTTGTGGAAGCAGGTCACTGAGAATTGTTTATTTTAAGGGCATTGCCCTAGTAGGCCTTGCAAAAAGTTTTTAAAAAATGAAATACAGGTATTTAAAGTTATTTCAAGGGTATACAATTTGTTTTTAGAAAACAAGTTCTCAGCATCCTGCACCATCAAACTGCACAATGATTCCTTCTGGGGCCACAGACACAGAGTTAAACTCTGTGTTTTGTCTTAAACAAAATGGAAAAAATCTGAAGAGCCCAATATCTAAAACCAGCTTTCCTGGAACATCACTAGTCATTATTTTTGCTGACATGGTTTAGGGTTGGGTTTTGGTGTTTTTTTGCGGGGGTTTGATTGTTTTGTTGGTGGTGGGTTTTGTTTGGTTTTATTTATTTATTTGGGGTGGAATTTTTTGGCTGAATTATTGTAGGGTTTAATATTATCAGGCTGAAAAGTACATAGAAGCACTTGCAAAGCTGCAGAGCAGCCTGGAGACTTTTCTTCCTTTGGTTGCTACATTTAAGACATGTTAACATCAGGTTCTTGCCCTGCAAAGGGTGACAGGATTTTTCATTTTCCATGTCTCAGAAATTCATATTCCATATTTAAAAAAAAAACCAAAAAAAACCAAAAAAAATCACAACAGCTCCAGTGCTGTTCCATTAGAATTTTTAAACAGGATAGTGAGCTAAATGTCTCCTTCATTTCTGATAATTAGGGGCTTGAATGTGCTTTAAAACATTAGTGACTGGTGTAGCTTTAGCCTGAAACAAGCCATAGCAGATCACGGGTCTGCAAAAATAAATCTCACAGAAGGAGAAAGCACTGGCTGAGAAGGGTTTTCCAGGTGGTTTCCTTGGGGTGAAGGTGATATGAGCAAGAATGGGGCTGTCTGACTTAGAGAGGCTCCTTCCACAATCAGCCATGGACTACATTGGGCTTCTGAGATACTTATGAATTGATTCTCAGAAAGCCTGTGTACAGCACTACTCCCAAAAGAAGATAGTTTTGCATTGGGTTTTTTTAATGGATTTCCCTTTTTGATCACCAAGTCTGAGGCAGTAAAAGCAGGGAACTCACCACAGCACCAAGGGCTCTGTGTTCTCCACAGGGAAAGAGATTCCTGCAGCCTCAGGGGCAGTGAAGTCAAAGGCACAACAGCTCAAACTGATACAAATAAATAAAATAAAATTAAATTAAAAAATCAGGAGATCAAACTCAGAGGTTGAGGAAAATAAAAATGAAGAAAGAAAAGGAAGCTGTTTATTTTGAACACAGTGACATTAAATTCCAATTTAAAGGCAATTTGGGAATCACTGCAACCATTTCAAATTAGTCAGCCCGGTGGTTTACGAAAACAACACGAACTCTCTCTCAAAGCAGGGATTCTCCCCACTCTCCCTCTCCCAAACACACACACTTTGGATGCTGCAACTCTGAATGACTGTTTCAAAAGATATTTAGTGCCTCGTGTCACCTTTGAGAGGCTCTGCTCTCAAGTCAGAGGAGTCCCTGTGGCTCTGGTGGGGAGATTCCTTTCCTGGCAAGGAGGGCCCATGCAGGAAATCATCTTTTCCAAGGTTTCATAGCACCATCCTCAGCACCTCCTACAAACTCAGTACCCCTACTCGAAATAATAATATCAGGGTCATAAAGGCAGACAGTAATTTTCTTTCTACTTTTTAGAGAAAAGCAAGGAAGAGGCTAAAAGGGATTTTGTGCCTCAGGTTTTGTTTTACTAACTCATTTACTTGTCACTGACATTTTACTTTCTCAAAAAAAAAAAACCCAAACTCACAAAAAAACAAGCAGATCTGTAAGGTCTGTAAGTAGAATGCAGTAGGAGCTCTCAGGCAGTCCTTTAGTGTTATTTAGATAAATTAATTCACACACATCCCCAGATGATTGCTTTATTATGAAATTTGGGGTTTTTTTTTTAGACCAAGACTATCTTGTTCTCATAGGATGCACCTCGGGGAAAAAAAAGAAATAAAAATAAAGCCTTGTATGAGGATACTGAATGAACAGTTTGTTTCTATCAAACTATGTCTGAGATTTTATCCTCTTTCTGCTTGACCCAGTCCCAACAGCATTGCTCACAGCAGAAGCATTCTCAGCACCCCTTGCCTTGAAGGCTCCTAATAAAACCAGCTATGCAGCACTGCCCAGTCACCTGAAGGCCAGGGGGATTATTCTTCCTGTGGCTGAGTTTTATCTCTCTCAGTATTAAAGTATGTGGGGACTTGATCATTTATGGAAACTGTTTTGATCCCAACAAGTTTACCTTGCCAGGTCCCTGTAAGGGTAAAACTCCAGGAGATTTTGTCCAGAAATCCAAGAGCTTTTAAGGCACATGTTTGCTAATTGCTTTCTATCCTCAAATACATAAATATATAATATTTCCTCATTATTTCCACTGAACTGCCAGTGTAATGAACTCTTCATAAGTTTCCTTGTGGCCCATTAAAATAGCCCCTTCCATGGGGAAGTTCAAATCTGAACCAACACATTCTTAGCAGTTGTTTCTGCCCAATAAAGAATTATTCTGTTGGTTGGTGGTGGTGTTCAGTGGTAGCCATGATAGACTTAAGGACACAGGGAAGTATAGGGAGAGCTAACCCAGATGGACTGCCCTCTTTTGACCCCTCTCCAGCCTTCAATAAACAAAAGCAACCAAGCTTTTTGGGCACACAACCCTCCATCCGTAGACCCCACCAGCTATTACTGCTTAGGATTAACCAAGATTTTCTGCATAACATGAAAGACAGAAAAGCTGGGATAAACAGTGGTATTAACTTTGCATAATCTCCCTTTAATGATTTTTTTTGTCCCCCCCAACTGATTTTATTAATTCAGATACTGAAAGTTATCCCTACATTTACAGAGGCAAAGGAATGAAAGTGATTTCGTGCTACGAACAGCTGTAGCAGACGCTTCACTCTGCTTCCAGCACCACATTCCTACCAGTGAACAATTTTCTGGGAACTCCATGCACTGCTAAAAGCCCCTTTCTGCTCCAAAGGAAAAAAAAATTAAAACCCCACAAGCCCCAAACAACGTTCCCAACCCCAACACACTGGCACACTCCCTTTTGCTGGGAAGACTTCAAGGCACACAGTAAAGATGGTTTCACATTTCTGCATCATTCAGAGTTCATAAAAAGCTGAGCAGCCGTGGATGAAGATGTGTTACTGAAACTCACAGAAATGTAAAGGGCTTTCAGATTGAAACTGCTGGCCTTTAAGTGGCTGGAGATAATAGCTGAGCTGCAGCCATGCTGCTTTTAATTTACCAGCACTGAGTGACAAATGATAGCATGACATGGAGAGAAATGGCCTCCCTGCAGAGTCTTGCTCTTTGCTGAGTTTTTAATGTGCTTACTAATCAAATATGAAAATAAGAACACTGTAAGCAGCACCTTTTAGTTTATGAAGGGACTTAAACTAAAACCTCACAGACTTCTCAGCTAGAAATGTTTTCCATCTGGAAATTATCTTTTGCTGCAAATTTCTCTCTCTCACCTTTTCTGTTTAGCAGAAGACCAAACAACAAAGTATAAACAAGGAATTTTTGGAAGTCTTTAGAAATCTGTAGCACAGTCAAAGTCAAAAATGCTATGTAAACCAAGGGTGTGAAGTTCCTCAACTCCATCAAGGTAGCCTTCTCTAACCCTGGTGCTTCTTTCAGGACTTGTTTGCCTCAGCCATTCTCTTGCTGACCACCAAACACCATAAGATTGGCCTCAGCCTCCTATTTTTGCCATTTTATTTACTCATGTTTTACCACAGTCTGGTGACAATAACTGTGCCTTCCTCCTTCTGACCCAGCTTCATGCTTAAGCTCAAAACTCCCATTTTTTAGCCTTTACCATCTGATGATTTTTGCCTTTAAATTAACCATTCAGATCATCATATTGTCCTACAATTCAAATGTTGTATGAATTCAATTTCTAAATGGGAGTAGTATCTTATAACAAAGCAAGATATTAAACAAAGTTTATGCAACCCAGTAAAGGATGATTTGCAGGAGATAGCAACTTTTGTTTCATCCTCTCAGTAGAAGGCTTGTTCAGGCATTGAAGTCTGATGTAAATTAGCTTTGAAATTTGATCACAGCAGAGCAATTTTGGGGTATATCACAAAATTGAGCCTACATTAGATTATGCTGCCACAGTCAATGTGGAATTTTATTAATAGGCCAATAAGTCAAATGAAATTGTACCTGTAAAGAAGCAAGTGGTATACCTTTGCTTCTCCATGGCAGAGCTGGGCTCTTTATTTTGGTGAGAAGGGACAGTGTAGCTGCTGTGCTAGAAAAAAACGTGCAGGGTCTCAGGAGCAGCAAGAATTCTTGGACCCCAAAGCCTTCATTGGACCCCAAAGCACCTTCCATTTAGAGGAGATGCCACACCTGCCCCATCCCACCCAGGAGGAGGAGGAAAACGACGCAGGGTGGTCCCCAATACACAGGGGTGCAGGTGCCATAATAGGACAGAATTCATTCCCCTGCTCCACCAAGCTCTGCCTGTGGCCACACACAGGATCCTAAAGCATGAAAAATTGTGCTGTCTCAGAGGACGACACACAGCTCTTGGTCTCCGAGGATTTTCCTATTATGCAAAGGGTAAGTCAAAGCTCTGATTTATGTGAGGCTACAGCCACCGCTTCACTGTGTGAGAGGGTTTTTGGTGTGTGTTTTAGGCTTCACGTTCGTGTCCTGTGCACAGGACAAGCACAAAGGTGGTGCAGTTCAAAGGAGCGTAAAGGACTTGCGCTCATCTGTCATTCAGTGACAGCAGAGCTTGGGTGCTTGGCTTGTGCACAACTAAGTTTCTGTAACTTAATAAGTAGGTAGGAAGGCTCTTTGAAACCCTGTGCACCTACCTAGTTTAAATATGTAACCATAACACAGAAAAGTTAGGGACAGAGCTGGAAAACATATGTCAGCTCAACTAACAAATTCAAGGAGCTGCTGCTATTTTCTACTTGGATTTATTCAGGGTAAAAAAAGAGCATACAGATTTAAATAATTGAATGTGCACAATTCACACCAAAAGAAATGCTGTCTCTTCAATGGCAAAGACTCAGCAGTGTTTGCACAGCCGCAGGTACACAAAGGTGACATGGACACAGACCAGACCTGGCAAGTTCTAAGATGTATCTCTGGCAATATTTTAATTGCTGGAGCCAAGCTCTGTCATCCTATCAATGCTGTTGAATAAAAGCTTTCATTGGAAGTAAAGGTTTTGCATCCTAAAATTAGTCCTAATTGACTACACCTTTAGGTAATCAACATACACTCCTAAGGGGTTTAGTTTCCACCGCCCCCATTGAAATTCTGGTAATGGAAATTTGACATGCAGAACCCAAATCATCTGAAGCCACTGGTCTTGTTAATTAAGGGCCTCCTGCCTTCAGATTTCTTCCAAAAGTCAGATTTTCCTTTAGCTCCTCCAGACCTCCCTTGTGCTGCTGTTTCAGTTGCTTCAACCTCAGCTCTGAAATGCCTTTACCAGAGCTGTGGGGTTATGTCTATGCAGCAACACTTTAAAAAAGCTTTAATCTTTCACTAGAGCTCACAAGGTTCAATTAGATGAGAAACAGTCAAAACTCTGATGAGCAGAGCCTAATTAGGGGAGGTGTGGCCCTCTATCCCTCCCTGCTGTAACTAGCAGTAAAACATGCAAAAAATAAAGAGGAAAGGATGGGGTAGAGACAGAGGTGATCATCTTAAACAACTGACTAATCATTCATAATCTTAGTTCACATGTGTAGTAAATACATCCTCTTCCTTTTCATCACCATGTGTTGACACCTAAGGTAATTACTCCCAGAAAGTTGACTCTCTGAGGCAATATTTCCATTGTGCTTCATTGCACAAGTACCAACTCGCAGTCCATCGGTGCTGATGAGCAACGACATCCTCCTGTCAGCCAAGTAATTTGTTGGCAGAAAATGCCACAGACACTTTCTTCTCTCTCTACCTTTGAAAGCTTCTCGTGCAAACAAGGCAGAGTAATTAGGGCTGACCTTTGGCTAATGCTGGTTGCCAATCAGTGGTACTTCCCTACTCAGCAGCTGCATTTATACACTCTTATCTAACAACCAGGAGTACAAAATACGCACGCCAAGCTCACAGCAGGCAAACAGCAGCCCTCATAATCTGCTCACCATCCAGGTTTAGGATGTTCCCCCAGTACTGCTAGAGACTGCTGTTGCAAGTGGCCAGAAAGAACAAAATGCCATGACACTCCACACCTCGTAAGATTAAAGGCAAATTTTAGACTAAAACCCAAAAAAACCACAAGCATAAACCAAAAACTTGATAGGCAGTTATAAAACTGTCAGTGATAAAAAACTCAGGCAACAAGAAAGCTGCAGAAAGTGTGGGCAATCTGAAGTATTGCAAGTCTGGTCTGGTGTGGAACCTGTGCTCTGACAACCTTGTTTATTTGAAGCTTCAAAACACTGAGGTTCAACAGTTAAAAGTGACCATATAATGCTCCATTACTGCTTTCATAAGTGACTTCCCCAGGGCAAGGAAGGACACAGGGGGCTGTCCAGCCTGTCCATCCCCCCAGCAAGCCATCTCCCTAAGCCTTCAGGGTTTATTCTGAGCTCCCCTGCTCCAGCAAATTGGTTACAGTCTCATTCACTGTCAAGCAAATCCAAGGGAAGATAAATCACCTTGCATTAATCTTTTACAGTCTACATGCAATGCAAAAGAGCAGTAACCTGACACTTTAATCGTGGCACTGTTACAAGCTGCTGTTCTCCACCAAGCTGATAATGCCTTCTGCACTTGGGCACATCATTGCAAGCCTCATCACAGCTGTCACAGTGTGAAAAATGCCATCTTTGCCTGTTTGTAAGTATAAAGATTAATATAGAAGTCAGCGGAAGTGCTGGTGCCTACCAGGACAGAGGAGGGAGAGAATGGTGCTGGAACACAGGTATCCAAGCACCACACAGAGCATTTCAGCTTGCACTGAAGATGCAGAACTGCTGGCACAGGAATTCAGGAGCTAAAGGCTGTCTTCTCCATACACCCCAAACACAAACCCAAAGATTCTCTGCCTGGTTCAGTTGGACTCCTCAGCAAAATAAAATTTTACCCTAAGAAAGCCTTTTGCCAACAAGACACCTCTTTACCTTCCACATGCACAGGGTTAAGCAACTGCCAGAACTCCTCTGCTATTTACAATTTCAGCATTTCAATTTGTCCAACGTAGCAAAAAGGATTTGTCCAGTGACAGGCACTGCCTTTCACAGGTAGACATAGAGGACAGAATGACGTCAGAAACCCAGAACTAATCAACTAGGCCACAAGAAAATACAAACTTAATTGTCTGTTCCTAATCTACACTTCAAAGAAAACACCTTCATCTGGGGAGAAGGGGAAGGAACATTTGTATTATCATTATTAATTAATGACAAGTGAGGTCACACTCCTGAAGAAGAGGAGTCCTGCCCAAAGAATTTCCATTAGCCAACAAGGCAAGACACACAGGCTATATCTAGAAGAATTTGTTGAGATAGACTCTTTTAAGTCATGCATGTTTCTCTCTCTAAATTATTCCATGGAAGAAGTCTTTCTCTTTGGACCAGAGGAAATATTCTTAGACGATTTTTCTTGAGGAGATCTTGAGCCAAAATCTTCCTCTGAAGCCAGGGAAAACTGCAGTTTCTCAACACCTTCAAGTAGATACAGCTTGCAGATATACACAAATGTGTGTATCATGTATACATAACACACACAGAGCTGCAGGAAGACGTTTGAAACAGAGCAGCCTTTCATATTTACTTTACAGCCACCATGGGACACAGCAAATTAACTGAACTAATCAACTAATAGAGAACATTAACTCTTGCAAAATCTAGATGCTGTGGTTCCTGAATATGAGAATTGATACCAGACAGTCCTCAGTCAATGACTGTGTTACTGATTATGTCCAATTATGGCAAAGAAAAAGGAGTCTGAAACATTTGAGCTGGAGCAGAGAGAGAAGCATAATTTGTGCCTTATGCTAGGCAGATCCTCTTCCCTCTTACAGCATTATTCAATTATTCACAATCTATTTACCATCAAGGAGACAGTCCAGCCATGTGCTCTGCAATATTTACCATTTCCCCAAGCTGTCTGATGCTAACACGTTCTATTAATAGGATACCACGGGGTGATGCTGAGCAAAACTGCACTGGAGTGGCTCAAATCATGTTCAGCTCACAGCAAATTTGTCAAGGTGGGAGGTTGAGTTTCAAGCCTGGAATGTAAATTCGTTTCAGTGCCCTGACAAGAGGAGGCATTAGTGCCTTTTGCATGCAGGGTAAGCGATACTCCACGAGCTGCGACAGAACGGCCACGCGGTTATCCCACACATCCTCCACAAAGAAAGCCTTCTGTGTTCCAGTGCCCCAGAATTGCTCCTTCTTTGTGCCAGGATAATTAACTGTGTGATCTTTTCACTTACCGCTGCGTCTGGCACACAGAGCTCTGACACACACGCAGCATTCAGCATAAACCAGAACACACTCCCCAAGTACAGCAACGGTTTGGGCAAAGTGCTGCTTTGGAGAAACAACAGACATCAGTGCCTTTCCACTCCACACCCACCTCCTTTCCCCAGCCCCAAGTAAAAAAGTAGCAATAATAATGAATAAAGGAAAATCAACATATATCGACTCATAAAAGAAACTTCTAATTCAACAAAAGATTTGCAGCTGCAAAAGAGGTGAGAGACTCACTCTCCTCCCTGAGGATAGCTGCTAAGGTGTGTTTAACACCTAACCTGTCCCCAGGCATAAAATTATTTCCCTCCCTCCCATCATATACAACTTTGATTTAAGATACATCTTTATGGTATGTTAGCCCAGGACCCACCTGCCTGGGAAAGGACAATTGGAGGAAGCCTGGAAGTGAAGGAAGGCAGGCAGTTCTATTTCCAACATGCAGATAATATATGTTACAGAGACTTGTTTTGGAAGGATTCATACCACCATATCTGTAAATCTTATGGGTTACAATGCATTTCATAAAAGCAGAAACCATTTGGTCTAGCTAACACTAAGAAGAGCCGAGCATCCATCTCAAGGCACAGCAAGCCTAATGAAAACAACGCTAAGTCCCCTCACCTCCAACACTTCAGGAAGGAAAATACTGCAAGGATTGAAACAGAAAAAGAGGTTCAGGGAGACACAAGAAGGAAAGAGAAGGAGGGAAAGCATTGGTTTCATGGCCACCTCCTGGAGCTGCAAGGATGGCATGTGGGTCCCCAGCTTGGTGACCCCATGCCCATGACCGCTCTGGGCAAGTGGAGAGTCCATTTCCCAGAGTCAGCACTCCCCCTCATGGCACAACATTCAACAAAATGAAGGAGGGTAAACCCAACAGAAGTGTGAGAGGCTCTCTCTGCACTACTTCATATTTTAATCTAACACAAAGTCACTCCCACAAGCTCAGAGCATGACTTTATCAGCGTTCCCATAGCATGGCACAAGACTTATGCTAGTAGCAGGAAGCTTCTCCAAGTGCCTTGACCAGAGCCTGGGATAAGCTACATGGGGAAAATCCTCACCATCTTTTTAATCCACATCAAACCCCCAATTCCTTGCAGCCATAGCACTTACTGGGCTTTGAACCACATGTTGAGGATTAGTCAACCCGATGTATAACATGCATTTGTCCACGCTGTTCCCTTCTAGCATGCATGGCAAACACAGCAACAAGCCCTTCACTCTCCAATGTTATGATCAGAACCACAGGGATCCACAGACCATCTTGTGTCTGCCCAGGCAGACAGGGACACGAAGGAAGGCTACCACCACTCCTTATTTCAGACCAGGAACTTTCACTTCTCAGATAGCAAAGAAATCTCTGCATCACCCCCAGGCCAGGACAGGCACAGCAGAGCTCCCAGCCCCTGCGGCATCCCAAGGTCACAGGGCCAGGCACCCACACCAAGGGGCTTTCCATGGAGACAGGCACCTTCTCTACCTCTGGGGCTTCCACTCCACCTGTAGCACAGCAGCCATGCCAACAAACCTTCCTCTCAGCTGCCTTTCCAGCCAGATTTTAACCTGTGATAGCCTACAAACTAACCCATATCATTTACTACAGGACAGCTCTAGGTTTACATCACATTTGAAAGCACCAAAAAGAACAGTATCAGGAGTTATTTTACCTTTTGCAGGCCAGCAGAGAGCAGCCCTCAGGAAGACACAGTATGCCTGATGTCCAGAGAGAGCCAGACCCCTCCTTGCTTTATGCACAACTGTGACAGGGAAACCTTCATTTCCACGCAAGCAAAGAAGCTGCCTTCAGTTTACATAGTATTTTAAACAGGTGCTGAAGATTACACATGATAAAAGGCCATTAAAAATAAGTACATTAATCCCAGGGGCAATTTGTTGTTTTGTTTTTTGTTTTGTTTTTTTCTTTTTTTCTCTATAACTGGTTTTAATTGACTCTGCAGGATAGAAAGCCAGAGTAGCTTATTAATCCCAATATAAATTTTCTCCCTGAGTAAAAGTTTGGAATGGATTTGCTTTTATCCAGATCTCTCCCCTGTGTAATTCTGTGGAAGACAATCAAGTTACAGCATGGGAAAATACAGACATTTATATCTAAATGCAAGTTCTCTTTATTACTCACTG
>JAWWES010000001.1:2868407-2991343 GCA_035583135.1 Lophotriccus pileatus | reverse complement strand
GTGGAAGACAATCAAGTTACAGCATGGGAAAATACAGACATTTATATCTAAATGCAAGTTCTCTTTATTACTCACTGCAGATGGATGCAGGTGTAGGCAGTGGCTACTGATACCATTTAAAAACTCAGATATAGTTTCCCCTAAAGATATGTGGATGCTAAAATGAAAAGGTTGAAGCTGCACAGGTCAAATATTAAGCTCATACAACAGAAACAGAGGTTCCTGTGACAGGAGGGCAAATTTCTGGTTGCTTGGCTCTCCAGTGTTGCTCCCTGATGACCATGGGATCCATGACCAGGAATACACATCTGGCTGACTAGGAGATGCATTTTGGGCCCCTGAGCTTATGGCACATTTCTTTCTCCCATGTCATTATATAAAACCACTCCTGTATCAGATGATCATTTCCAAAGCATTTTCTGGAAGGAGGAAAATCCTTTAACTGCCTTGGAATAAATCTGCAAGTCATTAGGCATCTCAAGGGAACACAGGGCTCCAGCTGTGCCAGCCTGGAAGGCAGTGCTCCTTCCAGGCTTGGAATAGCAAGAAAGGGGACAGGCATCTTTCTATTTAAGCCTGAAAAAAAACCAAGATACAAGCACAACATAATTTGATCATCTTTCATTTTTGTTTCTGTTTGGCTGCAGCCCCGTTAGTTTTGATTTGCTGGGATTTATTGACACTCATCAGTTAACAGGAATTAAACCAAGGGAAAGGCCCTGCATGTTTGATCAACCCACCCACACAGCTTTGTAAACATCCAGAGAGTCTCCATGTGGTATCACTCAGTTAATAAATAGAAGCTCATGCTTTCCCCATGCCTGTTGCTGTGTCCTGGAAGGCAGTGCAGCACACCAGCTCCTCTCAGACAAGAAGCAGGATGCTGCTTTCCATGAGGTAACTCTGCTAGTGGAGCTAATGTAGAACTGGAGCTCAATAAGACACAAAACAGGATTTCATAACACCTTCAGAGACACATCTGCAATCTGAGCACACCACAGGTGTTCCCATGCATACAAGTGACACAAACATACTGGGTGGTACTGAACAGGTCTGTGTCCTCTGTACATTCCTGGGCTACCACCTGGCAGGTGCGTGGCTTGCAATCAGACAACACCTTCTCGTCAGAAAACACTCATTCATGGAAATTCCAATATTCTATGGAAAATCTAAAAAGATTTATCCCCAAAGCAAGCTGATAAGCAGCTGATAAGTTTACAGATGTCCCCACCTCGGTGGTTCTGCCATGAGGGCTGTATCAGAGCAGATAGAAAGCCATGGATTTGAGGGAGCATAGGAAGTCACATAAACTGCAGTCACACATCTGGTTTGAGCCTAGAAATTTCCCATTTCTTGGCAGGTGGGCATGAATATCAACATTCTGTTCCCTTGGGCTTCTGGGAGTCCCGTGTGGAGGCAGAAATACCAGAAGGTCTTTCCAAACCTTCACCAGGGTTGTAAATCCTGGTTTTATTCTGGCCTCCTCAGGATTTTATGGTCCACGGAGAAGAAAACCCTCCAAAGCCTTGAGAATCAGGATGGTCCAAAAAAATCCTCCAAAGGTAATGCTGTGGAATCCACAGCTAGATGTACTCAGTCACTTGAAAAGGGAAAAAAGATGGAGGCTGGGGGTTTTATCTCTTTTGAGGGTGCTGACTAACATAATATACTAAGAAAATTGCTCTTATCTGAGGTGTGAGTGATGTATATTGATGGCATTCCATGCATCACATTTTCTCCATTGACAACTGCCAGTATCCACTAAAGAGGTCCTGCTTTTAACTGTGTGTGGGGGGAAAAAACCCCCAAACCCGAACATATATTTTATTTTTAACTCTCTGGGTTGCTGTTGTGATGTCTAAATGATCATTAAAATCTACTCTGAGTTCCCAAATGAAGGCAGAGGCATTTGTTTCCAAACAGGACAATCGGACAAATACTTCTTTTAATTTTGCTTTGTTGTCCCTTTCCCTTCCACTGCTATGAATCATTCTCTTACAATAAAAATAAGCTCTATTATGACCACATGGAGTCAGGAATCTGAAGCTTTACTTGCCGTAATCATCTCCCTCCATTAATGCAAGAAAAAGAAAGGTTACAGGTAGGTGGGGAGGTGAAAAGCCTTTACTGAAGCCACAGGACTCCTCCTTCAAGCTTTTGGTCATTGTCAGTACACACTTTAGTGAGAAAGGTCCTTCGGAGGCAATATTAAATGATCTTTAACAGAATATTCTTTGAACACAAATTCAGCAAAAAAACAATGCAGTCAACAAACAGTAAAAAAATAGAGAAAGAAATAAGAGTGAAATTATTAGAGCTGCAAAACCCATTTATTTTCACTTACAGAGCAAAAAAATCACCAACAAAATCAAGTTGTTTGATTGATTTTAGTTTTTATTAAGTCATCCAGGCCTGCTACAGCTATGGTCTCCATGTTAAAATCTACTGCAATTTCATTTATTAAACACAAAAAAAACCCATACAAGCCCATGTCGTATTCTTAAATTTCTCGAAGCTACAATTGACTTGTAATAAAATCCCCCGGTGCATTACAAAACAGGGCTGTCAAGTCGTAACAGCTCTATTACAGCTTCTGCTTCAGTCTCTTCTAGTCCTTGTACAGACTGCCAAAATTTTCACCTACCCAAGGGAAGTTATATACAACAACAGAGGAGAGGAAATTGTCCTCCTATGAGTTGTTCTCCGGCTGAACAGATTGCACAGGTCATTCTCTTGTTACCAAAACGGTGAGGGTGGAGGGCTGAGGGAGAGGGAGGGAAAAGCCACAGATGGGCAGCAGGAGAGCAATGTGCAATTGTGGTTTTCCCCCCACTTGGTGAGTCTCACGGTGTGTCAGTGCTTTGTAACAATGAACAGGCCAAGCTGAGCAGCCCAGGGGCAGAGGGACCATGCTGGGAGGGAATCATCCCTGATTCAGGCATCAGCCATGTTAATGTCTGCCTCAGACAACTCCTTCAAGTTTTGGCATCTGCCTGTGCCCAGCACACCAGGGAAATGGAACCATGATAGTCTTTTAGTCCAAAGACTTTTCAAGTGTAGGGGTGGGAAGAGCTCTGTGATTCCAGAGTCTGAAAAGAAAAGACAGAGAGGTTTTCTGCCTCAAGCCATGCTTCAGTACAACAAATGACTTCTGTGAGATCCCAGACTATTGCTTTCTTAAAAAACTTAGGTGACGTTTCAGAACTGCTCTTCCTGCTGATTTTGAAGCACAGCCACTGTCCAAGTTAAAACTTCTGAATTATTACCATCACTGTATTTGTTTTCCTCTTTGCTGTGATTGAGTCATTCCAACCCTTTGTACAAAGCTGACTTAAGGCACGTTAAGAAGTTTGAGCAGAAGGAAGAAAATTTCCAGTTGTTAAGCTACAAAGTAGATCTGAGATCGAAAATGCAATGGCAAAATCAACAAGAACCAAAGCTAATGAGGCATTTAACAAAGTCTGAGCTGCTGCCTTGGCACAACAGATATAAACAGAAAATGAAATCCAGTGAGTTTCAAATGATGAGCTTTTTCCTTGAAATTCCACCACCATTCACCACTTTGCCTTGCCAGAACTGGCAGTGCCCCAGCAAGGGCCGCGGGGTTGTTGTGCCTGGTGCTGGTAACCCACAGCTTGACACTGAGCTCCTGGGTTTGCAGCCTGAATGAAGTTCCCTTGCTGCCTCCCCCCAGAGCTGCTGCTTTGGGTCCTCTTGCAGCTGGGAAGCTGTCCTGGAAATCCCAGCCCCACAGCGAAATCGTGGCTTTCAGATTCCCAGCGACAGTGGCACCACTGTGTGTGATGTCATGGTTGTGGTGGCTCGGTCTTACCCCCAGCTAGCAGGAGACCTTACCCACACATTGGTGCCTCTGACCCAGGAAGATCAAAGCAAACTAAAAAAAAACACCTCAAAATTAACAGAGACTATTTTTCTTTTCTTTTTCCCCCCCTTTTCTTTTTTTTTTTTACTTCTGAAATCTGGATAAAGTGTGCATGGCCTAAAAAGAAAAATATGAGCACATTACTCTAAGCTTATAATGGTAGCAATAGGTCTCAGGGGTGTTTCTTCAAGCTGCAGTTGGACTTTTACAATATGCAGAACCCCCTTTTAAGACATCTCATTCTGCTTTCTCACAAATGCAAAGAGCTAGGCAATTATTGAGAGGTTGGAAATGCCACAACCCTGAAACGATACAAGAGTCAATATATTTTTCTTCCAAGAGTCTTACACTCTTATGCTCTGTAAAGAGATTTATAATGCTCTGTTCCCATTCCACATCCAAGACCCTGCACAGCATCTCTGGGGAGAGTGGTAACTTTAGCCCTTTGTCCATCCTCTGCTAAGGCTAAATGGAGGAAACAGGAATGCTTCCCCCGGGTCCTCTGCTTCTGCCTCTGCTATTACCGAGCTTGGTATTTCAGGGACACACAACCAGAGATTTTTTTTTCTCCTACTCTCCCACTGGAAAATTCATCAGCTTCTCTCAAACTGTAGGTGAAATTTCTGACAACTCTTGTGAGATTTTTCAGATTCCTTTGTACTGGAAGATGTAGTTTTTCTCTGCAGAGTAGTGGCCGCATCTCCCTCATGATACAGGACTAACATTTTGCCTAAAACATTAAGTGGATTTCATATATCTGGTGATTCAAGCCCATGCAAGTTTTATTTGTGAAATATTTAAAAATATTTCTAAAATATTTTTTAAATGTTTTAAGAATACTTTAGAAGTTTTATAGCTTCAGGATCATAGTAACTTGGACCTCCTATGCACAGACCTGTTACAGCAAACTCAGGGTTCTTTACAGTGTGACAAAAACAGTTACAGGGAGAAAGAAACCCTCTCTCTTGATAAAATGACAGAATAGTAGAATTAGGTTTAAAAGTTTCCTTTTGGGAAAGCCACTAAAAGATTTTTGACCATTGATTCATTTCAAAGTATTTAATCTGTAGTTTTAGCTCTCCTCTAGCAGGCACTTAGCAACAAAACGCTGTGATAGCCCAAGTCATCACATGGTCAACTAACAGCGAGTGATTGACTTCACTGAAGGTAAAGATTTGGGCCAGGGAAGAAATCCTGGGAAAGGGATTCCTCTAAAAAGGCACCTAACAGACCAGTGGGCTGTCACTGAAGCAGGGAAAAAAGGTTCTTTTGTTTCTTCAGTTCTGGTTGCTGGCTGCTGCCACAGACACAGGTTTACTTCAATTTGATCTTGGTTTTGTTTTATATTATTTTATATTTTTTTAAGGAATCTAATTATTTATTTGGCTTAGTAACAGTTCTTTATACAGTCCATACTGGGGAGGTGTTCACATACACATTTTTGGTATCTTTGATAGTCTTGGTCTTCCAAGAAAATCCTATGAAACCTTATACAAAGGGGAGAGGTATATGAGGAAGAGGTAAAAAGGGGCAGAAAAATAATTTTACTGTGGGCCAACCCTTCTCTCTCCAAAAACCCACATGCACAATGACAGAAGTTGGGAACAGAAAATAAGAAAAATAAATCAAGTAATAACAGAAGATTAAAAAAAAAAAAAAGGCCAAGCCAAATACTTAAGAAAACATCAATATCTAAATCTCAGAAAGAGATTTTATTTGTTCATATTGTTTCCTATTTCCATTTGAGCTCCTTGGCAGGTAGCCCAGTGCTCCATCAGTTAGAAGAAAGGAAGTTCCAGCATCACATTGTTGTAGGGATTGAATTTTATTGCTTTGCTGTTACAATTAGGCAAGTATTACCTCAGTTAATGAGGCGTGATTTTTTAAGGATATACAAGTGGGAGCTGTGGGTTCGTCATCAACTGAAGCCCACCAAAAAACCTTAATGAGAGTGAAAGAAAGAGATTAAAAATAGTTAAATAATAAAAGCTGATGCAGCTTTAAAGAGGCACGCTAGAAGTCGGGAATCATTACTGTTGATCAGCTGACAATCAGCCTGAGGGGAAGCTGCATGTTTTAGCAGTGATCAAACTTGCTACAAAATACCCAGGTAGCTGTGCAAAAAGCAACCTAGATAACGAAGAAACGATGGGGAGAATACACAGGATCCCTACTTCACCAGCCTGTGTCCAAATTTATGAGCTAAAGAGACAATACCCACCTCAATAACCTTCACTTTAAGAGGATTTTGTTGTGTTGGTTTGTGGTGGGTTTTTTTTTGTTTTGTTTTGGTTTTTTTTTTTTTTTTTTTTTATATTCTTTTGGTTTTTTAGTCATCATCTGTTTTTATTAAAACCACATCATTCTGTAGCTAAAACTATTATTCTACCACTCTAAATCCTGAGTGGGAGGAAATGTCTACGCTGAATGTGATTTATGGGGGGTAACCAAAGTCACAGGCAAATCCCACTGTCTGGTGGGATCCACAGGGATAAATTTGTGTGGCGCAAGATGGGGAAAGGAGCGCAGCGAGGCGAGCGAAAGTGAAACCCCTGAAATACTGTCTTGACTCGAAAACATCTCCTAAGTCATCTCCCATCCTGATTTTGGGGTTTGTGGGAGGCTGGGCTGTCAGACACAGCAGATGGAGGTGCTTTTCCAGCACGGGAGGAGGCTCAGGGCAATGCTTGGTGGGGACAGCAGGGGACAGCAGGCAGCAGGGAAAGGCTGAAGGAGGAAGGCAGTGCTGGGACACAACAAACTTTAGTGGTTTGAGCCTCATTTCGGGCCCTGTTGAATTGCACGAGATCTGAGAGTAGTGAAAGGAGTGAATCACCCTGTGGAAATAAACCCCTTCACACTGTAAACTGCACCCAAGCACTGCTTTCTTCTGGGTGGGGAGGTGGGCTGACAGGAAAATGAACATCAGAGATGCTTATTTGAATCCCTGGCCAGACTGTGGCAACAACCTACCAGCCCTTCATCTTCTTTTTCATTTAAACCAAGAGTTTTTAGCATTTATATGTTTTTTTCTGGCTTCATTTCAGCCCAGTGCCTTAATATTAAACGTTTTTCTCTGTGCTCCCACCAACACAGCGGAACTGAATGCTCCGTTTTTTGTCCTTGCAGGGGTTGTGCCAGCACGAGAAATCCAGCCCTGTGGGGAGGATTGGGCTGACGCCTCAGGAGCATTTTGGGATGAGGATCACAGCATAAAATTCAGCACTTGCTTCCCTAAATCCCCAAATGTTCAGAATAAAAAGCTCTGGTTATTTCAGACCCTTTTGCAAACATACACCTCTTAAAGGCTGGCAATCTAAACTCAGAATTAATTACAAATCCACTGTGAGTAAACTCACTGTACTGAAGAGATTTAAAAACTGACCTTTCTAAGAATATTAGGATAAAATGTATAAAAGAGCAGTGGAGATAAAGGGTATTTTCCCCTTTGTGTGGATAGTGAATTAAAAGATTTCTAATGATCCTGAACAGCAGACCTCAACTACCTTCCTAAGTTGCGTGACCTCCTCATCCAGCTTCAAAGTGATACAGCAGTGATGAACCTCAGTTGTCCACCTCTAATTAAAAGCAAAGAATGACATTTGCTAACCAAATGCTTCTTTAATGATGACAGTAGTTGCTTCATTGCAAAAACTCCAAACATCACCTGGTCATGCAGTAAAAACAGTTGTATGTGTGTATTTTATTTCTGTTTCACAATTAGGACCCTGGGAGTCAGACAGTGACTGATGCATTCAGGTTTGCAGAGTCTGAGAGATTTTGCTGTAGCAAACTGAGAGACCAGTGCAAGGGCAGCTACTGGTTATTCTCTTGGAGGAGCGCAGGTAACTGGAGAAGAGCAAAGATCATGTTCAGCTTTAAAAGAGGAGAAAAGCAGAGCCAGGCAATTACAGAGTAGATATTCTAACCTCAAATACCCAGAAAGATACATATATCTCACACAATACATTTCTAAGCAGCTGCAGGATTACAAGGTCTTAAGAAACCAACTAAGATTTGTCAAGAATAAACAAATCATGTCAAACGCATCTAATTCATTTCTGTGACAGGATAATCTAGAAAGTAGTAGATGTGATTTATCTTGTCCTTGCTAAGACTTCTGGTGCTGTCCCACATGACATTCTTATGAGCTAACTGGGGAAATATGGGCTATTATGAAATCATCTTAATGTGAAAGCAGAGTGAGCTGAAAAATTCCGTGTACTGAGTATTCTTCCTTTATCAGAGGTTCTCTGGCCATCTGAAAACACAATGAAGAAGCCAGGAGAAAGCTGTCCTTTTTTGTTTTGTGCTGTTCACCATTTGCATTAGTAACCTGGAAGGATAAGCATGCTCACATTTATATGTGTGAATGAAGCAGAAATATTTCTAGGGTAAATATTTTTAAATAGGCAAAGTAAAATTCATTAAGAAATACCAAAGAATTGGACCAAGGACTGAAAAGGACACACATATTAAATGGGGAATTACTGACCAGGCAGTGATAGTTTGGGAAGGATCTGAGGAATTAGAGTGGCTAAGAAAATGAAAGGAAGTCAGTAGTATGGGTACCTGTCTAAAGTAACAGGAGTGGCACACGTGAGACAGCAGAAGTAATTGTCTGATTTCACTTGGCACTGCTTGGGCTTTTAATGACATAGATATCTAGATCTGGCCATCATCCCTGAGAGGAAATGCAAAGGGGAAAAGCAACTTTTGGGCACTACTAAGAAAACATAACAAGCCCAACCGAATTTGTAGAACTCACTATCAGCAATTTATCCCCTGAAATTTGAGCTGAAACGAGGTTCTGGTGCTCTTCATGTCAGTGCATCCTACTTGCCATTCCAGAACTGGCTGTGAGGACTAAAACTGTTTTACAGTAAAGGCAACAGTTGTAAAAACACCAATAGCCATTGTGCCCTTTAGGATATAAAACAAATACCATGTCCCAGTAAAGATAAAGGGACAGACACAGGTCAGTGTAACACAGCTGCTGAAGTGAAAGCTGTTCACAGTGAAAACGGTTTGCACACTGCATAGTTTAGACCCTCAGAGCTGCTCCCCTGTCCTCCAAATATTGCATTTATATATAAACCCACTTGTTAGAAGTAAAAATGACATTGTATGTATCCCCTACAGCACAGCATGAGGCAAACCAGTGCTAGGAGGAACAAGTGGATCTCAGTCCAGCTGCTGTTATTTAAAGTCAAATCCAATTCTGGGCCACTCTTTTCTGTGATTCCCATTTCTACTGCAGATACCAAGAAAAATGCCAAAAAAAAAAAAAGTATGTTACACCCATGTCCATAAAATTTATCAACTCACAGACTCCAGGACAGGTATGTCATTCATTGTTTTGCACCAGGAAGCAGAGCAGTATACAAATGCACGCAGAATCATTTATGGTACAGAAATTACCCTGTCAATTCAAGGAACTGGCAAACATCCAAACCACTCCTGTTTTTCTAGGGAAAGAATTCCTGAGTTGAGCATGTTGGCATTTTCAAAGACCCTGTACTTCTGTGAAGCATACAGAAACAACTTGGTGGGGACATAAAACAGGGGCAAAATATCTAATACAGATACTCAGAGGCAAGAAATGGTCGTGGGGTTAAATTACAGTAAGCTGTGGGCTATTTTATTTCGTTGAAAAGTACATCTTTTACTCGATTCAACATAGTAATAAGATGAAAAGAGGTCCACTGGCAAGGGAGGAGAAAAAAACCCAAACTTTGGACATACTTGACACAACTAAAAGAAATGACAGCTTTTTCAATATCCCATAGGCAGGCTGCAGAAGATGATGATTTCCAGTATCCATGGAGAAAGTCAAGTCTTTGACTGACGTAGGTCAGTTTAACACAAATGCTGGTCTGTTTAGTTAAAACCTGCACTGCTTGTTTCTTTTAATAGATAATATAGGTAATATCTTGCTTTCACTCTGAACCCATGCTTTAACACTCAGAATTTATCCATATTTAATTACAGTTTTATCACACTAATCAAATAAATTTGCTTTGTCCTCCAAGCAATCACCTCAGTATTCCAGTATGTAAAAAATACTTTCATTATGTTTATTATAAAAATATAAATGTTTCCACTACAAATCATTTTACATTAGTAAGAGGCCATCTACAATTGCACAATATATAATCTAAATGAGTAAGTAATGCTTTGAAATACAAGTTAAAGTAAATACATATTGCCAATCAAATCACATCTATACACTGCTTATTGAATGCTAAGTTACAGCACGAAAAAACTAGATATGTTAACAGAAATAAATAAAACTGGAAACTAGATTTAAAGATACTAAACCAATAATAATGTCGTTTTATGGGCAGTTGCCTTTTGCTTGATGCCAATAAATGATGCAAGTCCTGTACAGGAAGATGGCCACACAAATTCTAGCTTGTCTACTCCACAATGAAGAATTGTACACTGCTATGTATACATATGTACACAGGGACAGGGAGTATAGGATGCTTGCAACAGAGGCCACTTACAGTATAAATCAACTTTTTGACAGGGAGAGAAAAAAATAAATGTGTTTTCAAACTCTCTACCAACAGCAAAGAAAAGCAAAATTGAATCTCCTGTTTGGTTTTTTTCCCCCAAGCATCAGTGAGATTTAACCTTTATGCTGAGCATGCCTAAACAGTGGGCAAGGAACACGACAATACGTGGCAGGAGGAAATTGAGGGTGGCTGGTGCAAAGGTTTCAGTCATGATCTCAATCTCTAAGAGCTGGTTCTGGGTTTTCAGGAGTGTTTCACAGATGTCTTCCCCCCCCAGCCTCAGCCTCCTTACCCCCACCCTCCAGCAGCACAACGAAGCTGAAGAGAAATGTCATGAGGAATGTGTTAAAAAAGCTGTCCCCACACAGATAAAGTTTGCAAATGGATTTTGGTGACTTAAATTCACTGGCAGTGTCTGATTCAGAGCAATCTCAACCTGAAGAAAAGAAAGGTTCTGAGTGAACTAAGCAAGGGAAAACACAGCTATCTACTCAGCTTGCTGCATTTCACCACAGATCGTGGCAGATCGAGAGAAGTGTTCTTTACATCTTAAAGATGCTTTCTTTTAATTTTCTTCCATTTTTTCTTTTTCTTTCTTTTTAAATTTCAACTTACCTTAAAATGCATTCATTTTGCTTTCAGAAACTGTTCCTAATTATTATCCTGTGAGTGTGTTTCAAATCCAGCCCTTTACACTTTGCTTACTGACAGCACTCATGAAAAGGTCTCTAATTCTGCTTCTATTTAGTAATGTGTGCTAAATGTTGTGTCTCCGTGTTTCATAAGTCCTGGACCCACAAAGAACAATCTCAGCCCCCCCAAACCCTAGAAACTAATTCTTCCCTAAGCTTAGGAGTTGGGAAGCTACCTGGAAGATGCTGAAGATGGGGGAGGGCTCTCAAATGCCACCTCCCAGTTTCCTTTTTCCACTGAGAGATGTGAATGGCCTCCTAATGACAGGCTCCTTCCTGCCCAAGGAGCCTCCGCCAAAAATTCCGGTCCCCTACAGGATGGCAGTGCCTGGACGGGGTGTATGTATGTAAAATTACAATCCAAAGCCCCATTTCACAGCTTCAGCCATCCTTTTAAACAATCTACTCCACCTTGGCTGCAAGTTGTCACCTCAGCATAACTCCCTGTGGCTGTAGCAACACCTCCCAGTTCCCAGAACTGGGAGCAGAGCCTTCCAGACAAATATCTCCCAGTGAACTCAAAAAGCGTCATCAGCTAAAGCAGGATGTAACAACCCTGGCTCTTTTTTAACATTTTCTAGGCAGATGCACCTGAACACAACCTGGGAATAGGGGGGGTTAAGACATAAAATCTTATTAAGACATAAAACCAGACTTTTGGGAAGTGAGATGTGCTTGAGTGGGACAGATCCTGATCTAGAGATTGGTACACACACAGCTGGCAAAACTCAAACCTGGCTTAAAATACCACTCACAGCAAATGGAAGAAATCCCAACAAGTCCACATGCTTTGTCTACTGTCAGAGCTGGAAAAAAACCCCTATCTTTCTTTCCTTCTGTATTTCATGTATTGTGAGTATAAAATTATCTCGTAATTAACCCTCAGACAATTTCTCAGGTTAAACCAACAAAGTTTTGATAACATTTGGCACTTGGCAATAATACAGCCAGGTTAAGGTATTTAAGCATAAATATAAACAATAATGGAAAAAAACCCAAAGAAAATAAATAAGCCTTTTAAAAAATAAGACTTGTTTCTGTTTAAATGAACACAGTGAGGGAAGCTAACATAATGGTGAAAATCTTTTGCCAACTAACTCAAAGTCACTACAAACTTTATTTCTGTGTTCCTTCCTGAAGCTGAAACAGCATGTTACAATGACATTAGAGTAAATATGGCCAGAGAGGTTGTGAGGTATAGTCCTCTATTTTCCTTGCTTCTAAAGAAATAAAATACCTGTTACAGATCTCTTCTGTATAAAAATACTGCAAGTCTTTCTTTCTTCTTGTTTGCTGTATAGATCAAATACACAGCTTTTATGTCCATGTTTGATTTTTGTGTTATTCAGTCACTTGAAATTCAAATGGCTCTAGGTTTTAGTAAGACTGGTTTTTACTTGGTAGGACTTTTTTTAACAGATTTTTTTCCTTTTGAAATTTATCTTCTGCATTAATAGTCAGCCAAAAGCACCCACCCTTTAGGATTGACAGATAGAAAACAAGTTTGCTCCTATTTTTAAGGCATTTATACTCAATAGTTGAATGTCTCAGTGGGTTTGAAAGCTCAACCATTACGTTTCCAAAGCTGTTGCAAAGAGCTCCTTTAAATTCTGCCGTTTATCAGCCATCACTTTTGCCACAACTTTTCTCCGTTTTTCTCTCCTGAGCGACATCATTTTGGTACCTTACACAGGAACAGGGCTGTTCTTGGTGTGAGTTTCTGGAGCTTTGATACTGCTAATGACCTTCTTTTGAGGCCCCACAACTGTAACTCCGACTTTCTTCATGTCACTGGAAAAAAAAGAGAAGAATCATTGTGTGAGTGAGACACTGTCTCTGTTTCCCAGCGCTGATCTGAGCAAAAAGCATTCCAGTTACTCATCTTGCACTGGAGGAGCCTCCAGCTGCAGTGATTTTGCTGAAACACAAGCACCTGATGTGAAAAATACTGAGCCAGTGGACGAAAACACAACGGGGCCACAAAAAAAAAAAAAGTGTGAAACCTCATGTAGCCTTGTTGTGTTTGCTTAGGTGCAGAAGAAGACAATGAAACAGTGTTCTCCAGTGATACAAGCACTGGGATTTCAGGGCAAGGGCCAGCAGTGACCTTGAGCCTCTCTAACACCTCCATCCCCCTGGCAGCTCTTCCTGGGCACTGCTGACATTTCCCATTATATTCTGAGCCCTCTGAACGTTCCCCTGGACTCTGCTATCAGTGTTAAGATGTAGAGCTACGTGGCCAAGCTTCCAGCATCCACCCTGCCTCTCACCTCTTGTTTCTCCAGAAGGTCCAGTCTCATTGTACCTTGTACAACACAAAGTGGTTTCATGGTTGTGAAGGGCTAATTAACCAGTGGCTATCAGGAAATTGGGCATTCCTAGAGGATTTCTGCACTGTCCCCAAAGGGTAATTGTTATAAAAAGCCATTAGCACCCTTTTTATAGTTGCAATAATACCGTAATTAGCGACATTGACGTGTTTAATTGTTGGTACCACAGCTGCTTACTTCTTCCTAACTTATATATCCAGCTAGCCCAGCAAGGAATTAAGATTTCATTTGGCATGAACTTCATAACTGTACTTGATACATTTTCAGGTGCAGGAAGAATAATACCCTCCCCTCCCTTATCACTAGAACAAAGGTGGATTGCATTTAAAAAGTAATAACATTGACAGTTGTAAACTTCCAACTGTATTGTGTTTAAATGTCAAAACTGGAGGCAGGAGGGAGTTCAGCCCCTGAATAATTATTAACATGCAGGAGGAAAATAGTTATAGAGAGTGTGAACTGTCTCCCATGGTTTGATGGAATATGGGATAGGCAATAAAGGAAAAGATTGGCACATGCGCCAGCTGTGAAGAAACCACCATATAAAAGGCAGAATATAAAAAATCAAGAGAGAAACTCCTAAACTGTGGGTGAAATAAAATGATGCTGGTTACCAGATGATTAATGGTGCTACTGTAGCAGAAGAAAGAGGGAATTTCTTTGTCTTTATTAAGAAAAAGCTACAGGACCATGGCATTTGCACAGGTTTCCTGCAAGTGTAGTGAACAATAATAATTTGCTTTTGTATCTTTAACTGCAAGAATATTTTAGCTAAAAATTGCTAACTCTGTATAAAAAAAATGCTATTCTTATGTTTTAAATTTGTTATTCCAGCCACAAGAGAGAATGAAGAGCCACAGCCCATTCCAACTTACTCTGTAGAAATCTTGGCTATTGTGTCACAGGAACTGTACTCCACCCCCGTGAAGATGTCCTTGCACTGCCCTGCCCGAAAACCATTGAGCCAATCCCCCGTCGTACGGAAGGCTGAAATGTCAAGGTTGCTTTGGTCCAGGAGAAGATTTGATGGCCTGAAAGAAAGAAAAAAAAGGACTGCAATGAAACTTAGGGAGCAGGGATACATACAGATTTATTTTGTATCTAAGCTTAGGTCTAAACAATCACTTCCAGGCTGCATGTGGCTCTGCTATTCCTCTGGGGAAGCTACAGATAAACTGCACTGATGCTGGCAGCTCTGGCTATTGCTGTGTCATCACCATGCTTAAGAGCACCAGCTTCTCATGAGCTTAAATCACTGAAGCATCACCAATTCATTAAATGTATTGTTACCTTACAAAGCATTAACAAAGACAAGGCTAACTTGGATTATATATATATGATTCAGTTATCCAAAGTGACAGACAAACGATGCACACTCTTAGGCTCCAAATTGAGCATGTTGGTAGAATTTACTCATATCAAATATTCAGAATGTTGCAGCCCACTGAAAAATCCTAAATCCTGCTACTAAGCTAGAAGCCCAAACAGTAAAACACTAGTGGCTTTAAAAAAATAGTACCAAGCCTAAAAATCCAATGTAGAGTGAACGTGTGAGACAAACGTAACTGCACGAGACTTTTACTCTGCAGTGCACAGGGACAGAAATAAGGAGGTTTGTTATAAAATACACTCAGTCAAATGTAAAATGCAATTGCTATGTCTGCTTTAAAGCTGATGCTCACTCTGAGACTGAAACTTCCACAGGGATATTGCACAAATAATTTAGAAGTGAGAACCAGATCATCCTCTGCCTTTGAAATTAATGTGGTGCTCATGAAGGATTCTGAACTGCCATAATTTGCATCCAAGTTCTCTACCAGAGACAAAAATGAAGAAACCGGTATGAAACACAAAAAAAGCAACAGAAGACACCAGAAACCTGCCCTGCCCTCAAAACATTGGCAGGGAAAGCACAGCACATCTGCCCTCACACAAAGTCTGAGCTGAGGACAGAAGAGGCAGCTCACTTCATGTGCTGTTCTCATGCTTAAAACCATATCTCAGAAACCTCCCTGATACCCACCTTTAAACACCCTCCAGTCAAAGGCTCAGGCTTGATGATCATGCCCAAGATAATTTTAATCAGTAGCTGCAATGCCTGCATTTTGTTGACTACTGTTTGTCCCACGAAGAGCCAATGCTTTTTATTTATAGTTGTCTAGGTATAGTCCTGGAATCCCAAGACATTAATTAAGAGTATTTATGAAGTGTTCTTAATGATAAAGCATGGATTTTTTTTGTTCCCCAGCCTAGTATGCTTTTTTAACTTAAGTCTAATAAAACAAGGCCTGACTCAAGAATCACTAATGAAAAAAAGAAGTATAAACAAGTTGAAATAGAACAGGTCTCTAGGATTAGGAATTAAGAATGGCCCAAAAGAGCTTTTATGTTTATTACTTGGATCAAAGTATCAACATGACAAAAAATATGACCTAATTTTAATGCAAGTGACCTCAGAATAACCAGCACTGTAAAGTATCATTTTTCTTCTTGCAGGAATCCAAACAAAAATTAGTTACTTTCCTCCTCAGAGAGGACATCTGGACTGTTTATCAATGAACAGGAATTTGCCTTGCTACGAAGAGTCTGTGCTGTCTCCTCAGTCCACCAAGGGAAGGCTGGGCTTTCAGAGCATCTGCACACACTGGCAGGTTTTTTTCCCCCTGACCCAGCCCCAAGACAGAAGGTCTGAACACGAAATTTATGGTCGGGTGATGTGCACCATGAGCTCACACTTTATGAGACAAATTAGACGGGCTGCAATCCGTGCAGCTGTAAACGGCGTCCTGCAGGGTCCCACCTGATCCTCTGCAGCTTTCCATAAATCAGTACCTACCACTTTCAGAAGAGAGCCATTAAAAAGAAATCATGGAAATTACATGTTTGCTCAGGGGAAGTGAAATAGAACATTTCTCTAAATCTTTTCTTCTCTCCCCTCCTTCTTTTTCTTTTTTTTTTTTTAACTCTTTTTACTTTGTCACTTCAACTGTGATATACCCTACCATGTTATCTTTCAACAGCCATGGAAAGACTTTCTATCCTGTTGATCCTGTGTGTCTGTCTACACAGTTGTATTTACTGACATGTGCTACCTTCAAAAAAAAAAAAAAATCATCAAGACTAAGGTTAGAGAGACAAATTTACCAGTGAGATGCCAGTTACAAAATGCCCTGTTGCTGAAAGCTTTCTCTGGATGTGCCCATTACTTTAACAGTTGGAATTAACCTTTGAGCCATCTGCAGTCATGAGGAGAACCATAGTTTATTATCATTAGCACAGCTTTTGCTCACAGCACAGGAAAACTTTTTGCTGCGCTATCTGGTAACAACAAAGACCACTGAAAACATAATTAGAGCCCTTCCCCATACAGCATGAAAATGTCATCTCTGGTTGTCTGCTGCCTGACAAGAAAGAGATATACACTAACTTGTAAAACCCAGGAACTGAGATAAAGAAAACCAAAATGTCCTGCCACTTCTCCTGCACGAAGGGTGGTATTTCTGCAAGTACACTGAGGAGTTGTCCACGTACAATCTTTGTACTGTAACCACTTTGTATCGTAGGAGCCCCTCTCTTTCCATCTCCTCCTCCAAACAACACAACCAACCTTCAGTTTTTAAACCTGGACTCTCCCTTCCACAGTCCATTTCTTTTAAGGGGGAAAGCATTTAAAAAAACATAAAGTAATTTCCTGTGGCAAATTTTAGGTAATTAAAAGCTGATTTTGTAAAGTGAAATTGCTCCCTGTGAGGAAGCAAACCTATGAGCATGGTTTGAACACGAATCCTATGGGCTCTATGATTATGGCAAGCACAGAATCTAGGTCTAACAAGAAGGCCATCTCCTACCTAAAGAGAAAAATAACCCCCAAAACAACAGGTGGCATGGAAAGCAAATTTTAGTTTTATTTTCTACAGCAATCAGAATCACATGTGTGTATCAACAGGAGACTAGGAAATAAATGACATGCCAAGGAGAATTAGACCTATTACTTGATTTACTTGATTATCCCTGGACCTTAAAGATAAAAGTCTATTGAGTTCCACCTCTTCGTGCCCATTTTTAAGGTATTCTTAACAGAATTTGTAACTTGGTCCCTAAAAATATAATTTCACCTCTTAGGGTGGCCCATTTGCTTTTCCCAAGGGCCTTCATATGATGCTTGTACACTCTCAACTAACAAGGCTGTCACTACTCTTTGGAGTACAAGGAGAGCTGGAGAAATGAAGATGGGTAATACAAATAACTAAAGAGAAAACAATGATGTCACACCTCTCTAAATGCCACCCTGGATTTCTTGTTTTCTACCTCCAGGTTGCCTGCTAGCAAAACCAACTTGTCATGGCTTCCTCTAGAATAATGAGCAAATACCATTTCAGCTGCCCCAGAGGTCAGTCCTTCAGTCTTCCCTACTCTTTTACCTGCCCCTCAGAACACGCTTTTTAAGGGGCTTATATCTTTTCAGCATCCTTGTGGGGTAATAAATCTTATGCCCGGGTATATCAACACTCCTTAATTTACTTTTTCCCAACCCCAAACCACAGAAGGCAACAAAATATCAGCACATTGCTGAAACGGTTTTCTTTTTCTCATAATACAGCCTAAGCTATGAAATTTATTTGAAAGGTACAGAAATACAGGCACATGGCCATTTCCAGGGATGTGTAGCTGACTGACAGACCCTTAAGAGCAACCAGTCATTACTGCTAGAACAGTCTAGAGGTTCTTCAGAAGAAGGGAGAGAAAAATAACTCAGAGAGCTCTTAAAATGCTTTTCTGGCTCTTTGGTGTGAATGACTTGCCCTTATAGCTCACATTTGGCTGCGCTGTAAATTTCTACAGACTTCTGCTACAGGATGAGTGGCATCAGACAGGTTCTTTTTCCAGCATTTCCAGCACAGAATTGCCATAAACTCTAACAAGGGCTCCGTGTTGTAAACCCAGCACAGAGAGCTGAGAACAGCAGAACAAACCCTCTCAGAATCACAATAAACAGTGATCCCTCACAACAAGGCCACCTGTTGATCCAGCTGAATTACTATTTAAATTATACATTCAAATCTACCCAACTTGGTCTGCTGTAAATTCCTGCCTGACTTTCTCCAGTGGAGTCAAATTAGAAGTGTGAAACTGCAAATAGATGTTTTACTGTCCCTGTTCACAGTGAGCCCTGGTAACTCCTAACTTTGAAGGAACAATGGGTGATTCCTGTCTGCCCCAGGCTTGATATTAAGGACTGCTGGGAAAATCAGGTGAAAACAGGGCTCCTCTGTCTCTGGCTGCTAAAAGAAGTCCCTAAAAATCCCCTCAATCCGACTCCTGGATTCCCTGCACAATCCAAACTATATTTAGACATGAAGGAGCATAATTTACTGTCTTCTTCAATTTTTCCTTTGTGATTTGCAGTTCAAGCTTTTTTCCCCCCTCCATAAATTCACTACTTTATGTTTAACAGGCTTCAGAGAGAGAAAGCTGGAGTTGCAGGCTTACATTACTTGAATTCTTTCAGAGCAAGCAGTCTGCTTTAGGACAGAGATTATGTTGTTGCTGGATTTTAAACAAAGCTTAAAATTTGCACATAATCTTGCTCTACACGGCCTTTGGCCAAAGCCAGACGTCCTGACAACCACAAAGCCTAAACCCTCTCTGAAACCTTCCAAGTAAAACTGAAATCTCCTTCCTTCAGCCCCTCATCCTGGAAGTTCCTAACAGGGAGAAACAAACAAACACTATTGCAGCAGGTCAGCAGTGTATGTCAGGCATCTGAAGCCATTTGACCTGAATGATAAAAAAGGGAATGTTCAGCCAATACAAATAGACTTTTTTTTGGCAAATATTTTTGTAAAAAATGGGCTTGGATTATGCTGCATAAAGAGCAGCCTGAATTTTGTATTTGGCTCATTCTCTTCTCCTTTTTGAGTTTGATTTTCATAAATACCCCACCAAGCTAGAATACCAGTGTTTCCACTGAATCATCAGATTTTAAGTGGAAACAAACACTGTGAGAGGCAAACTAAGAATTTTAAATTGCAAACACTGCCCCTGAATGTCGGAGAACGACACCAGTGAGAGCAGCACAGTGACAGGCAACAAAGCACATGTTTAGCAGCGAACACTTGCAATCAATTACTCCCAAATCACTCCAGCAAGTAATTCAAACAACACATCAAATTCCACAAAATCAAGGTAGGGTTCTAAACAACTCGCTAACACATCAGAGAAGGTATGAGGAATTAATTATTCATACACAATTTTGAACCCTTTTTGTGTTTTCATCGGGAAGAGTAACTGACCCTGACCCCCTAAATTTTCTGGGCTCCATGAAAAGAATTTCAAATGTGCTTTTTCTGAAAACAAGTGACTTTCTGGGTTTTCTAGCCTTAGCTGCAACAACAGTAGTAGTACTCGAATTTTAATTGGAGAACTTTTAAGAAATCTGAACCCAAATCTACCTGCAATGCTGCAACATGATCCAGAAACAATGTCTTTTTTTTTTTACCCCAACAGTGTCATGAATTACTAAAACAGATGTGGGGTTTTTGGATTAAAGAAAACCCACCTAAATGTTCAAAGATTCATTTTTTTTATTTCCATAGTCAGATATGCTGCTTCCTCACTGAGAACTGGAACTTGGAAATGAATAGAAGATGTGGAATTTAAATAATAGAATGGGATACACAGTTTTAGGCCTCTGAGTGAAGTTCAAGGGGGCAACTATACATTTTATAAGCTTCAGTTCCTGAGTCTTCCATAAAATCTTAAGAGTGTTTATCCACGTACTTTAATTGTCATAAACACAAAGAATAAGATCAAGATGCACATTCATTATTGTAAATCAAGAATAACCCCATTGAACTTGTTGGGGTACCTCATTCTGGTAAAAAAAAGAAATGTTGGGGTTAAATTTTATGTCAGTTCTATGCATAGAAAAGGTGCATAGTTAACATCCATCATGATCTCCACTTTGAAATTAGCATAAATGTAATCTTAATTTTTTTTATTTTTTTTATAAGCAGCATTATTTCTATAAAAATCTGGGTTGGTCTCTCTATTTTTAATCAGTTTTTCCATTTGTAGGTCTGTTCATAAATCCTACATTTTGCAACAAAAAAGATTTATTATCATGTCAACCAAAGCAGACTAGTGGTCTGAAATCAACACTTGAAACTACAAAATAAAAATTTGCTTCAGAAGTTTCTAAACTTAGGAACACAGAGTCACAGTTTTAATTCTTTGAAAGCATCTTAAACCCAAAGACTGACTTGATAGCAGTTGGTTGATTTGATGGAATCAGATGGCCTTACTGAAGCTTTCTGCCTTTGCTGAAGGTGTCTTTTCCATGGATTTCATACTAAAGGCAGCTCCATGCCAGGAGAAACAGATGTTGAATCCTATTAACAACTCCTGGTTAGCCTGTAAGTAACACCTTCATCTTCAAAGATTCGTGGCAAACTTGCTAATTAATTCTCCTGCAAGAAAGGTAATTTAAATTTTCAGAGAGACAGAGAAGTTAGATAAAGACAATAATCATGTTTAGAAGCCCCAGTCAGGAAGCTGCCTTTGAAATGGATGAAGTATTGACATTTTCCAGAATAAAATGAGGTCCAAGAGGTTTTGCAGAACGATTCATAGTTGTGTTTCCAAACAGAGGGACTGTTCTTAACATTTGAAGTGACACTACCTGCAGCTTATTAGTGAGTGGACAAAAATCAGAACTCCACACAAGCAGTAAGACGTGTCCATGACATTCCATGTCAGGTCCTTGGGCTCAGTTATGGACTGAGAATAAAGAACTGAATGAAAAATGCCCCACTGAAATCTCCCTGCTCTGGGATCCTCAATTTGCAATGCGAAATAAGCAGCATTTTCCATGAAGATCCAAAGAAAGTAAAATCTCCAGCTGTTAACTCCGGGCAACTTGTAAAAATGATGATCTTTTTTTACACAGAAGACTACCAGCTGCTTATTTTCTGCATTTGATACATGAGACAAAGTCTTGCAATTCTGCACTTAGACATAACTATTAATACAGCCAGAAATAAACAAAAAGACACTTAATACAGAAATATCCTGAATTCTCAGGTGCTCTTCCCCCCTTTTTGGCAATATAACTCTTTCCTCTTTCCTAAATATGTGCCTGCAGTTCAAAGAAACAACAGCAGCACTACTTGCACTGACTTTCACTTTACCAACAGCTGATATGGAAACAAGGAGCAGGTTGGGGATTTTTTTGGTGCAGATTCTGTGTCAGTTTTGCAATCAGAGGCCTGGCAGAAATTCAGAGTTTCTAGAAGTCACCTACTGGAATTAGAAACAATTTTCATTTTTTTTTTTTTTCAAATGCTTTTTGTTGGCAGAGGCTGTGCATTAACTGGGCCATTCCTGTTTTACAGTGGGCTCATGAAGACTAAATGTCTTCAATTCCACTTACGTGATAGATGTGAACACACACAGAAACTAAAGGAAAGCTGCCACAGCATTTGAGTTGCCTGAATTCTGTATCACAACCCTTATACCTCAAGACCACATTATCTTCTGACAGCCTAATTCATTTTGGGATACAGAAATGCTTTAAATATATCGGTAGTTACACAGTAGGTTTTAAATATTTTTCTTTTTAAATTGCCATGTAAGATTGATAGACATTAAATTGTAATATACATTGTAACTCTTGAGAGCTACCACACATATATTTCTATCAGAAATATAAGTCAAAAAGTATGAAACGGATAAAGAAAATTTCATGAGCCCATTTAAGATTTGTACACAAAGTATTTCCAGTTGCATGACTCAAGTTACATTTTTTTCCCCACACAAATGAAACAACAGCTAATAAGCCCTTTCAGACCACAGCCTCACCAACTTGCCAGCAGGTGGGTGAAGCGATTCTGACTCTCCAGCTTGAGTTAAAAAACTTTCCATCTGCTTTGTATCTGTAAGAAATGCTCACAACCGTGAAGTAATACACAGTGGACTAAAAAAAACATAAGCTCGAGAAGGAAAATAATGAACTTGATCAAAACTGGAAGAACTATGAACTCACTTCCACCCTAAAGATATCCAAGGGCTCTGTTAGAAAAACGAACATCATGTTCAGAAAACAGGAAAGAACAGCAAGACATAAATCAAATAAAAATATCATGAGATTGTGCTTTGGAAAACCACAGGACTTGTACTGAGTTCTGTTCCTACGGCCCCTTACAGGGTTGGTTAACTCCAGGCAGCCTGAGGGACACAAAACACCCACGTGCCCACAGTCCTGTTAGACAGAGCTCATGGCAGCCACCTGATTAAAAAGTGAATTTTGACAGGTAAGAAAGAAATCAGCCATACTTTGTCCTTTACAAGGAATAAAAATAAGGGATTTTCATGTGAATCTGAGATGAAACACAACACTAGGAAAGGTATTAGGAACCGTTTGCTACGCTGAGGCTACAAAACCCCTTTTGTCAAAGCAAGGTTCAAAAGCATGCAGAACGGTCTGCAAAGTGAGGATCAATAAGGATAAAAGACATCCCCTCGGGTATCAAGAAGTTATTAGATGCTATGGAGTGGCCTGAAGGGATAGAAAACTGAAAAGGAAATGCAGAATTGAAGGCTTTGACTCCTCTCCCCTATTCCTATGAGGTATTAGTGTAAAACATGCCTGGGCTGTGCCCTGGAATCAGATGTACAGTCAAGTACATCCTTCAGCTGAGGTCAGTTAACAGCAACCTACCCAGAGGACAGGGATATCCTATGCACCTCCAGCAATATGTTTTTAAATAGGATACAACGGTGCTGTATTTTAAACAAACATCAGCTCTAAAATCTGTAAGAAGACACATCTGCAACAGACGTCATCAGGTTAAACGTTTTCCTTGACCAAGTACATTCTGAACACCTACAAGCATATGGTGGGCATAAAGCTCCAGCATTCCTCCAGTAGCACCACAGACACGGGTAAAAGAGAGCTGGGACCCCTCTGATTTAGATTAATTGCTTATTATGGGTAGGAGGAGAGTTGCTGTGGGAGTGCTACAGCCTCAAATAACAACTGAGAGCAGCCATTTGAGCTGGTGCAATCCCCTGAGCCCTGGGGGCTGAGTCACTGAATGCTTTACCCCTGCAGTGATGCCTGTCCCTCTCTGGTTGCTGACAGCAGAAGAATATTGGCAAGAATCCCACTGTGTCTCCTTCTCAAGGAGCTGCCCTGACTCGCCACCCTTTGGTATCAGTTACATATTTCTGTAAGCGAGGCTATAGCGAGACCCAAACCCATTTTAAGTCTGGCTTCTCATTTTTCTTCCTCATTTTTCTCTGTCAGTCTGTCAAAAAAAGTGGTGCTGAACCTCCAAGTGCTTAGTCCCTGGCCGGCAGCACCACAGGTTCCTGCTGCAGGAGGAGGGCGTGTTCCCTGCCAGCTGTGCCTCTCTGCAGGACGTGGAGGGGGTGTGGAGCTGCATGCAGCTTCTCAGCCACATCTGAGCTTTGAGATTAGTCTATTCTGACAATAGTTGTGATCCAAATGTGCACAGGACTGCCCAGCACTCCCCATTTGTCATTCTTGGTTGTATTTACGGATAGCCTGGGTTGACCCGCAGCCAGGGCAAGAGTGAGATGGAGGTCACGGAACACACATTCCCAGAACTGCAGTGAAGTCCTTCGTAGAGGGGCAGCACTTGGACTCAACCATGTGCCCGCCACCTGGAGCCCACAGTCCCCTGTCTGCCACCAGGGAGTGAGGAGCTGCAGAAAGGGAGATTGCACTGCTTGGGAACGTGCAGGGATGTAGCCGTGGAAAGGTAATTGGGAAGGGAGGAATAAAAATCCCCTTTGACACTCCCCTCCTGAGAAACGTGCTCCATGTCAAGGTGAAAGCAGCAGTCTGCCACAAAGAGCACTTCACTGAGAGCTCACTAAAAGCAGCTGCGAGAAGTCCTGCCATGTCAGCAGCCTCCTTCCTTCCCCCTGCTGTGCCGTGGGCAGAGACCATGGCATTGTGTTATGGATGTGGAGCCTCTGTGAGCCGTGCCAGTAAAGAGCATAATGCAACAGGAGCAAAGAGAGCAAGAGAGAGACAAGAGAGAACAACATCACACTGTGGAGCTCCTGCACGACCCCAGCAGGTGCAAGCAGTGCTCAGACTGATTTGGTCTCCACTGGAGGATATCAGCTTTTCCTGGCTATGAACAGGTAAATGGAAACGATGGTTCAACATTGTTTTCAGCTCTGCTGCTGTTCAAATCTGTAATTGGAAGGACAGTAAACAGAGAATATTTTGCTTCTGCTTGGAACACAAAATATGCAGCATTGGTTTCTGCAATAAAATCTCCAAACCAAAACTAGATAGTTACAATTCCCAATCTCCCTATTCAGCAGAATGCTGCAGTACATCCTTATAAAATAAGTACTTGCACCAATCATTTGCCAAGATGCTTGGAAGAAATGTACTTGACTGAGAATCTGGCGTTTAAACAGTTTGGGTTTTTTCCCCAAAATGTGTTGTGTTGTTTTTGTGTTCTGTTACCTGCCAGATAATAGAAAGAATTGCTTCTGTAAGCATGTTGGTTTACTGCCTGTTAAAGGCTCACCAAACAAACGTCTGAAACACAATTAGTGTGCAAACCAAATTCTCTCGGTACATATTTTTTCTCATCTCTGGAGTGGCAGTAGGGGGTAATTAGAATCGTCAGTCTCCAGCTCAGGATGCAACACAAAGCCAAGGGGCAGGGAAAAGGAGGCAGTTTTACATCTTTTACATCACTTCAGTAAGTGTGACATTTTGTGCATTGTATAAAGCAATTCACTTTAACCCTACTTAACTAAAGCTCCTCTTCCACCGCCCTGGTTATGCCCTTAGGTGTCAACACACTCTTCAGCTGCTCTCTCTCAATGAGATAAGAATTATCTCATTGTAGTGAAGTTCCAGAGTGTGTGGAAAAACCAGGATTAAAAATGAATGTTTTTAATGCAATTAGGAATACTGCAGAGGTTGAAAGTTAATTCCTTGTTAACACATTAATCTAATAAGTAAAGGAAGTGCATTTTTAAGTCTGTGAGTCCTACTGAAAGAAAAAAGATTAGTAATGTGATTAAAGTTAAGGGGACTTGTCAGAGAAAAGCATAACAGTGTATTTGGACCCAATTAAGAAAGTTACTTAGGAACATGGCCATGAAACACTGAAAGCACGTAAAACACCACCAAAGGTCAGAAGGAAAAGGAAGATCCCATGACGGCCAAATCCACCATCTCTGTTTTTCTCAGAAAACTCTGCTCAATCTTACAACAGGTTCCATATCTCCAGCATAAAAGCTTTTCACAAGTTGGATAAATAATAGCAAATAATTGATAAAAATAACAGCAATAATAAAAACGATAACAAGGTCAAATCCTCTTCCCAGAGGAACAGCCAGGCAGCACTCTGTAGCCTTCAAGATTACAAACAGCTACAGTTTGAAGCTGAAGAGGCAGCAAACAAAGTGGACCAAGTCTAATTATAGTAAGTGAAGAAATCAATGATGTTTGTGTGTGTGCGATGCGAGATGTAACACGTCACCTTGCCGCCGCATTGGTGATTATTTTCAGGCTGCTGGGGTTACGGATCAGCTTGTCCAGGATGCTGACAATCTGCTCAAACTTGGGCCTGTTGTTCCTGTCTTTCTGCCAGCAGTCCAGCATCAGCTGATACAAGGCCGCTGGGCAGTCCATGGGAGGTGGCAGGCGGTACCCTTCATCCACAGCCTTGATCACCTGCACAGGGAGAAAAGTTTTCCAGAACTTAAAGGCACTTACACCGACTTGTTTTTATCAGTTCTGTGAGCATTACCATGGACATCCTGTGTTTAAACAAATGTGTTTATTCACTAATTGTCTCCTCTTGCGATGCCTCTCGTTTATCTGCAAAGTAAACCAGGCAGCAGATTAGACACAGAGGAAGGGGAGTTAAGATACAGTGTGTGACTTTGAGGAAGGTGAGTGTGTAGAAAGGATCTCCAAAACTCACACTCAGTTGAACTAAACCCACCAACAAAAGCTGCAGTTAGTGGGTGCTTGCTTAAGTATGCCAAACTTCAAAAGGTCTTGAGTTTCTCTCCTCTGACCACCCTCAGCAGCGCACACTTCCCATATTCTCCAGTGGACGCTGCACCCAAAAAACCAGCAGAACGAAGAACCTACCCTGCAGAAAATCAACCTGCCCTCTCAGGGGACATCCAGAACCCATAGGCAGATCTTGGGGATGAGCTCACAGGGCCAGAAAACATTGTTAAAACTCACCTGAAGGAAAACGATACAGCTCCTACTGGGCAATGCCAGCCCAATTCTTGTATCATTTTCCCAGACTGATAAAATTTGCCTAGATTGCCTATATTTTTTTAAAATTCGTGCACACACACGACTAGTTTAGAATTTATGCCCTTCAGAAGCTTTTTAATACAATATTTTCACTAGAATCCAACACCTCTTGATCAGGCCTACTCCAATGTATTCAAAGTAGAAAATGACAAAGGCATATTCTTTTAATCTTTCCTTTTTATCTGGATCAGTTAATTGAAAAGCAGAACAAACTATTCTGAGTCAGAACAGGGAGAGGAAAACAGTTTATGGTTTAAGCAGCCATGAAGGAGCATCACATAAATAGGTTAATCCTTCTGTTTCTGATTTTAATGTGATATTCTTACAGGCATTCCACTGGTATGTCAGCCCATGTAACAGGATACATTAACCTCCACAAACAATAGAGAAAACGTTCATGACCAATTAATAGAAATACACTGCTTTCTGCAGAGACCTGGATTCCAGAGGTAGTCATTTGAAAGAAAGTTTTCTTCCCTTTTTCTTTGTTTAATATAAAGTACTACAGAAAATGTCTGACTACAACTGTTATGGACTCTTTTTTTCTTTAAATTTAGTGCTAGTAACAAGATGTATCAACTCCTTGGAAAATCTATTTGTATTAATGACTGGACTTCAGAAAATGTGGTTCACAAGTAACTCCCCTGGAACAAATTTGAAATTAACAAAGCAGCAGAAAAAGAATCAAAAATAGATATATTAAAAATCTTATTTGGTCCAATGTTATGTTTCTTTAAAAAATACAGGGAGAGATCCATTAATCATTTGGATTGCAGGCTTGGACAGTTTACTAATGTAACAAAGAAGCCTGTATTGGAAGTCGTCTAATCAGATCACTCTACTCTTTTTTATCCATTGATTACTTCCAGAAGCATTTTGGTTTCATTAAACTCTTAGTAGAAATGCTTTGCTTCTCTTTTTCACAAGTGCCAAGAGCAATTTATTCTGTGTATTTGACATCTACAGAAAACTTCTCCAGCATATTATACGAGTGGAACCAAAGGGGATCAACAGAAATTTAGGAGAGCTTTCTAATAATAAGCTGAGGAATGTAAAAGGCAATGACCTCATTGCAGTGGCATTCTTTGAATCATCCTACAGAAAACCACCAACGTGATAAAATTCTCCACCAGAGCTCCAAAATACCCTGCTATAAAGATGGTGGCTCTTCGTTAAGTTCGAATGAACTTCTAGTTGACCAGGGAGTGGAGACTTTCATCTCCAAATCTTATTCCATGTCAACACCAAAACCTCAGAGCCACCTGCTTTCATTCTGCTTCGCTTCCCTTCACAGCTTGATTCTTTGTTTGACAGCATCACTCAGATAACACCGCACTTACATCTTGGTTGGACATCTCCCAGTATGGTCTCTCTCCATAGGACATCACCTCCCAGAGAACAATCCCGTAGCTCCAGGCATCACTGGCTGACGTGAACTTCCGATAGGCAATGGCTTCTGGGGATGTCCATCGGATGGGAATCTTGCCCCCCTGGAAGCAGAACAACATAAAACAGTCCATTGGACAGCACTGCAACGAATATGATTTTGCATGGTTGATTATTTTATTTCCGAGATTCTCAATTATTATCACATTGGTGTAAAAAAACCAGAATTGAGGTACCAGTACAATTAGCATTGTACTTGGGGGAACACCTCTCTCTGGTTATGGCCACCACTTGGTGCCATAGGTTAAATTAGTAAAATGTACACAAGGAACCTCAGGCTGAGTTTCTGAAACAGGAAAATTAGAGGAAAGAGACAGTTTCCTATGGTGCCAGCTCTGACAGAGGTTTTCAGTACTGATTTGTGAGTCAGACATGAGAAAATTCAGTCCTAAAAGAGAGTGGTGCAAAACTTGTGACTGAAAATTCTAGAGTGAATATAGTTGAATACAGAAAACTGGAAGAGTTTGAAGTTGTTTCCAGTTCTAGGGATACACACCAACTAGAGAATATATTCTGAAGATTTCACACTAGACTATTGCAGTACTTCTCCAAGCCCCACTATACCCCAGTCATACACCTGTCCTCACAATAACCTGTGTGGGAAGGGAGTGCTCATATTTTCACTGAGTAACCAGCAAGAAAAAAAGATTTAAATATATTAATGCTTTGACTACACCCCCATAGTGTGCCTGCTCTGAGGGCAGCCATACACTCACCAGCTTTACGTGGCCTAGCCTGGCTAACAATAGAAATGCAGACACTCTTACTGTTAATTAGAAACTTAAATAGAGTCTAAATAAACTGAAGCCTGAGCGTCTTCATTTTAATGGCTAATATTGCCCAAATTAAATTAAGTGTGAGCAACACAGACAGGCCTTACTCAGGCCATAATTTAGACCCCCAAAATGTCACTATATATGTCTTAGAGGTTTGGCATAGGTCAGGGAGGGAATTATCTTGGCATATGGTTTTTGTGGATCCCATTCTATTTACTTATGACTGTATTAATAAGAAATATTATATTCTCTTTACAAATGTCCAGGTTCCCTCAGTGAGTCCAAGGCACAGCCAAGGAACAAGGAAAGCTGTCCTGTATCCCAGTGTTTTCACAACAAATCCTCTTACAGTTTTAGATGTTGGGCTGATAAAGAAATCAGTATCTGTTTTTCAACCTTTTTTCTATACATACTAATAGTGAACTCTGATTTCCAATACTTAATGCCAATTCTGGGGGAATGCCATATCCTAAATTTACACAAAAACCCCACCACATTTGCCAGGCCAAGGTGCCCCAAGTTTGGAGTTTTCAGAATACTGCTCTCTAAAAAACTGAATTTCCACGTGTGGCTTCAGGCTCACTTTTTAAATCTCATGTTAAGATACAAAAATGAAGCCCTTCTTGCTTAACCCTAGAGAAATAATTGCCAGATCCCACACACAAAAAGGTGCTCAGGGCTAGAATATGAGTGCTTTAGACAAGGGCAGGAAATATCCTATTTGATAAAAGGTCTTTACCTTCGTAATCTCATGTAAAAAGTAATTTATGCAATTGGAGAAACAAATTTACAAAAAAATTACATTAATTAGCCTCCTAACATGTTGGGTCTGTTTTACTGCAGGAAGATTACAAACTCAATGAAACCAAGTTCTTCTGGCTTAGCTTTGGTGAAAAAGGAAAGTACATCAACCCCCGATTCCATTACAAGGAGTCAGTGGCTCTCAAATTTTCTGTGCTAGGTCTCAGCTGTAATCCTATACCAGCCTACAGATACATGCAGCATTCCCATAAACAAGACAAAAATAAGAAGAGTATTAAAATGTAGTTAAAAAAATGAACTGCAACTGAGTTGAGTATAAAACTCAAATTTTGCTGTTCTGCTCCCAAATTTATCATAAAAATGTCAATCTTATATTTGGTTATTTTTGAATCATTTAATATTTTTGGATAATTTAAACCCAACAATAACAACAACAAAATACTTTTCGGACAAATAAGAATTTTAACACAAAAACAATTACCCCCAAATGATTACGCAACATTCACATTTTAGCAGATGTCCAAATATCAATATATGTAGAAAATCTGAAGAGTTTTATCAAACTAAATACATGGTTTTCTACTGCCATTAACTTTGGAAATTGTAGCGCTTGCTGTATTTCACATACCCTATTCTAAAATCAAAACCCCACGATCATTCAGCATTAGAAAATGCCTTTGCATTTCTCTACCCTATTTTTGAGAAATACTCAACTCCTTTGAACAAATATAATATTTTCATTTTTCTGCTCTGCCAGAAATCAGGGTATCCTTTGTAATATCCTTTGCCAGTACCAAAGATATCTTACATAATTTACCTTCACATAAATAAAACCAAACCAAGACCAGAGAGTTGGAAAAACTAAGCTCCTATATGTGTTTCTTTCCTTGTCTCTTATTTTTTTATCCCCATTTTTCCCAGTCTCCTAATATTTAAGTTACTATGATGACACCTGCTAATACTTGTAATCTATCTAGTGATTATTTTATGAAGATAAATACAGGTTTTATATATTTTTGTCATGGTCTCCCTTTCAGGCCGTGCTTATCGCAAAGCCAAAGAAGCTGCCTGAATTTGAGTAGAAAGAAAGCTTTAGTATTAGAAACTGTAGGAGTTTGTTATTGCAGCCCAGAATCCCAGGCACTCTAGCTCACAGAACCTCTCTCAGGGTTTGAAATCAGTGAGCCAGCAGTAACCCCAAGTTTTATCTGCTGTAGATGGAGCTGTGATTCCTGCCTAGTCAACATAATTCACCTAAAGCCAGCGGAGCCCTCGATTTATTTCTAGCACGTCTGGCGCTCCAGCACAATGCAGCTGTTTCCAGGACTTCGTAACCCATTCCAATATTCTGATTTATAATCTGCTACAGGGTGACTGCCACAGGCACCTAAGCCACAGAATCAAGAAAAATGGATTCTAACCAGAACTTTGCAGAAAAACCTGAAGGTAAAAGCCTGGCATTAATTCATTACACCAGGACATGGGATAGCTCAGGAGATACCTTGCTGGTACAGAACAAGAGCTTCATGTGAGTGAGATGGGCCTGACTTACCATCTCACATGTCTGAAAATTATCTGATGCTACTTGTCAGTTCCCTCCTAATGATTATTTTATCTTGAAATTATCTCCTCCTTGAGTAGCCCATGATAGCAGAGCACTGTTTCTCTCCCTTTTGCTTACCAGGCAAGAGAGTTTATGGGGCTTTCTTTCCTGTCACACCCTTCAAAACATTCACACTGTATTATAGGGGGTTTGCACATATAGGGAAAGCACAGCAGATTTCTGTCAAGCATTGGCTGCAATAATTTCTGCCCAACAGAAAGAACCTATGTGCACCCTATGGTACCCTCCTCACTCTGGCCCTGTTAGCTGGGGGTTGAGGCTACCAGAATACTTGCCATCCAGGCACAGTATTTTTAGAAGTGATGTACATTTAATGAGAAGTTATCCATGCAAGTGTTTTACACTGAAATGCCATGAACACCAGTGATGTAGCTACCTATGCAAAGTTCCTCTACTGATTACCCAAATACTATGTCTTTGGGAGATATAACTACAGTCCCTCTACAAGTGTGATGGCTTAAATTTACTTCCACTTCATGCTGTGTCATTAGGCCATCTGCTTGTCATACAGACATCTAAAAATAATAAGGATAAAACAGATCAATTTGACAATGACAATTTTAATACAGCCTTGGCCTTTCAATTAAAAGTGAACAGATATGGAGGACAGAGATAATTACAGTACATCCCCTCAGGCACAAAGACTCAGTTAAAAAAAAATTAAAACCTCAAACAGTCAGTCAGCCTGATTCTCATTCTGGCTTTGCTTTTGTGAGCAGGCAGACCCCAGGCTGCCAAAGGCCTTTTGTGGTATTGTCAGTGACAATAATTCAGGAGGTAAAAAACGACCCTGCCAGGTAGGAATGTTTCTTACAACATCCCATTCCCTGAATTTCACACACACGCTTGTGATCTTTGCATTGTCCTTCCAACTTCTCAGACAATAGCAGGAATATCACAGATTATGCACTGATACACAAAGGGATAAGGTATTGATATATAAAGGGATACATGTTCATATCCTTTATGCAAAGCTTCAGACATGGCTTCTGAGAATAGCAAAACATAAAATTTCAGCCAGTCAGTGGTGGGTGGACTGAAAGCCTGAGGGGCTTGACTGGGCTTCCTCACATGCAATGATGAATTAAAGCAACGGGATCATTCTCAGGCTTTGACATTTACAGGTGGAAAATAAGGGTAGAAAAGGAGCCTAAAATATGAACCCTCCTTGCAGCTAATTCTGTAAATTTGCCCAGAAACACTGATAGTAAGTGGATAACTGGGAGTAGGAAAAGGTGGAGGGGAGGAAAAGTCTGTACCCATCAATACAACCTCTTTAATGTTTGAAATTGTAGCTCTAATTCCGATTTTTTTTATATATATTTTCAAAGATCTTCTAAAGTAGTTGCCATCCTTTGTTTTTACAGGCATGAAATAATTTGGGATGATGCCATATTTAGGCATGAAATAATTTGGGATGATGCCGCTGTTTCCAAAAGTGTCAATATTTTTGTCTTGGCTTTTTTTCCATGTAATTAGGGCTTGCAAAATGCACTAAGAGCAGCCTAGGAGATGGTCCCATGTTTTGTGATATGACTAAGCAGCAGGGACATGAACTACTCAGCTTTCTGCCAGCAGAGTGAAGCTGTTTCACACTTGTGGTCCTCCAGTTCCTTAAGGTGGGGATCAAACATACCCCGTGGAAACACTTGACATGTACACAGGATTCACTTCAAAGGAAATCAGGTCAAAAAACGCATAGCAAATAGCTTTGTTTTTCTCACAGAGCCAGGATGTGGCAGAGGTATATTCACAGCAACTACTTTTGAAGAAATTAGATTTATACGAGGTTGTGTTTGAAGGTTTTAATTACCTGAGGGTCTTCCTGCAGCAGTTTGCACATACACCATGAATGCCAGATGGAGTTTACTAAACACAGATGATTACACTTCACAAAATAGTTGTTTCCATCTGATTTCACTATCTAATTGCAAAGAGGCAGGTAGGCTTAGGAAAGAGGGGACATGAGATAAATATGCTGTGCTTGGTACTGGGCCAGATTAGTGTCCTGTTTGGGCACCACATTTAAGGAAAATGTAGTGATATTGAAAATAATCTGAAGGAAAGCAGCAAGAGCAGTAAATTTGGGAAAAAATGTTTGGAAAATAAAAGAATGGAGAGATATGGGTAAAGAGAACAGTACCCTGCATGCACCTAAGTAGGCGTTTAAGGGGGAGATCAATCTACTGCCCATGGCAGTGGTGGCAGGACACAGAGTACATGCTTTAGTACATTCTGGGGGAGGGATGTTAAATCTGTGACCAGATAAATACTGAAAATACTATACTTAAAATGGTTTACCTTGGGGACAGTAACACCCATTACTTTCACAAGGGTTTTTAAGAATAGAGCACAGGCAAGTTTCTGACTCAGCAGTACACCTCTGGCTGGACTACAGGTCATTTTCTCTTGAAGAATTCTTGCATTCTATGAATATTTACTTATTAATGCTGAACCTATCCTGGGCATGAAAACTGCTTTCCCCTACTAATGCCTCTTTATATTAACCATGACAGATCTCTGCAGACAGTTCTCCAAAGTGCTAAGTGTTGCACATTACTAACAACATGACAAAGCTTATCAGATGTCAAAGCAAACACTGAAAGGTCAAGTCAAGAATAGAGTCTTTATGCCTGGTAAGTTATGTAGGTATGACTGACAAATATTTATCTATAAAAGTGTGTTTATAATGTGTAAGAAAACAGCTAGGATTTCTTTATTCATTTGTCACATGTTATTTTATTTCAGTCATGAAGTAGACAGCAATGAAACTACCACAGTAATTGATTGCTCCTGTGAGTGTTGAGGAATGAAGGAAGCCCTAGAAAATCCACATTAAGATTGTGCTGATACACTCTAATCTGGTTTGTACAGTGAAGATGAGATGATTACTAGCAGCAATGCAAATTAGTCTTGACTAAGATACTGGATATTAACATCCTTTTTTCTAAAGTTAACAAAACCCACTTGCAATAGCAATAAAAGGAACAATCAGATATCCCAGTGTAATATCCATGCACACAAAGCTGAAGGCTCCCACAATAAACCAGAAGTGTTATTCAGATGAGAACCAGAGGTGCAGCAAAAATGTCTCCAGAAGACACTGTGGCTTTCCTGAAATTTTCCTAAGCTAACACTATAACTTCCAGGGAGCTTTTCAGACAGGATAAAACTCAGAAAAGAAACAAGCAGCAGACTACACTGTGGACAGTCCCCTATCTGATAAAAGCTTCTCTAAAGATAAAGCAGAGCTAAGTCTTCTTCTTGATATCATTACCTCTCCAGAAGAAAGGTAATATTTTGTATATATAATATATGAAGGAGACAGTAGAGGAGGTTTATTACATTGTTAAGCAATATTTATTTTTTTGTTTTACTCGAGTTTTTACTCAGTTAGAGGTACAATAACATGTAGAACTGATACATCCTTCAAGAACAGTGACATCGGTAAGCTCCAATCAGACATACATCCCATCATGCTAAAAGACACACACAGAAAACCTAGATGGGTAGGATTCTTTTTTCACTGTGTGGTAGTTAAATCAGCAGTGCAACTAAACATGCTCAAAGCACACATGAAGTTTTAGATTACTGGGTGCTAAACCAACCCAGGCCTTAATTATGGTGTTCACTCCTTTACACATCCAGAAGAAAGAAGCTGAGCCAAGGATTTTGCATGCTTTAAAAAAGTAGTCTACCAACAGACATTATATTTTTTGCCTTCTGTCTTCTCCAAGACATGAAATAAAAAGTAGCTGCAATGAAATTCTGGTTTATTGAATGTCTCTTGCCTCTCCAACACAGCCTCAGGGACCCCATCACAGTTCAGTCTTTGTCACAACCAACAAGAATTTTAAAAGGATAAAGAAACACAGAAACTCACCCTTGTGGTGTAAGCAGCTTCAGGGTCATCTTCCAGCACACGAGAGAGGCCAAAATCTGAGACTTTGCACACCAGGTTACTATTGATGAGGATATTACGAGCAGCTAAATCTCGATGGACATAACCCATGTCTGACAAATATTTCATGCCAGATGCGATGCCTCGCAGCATGCCCACTAGCTGGATGACTGTGAACTGGGCATCATGTTTCTGGAAAACATTTGAAATGTCATTTCAGAGACTGCTCATGTTCCTCTGCACACAGAACCTTTGATGAAGAACCTGGAAACTCCCCGGTGAAGAGCTCACGAGCCAGGCGCTGGGATTTAAATGCCAAAAGTTAAACCACATCGGGCTGAGGGGGATAATCTCCCAGGCAGCAGAGGGAAGGGGACAGATTTGCAATTCAGATAAAAATTAATTTTTCCCCTTCTTGCTGTCATCCGAATTTTAATTTCCTAGATGGGGCCTAGATGTGTGAAGGCAGCACATAAATCCAAGTCCTGCGTGCTCCTGAGACTGGAGCGTCAGGCCATTAGAGAAACAGATGTCCAACTTCCCTGAAAGGCCATGGGGATTTTCAGTGAAAATCCCAGACTTACCCAACAGACTAATGAATGTTTTCTATTACACAAGAACTTTTTTATTTTACAAAAGCAAACGCTGATCTGAGTCAGTGACTTTCAAATTCCATTCGCTTTAAACCGATTCCTCAAATTTTCCTCAACTTCAGGAACACAAAAATTAAATGCACTGTGACTCAGCCTAGAAACTATTGGTGGCATATATTTCTAATCATCCACTTCTAGGTGCATAGTTTAAATGTCCCAGCTTTTACTAATCTGTTTGTTAACACCCAGCTTTGATATCAATACAGTTACACAGACAACAGCGTGTCACAGTGCAGCTCCCAAAGGAACTCCCCAGCGCTGCAAATGTGTCACCACAGGCATCTCTCCAGCTCTTCCTTCTGCTGCTTCCAGAATTGCGTTAAATGCACAGGAGCTGGCTCTGCCACGTGAGGTGATCTCACATCAATCAGTCTGCAATCCATCTCATTTTTGATTAGTATACTTAGGGGCAATATTAGCGCTGTAAACGTTGGACAAATACATGCAGCAGATGCTTAAAGAGTCTCTCAGAATTCCCCTTCATGAAGAAATGATTTTAGAAGATATTTAGCAGCTCCTGGTAACGAAACCTTTTTTTTTTTTTCCTAGACCCAACACAAGAGAATTTATATAGACCCTGGGAAAGATTTAGCTAGAAATCAGAAGATTTCTAAACATAACAGAATCAGATATTCAGATAGCCTTCACATGGCAATGGGGGAAGCAAACTAACTAGTTTCAAAAGGCATTTATTAAAAGGGTTATATGCCCTGATTCCCCTGTGATATTAATGAGTCACAAGCTTCTTATCTGTGCTTCCACACAACAGGAGTAATAAGAAAATCACACTCAAAAGAACAAACGAGCTGAACAACTGTTCTGTACAGTCAGAAATTACTCTTTCCTCAGAGCTTTCTTCAAGGTTTTTAAGCCTAAACAAAACATATACAGTTCAGCACAGATATATTGCGTTCAGCCACACTGACACATTATTTATATGTATTTTACATGCTCCAGTGGACACCATAACATATATAGTACACACTGAAACTGAGGTTGACAATGTATCGCCTTTTGGGGTTAAATGTCTAGTTCAATGTTATGAATTTGGGGGATAATGTCATTCAACCGTGGCAGAACCAAAGCAGTCTCCCAGCCACAGCTGAGTTTGCCCTAACAAATTAAAATTAAACCAGTGTTTCCCCTCAGATGGGATTTCATTTCTTCAACACTTCTTGTTTTGCCACAAGTAAATCTTGGTGACACAGGGAGCGCTCGAATTTTTTTAGGCTCGCTACCAACTTTGACAGAAAACAAGGATAAATCAACAACATTATTAGCATGCCTAAGGTTAGAGAAAGAAAACAGGCCAAAACTTTGCCAGCTAAACATTTCTAACATGCTCAGGTGTGGGGTTATCCCCTAAACTTTTCATATTTAGGGAAACAGCTTTTGACTCAGTACTATTGGTTTACTGATAAAATTTCCACAAATCCATTCACTTTGGAAATCACTTGCTAAGGCATAGAGGCTGCCAACAAATAAGCATAAGCAGATTACAGATGTAATTCAAACTTCAGAAAAACAATTTTCTTTTTTGTGTGCCAGAAAGTTGTTCTGTTTCATTCATTTTTGATAGATTTAATGTACCAGTGAAACCAAAATGGTCTTTATTTTTTAACAATGCTTGCTGCAAGCAGTCAAAATGGACCTGAAGATCCCAACCTGGCTTTCTGAGCACATCACAACACATACCAACCAAAATGGAAATAATGAAATACCAAGCAACATGAGCTGATGATGAATCAGAGCAGAGTGGCAGTAAATTCAGCACAAGAGCCAGTTCTGCACCATTTAGTTTTCTATTGCACTTACCCTGAGGAAACTGTCCAAGGAACCATTTTCCATATATTCAGTTACAATCATAACTGGTTTACCTGCAAATAGATTAAAGGGGTAAGGCATTTCAAATGAATACATAATGACCAGCAAAACCAAGCAGTTCAGAAACACTCTCCCTGGTCTGCACAATGAAGGTGGCAAAGACCATGGAACACAGCTCTGCTGCATGGGCACAACAAATACATTCCTCAGGTAAGGGAGAGAATAAACAGAGCCCACTGAGGCAACAGCAAACCTCCCTCTCCCTCAGCAGGGCATTTTCAATACATTTAAACTATTTAGCTTCCGTATTTTGGGGAGGAAGCTTCAGCTTTGAGGAGAAGCTTCAGTATTATGAGCCGAGGAAAACGTTGGGGTGGGGATAAAGCTGGAAGGGAAAGTGCAGAATGAAACACAGGGCACTGGGAAGAAAAGCAGAGCTGTAACACGGTTATTTTCCAGGCCAGCCCTCTTTCCAAGAGTCCTGGCTCCTGCTGTGGTGGGATCACTGACAGCACAAACCTGGATGGGAGCTGAACATGCTGCATCCACGGGGCAGCAGCAAGCTCTAAGGAAACAGCCCTGTGTCCCTGAAATTCCTTTAATATCTTGAAAAAATATATTCAGATCAGTTTTTGAAACCATTCTTCCTATCCTGGGGTATTCTGTAACATAACCAAGCCTTATATGAAACTCTTGACACACTGGGGAGAAATGAATGCAAAAATTACTGTGATTATGGTGACGTTTATGCACAAAGGTCACTGCCCTGCTAATATTTTACCATCATCTGGATTTTATTATTTAATAATATTTTCTAAAGCTTTGTTTATTTTCTCTTTGTGGTAGAGAGGGAGAAGTGGGTAAGGGTGTGAAGTCATTTAAGGAGATGAATTATTATTTCACATATAATACAGGAAGGCATCTGACCATAAAAGTATGATGAAGGCTTGCACACTGTACAGCAGTCATGGTGAAATTTTAGCTCCTAAAACTGAGCAGCATGATACTTGAAAGAGGTATCCACTTTTACTAAAAACAGGAAAGTCACTAACAAAGCAAGATAAAGGGTAGCAACTCTTTCTTTTGTTAGTTTTTCAAAAATACAAGTTCTACATGGGGAAATACTTAACAGAGAAACAGTAATTTCAAAGAATAAGCTTAATATCAAGAGAAGACAACCCTTTGTCCTCTTTGCATGGTTTAATAGGTTTAAATATCTACTTTCTGTGGTGCAAATGTGTTATATCATTTGCATATGACATAGGACAGATATGTCAGATCTGTGGGAATCACAGTAATGAGGAACTGACAGTCATTAATCAACTAGTAGGAAATATTCTACCCAAAACATTATTCTTGAATTATGAAGGAGATGGTACAGATAAAAGATCTAACAATGTAAAAGCTAATAAATAAATAAATGAAATCTGTTTGTGCTTCGTCTTGTTAGCAAGAAATGCACAGTACAGGCAACAGCCCCTAACTTGCAGTCTGTGTGTAATGTTACCCAAACACAGATGTCTGGCAACAACCAGAACAGGCTGCTGGACCTTTCCAATGGGGCTCTCCAAAGCTTTCCATGATAAATCCATGTACCTCAAAACCAGGAAACAATTGTCTGGTTTCTGTACAAAGTCAATTTTATGAGACTTATCAGAAGCCTTAAATTAGCATAAGAAGACATGGCTTTCAAATTATTACAAGGCAGCAGCAGGAAGATGTGGAACAGAAATCCATGAGAGGCAGAGGAACAACTCTGCACTAGAGCAAAGGATAGAAGTCAGAGCCACCTCAGTTTGAGGACTTCTCATACTAAAATGGGGCTGTCAAGGGGACTGTCACAATTGCAGCCATCGGGAGTCACTTCAGACGATCTGTTCAGTGTAAAAGTAAAAGAATTACTAAGGGTCACCTGTCAAACAAAATTTGGTTCATCAATAGAAGGTCATATCTCCTGTTTATCACTCTGTGCTGAGAGTGAACCATCAAATAATCCACAAGCTCTCTACTGACTGCACATATGCTAATGCCTTTTAGGTGTGATTTAATAGCTATTATTAAAAAATATGAACACTTCTTAACTTGCTAATATATTGGTTTGTTTAAAAAAACAAACCAAATCAAATTCAAACCCCACAAGTTTCTTGTCCTTCTATGTTAAAGAAATGAAATTATTATCTTTACTTGCAGTAAAATGGAGACAAATAGCTCCAGAGCAGATTTCTCAACTCCTGTATTGAACCTGTCTGGAAAGGGTGGTGTCCCCCTGAGGGGGACTTCATTTGGGAATGTTCAGAGCTGTCCCACACCGAGATGTGAAGGGCAGCTGGCACTCCTGATACCCCCAGGCAGACAGGAATCTGCTGTGAATACAGCTGAGTACAAACTTAGTCACTTATACAGAATGCAGGTAGAAATAGTAATGCACATTCAAGAGCAGTGCACAACTTCTGGCATGTACAGCAATTAAATTATTTTCTCAAGTGCTCCAGGTATACAAAATATAACAAAACAGATTTTAGCTCAGCTGTGCGCAGAGCAATGCTGGTGTTGAGTGAATTCGTGACTGCAAATCTTATTCTGACTGTACAAAGAGTGTCATTACAAAGCAGGAGATAACCTCCACTTACACTGGCAGACCTGGCAGCCCTTTCCTAACAGGGCTGTGAGACCTAAGATAAAGAATAAATTGTTTTTTATTCAAGTCAGCAAAATAGACTTGCATGAATCACACCTAGAAAAGTCATTATTATTAGAATAATAATTATGTATCTTCATAACATATAGGGGTTTACATACCTGCACTAATTGTTTTCAGACATAAACTGCTGGGGGTTTTATTTTATATACTTTGTTGCAGTAGACTATGAAATTCTTTCATGCCTGTGTTTGTGAAACCTTGAATCAAGCAATTAGAAAAACCAAAACAACCAAACCCATAACAAAAACCCAAAGGCATATTTAGAAGATGCCTTTAAGTAAACATATCTATATAATAAGAAATAAAATCGATATTACTACTGACAGCTTAAAGCCCCAAGACTTTTTTTTTTTTTTCTTTTTGAGATTTTTACTAACATGTCTAAATTCTGGAGCATCAGGACCTTTAACAGGGCTAATACTGGTATGTATTGAATAGAGTCCTTCCTCTGCATGAAAACCACGTAGGAAAAAGGTTTGGAATCATTTAATAATTTACTGGTACCAGTTGTAGCACCCAGGTAGGCTGTTCATTAATTTCTGCTAATGACAAACCTAATGATTTAGCTGAGAGCAAAACAGAGCTCTTCAATGCATTCAGGAAACCTTAACACATCAGACTCCACAACTCCTACCAGATTATCAGCCAGTCTCTTGGCTGTTTTGTAGCAATTTGTAGCTTTGGAGTTTATTACACCTGTCAATTTATTACTGAGCTTCTGTGTTCTTCAGAAATGATCCCTTTGCCTCCACCTTGGCTCTATTTTTTTTCAAGCAGACTACTTTTATTGCCCAATTTTCCCCAGCTCACCAAGCCAGGGTAAGTTCTAAATTCTTTTCTAAGTTCTCAGGAGCCTGAGAGCAGCAAGACAGTGCAGGTCGTGCAGCTGCTCCGTGGGCAATTGCCTCAAACCCCACTCCTCATTGGATCCATCTGTGTGGGTTTCACATGGGTGTTTTCTCATGGGTAATTTGTTTTCCCTGCTTCCGAGGAAATACAATACACACTGCAAAAGACAAGCTGTGTGTTTCTGCTGTTATCTCCTTTGCAGGGTGTTCGGTACATATTGCAGTGGTCATAACATAAGTATTTCTGGAGGGCTTTGTAGAGCATAAACATGAATGATTGAGGGTGTTTTTCTTTGAATGATCAGCAAAGGACAGAATGATTTGGGTTTGGAGGTACCTCATGACACTTCCCATGCAAAACAGATGTCCCTGTTGTGTCTTACTTTTAGTGACGACTCCTTCTAGTCGGATGATATTGGGGTGGTCAAACTGTCCCATGATACTTGCTTCCCCCAGGAAGTCTCTCCTCTGTTTCTCTGTGTAGCCAACTTTCAGTGTTTTGATAGCGACTGATATTTCCTTTTTAGACGGCAGCTTTAGGCGGCCACTGCACACTTCTCCAAATTCCCCTGGAAAAAATAGTGGGAAAGTGACAAAAGCTGAAATGTAGTTATTTCACAGGGATTTAAGAATGGAGACTTAGCCTTCAGCAAAAGGCCCTAAAAAGTAGTGTTTCCTGTTGGGCCTTTTGTCCAAACTGCTTCGCATTATCACCCTTGGGTTCCCCAGCTGCCAAACTGGACAGTATCACTGATTTGCTCTGCAGATCCAGGTGACTGCAGAGCAGAGGAATGCATAAAGGAGATCAGAAAATTCCCCTTTTGCTGCTGTTGGTGCACTTTGAGAGGGCAGTAGGAAGGTTAACTGATCAAGAAGTATCAGAATGGCAGAATAGTTGTGTATTCTTGTGAACACTAAACAGTGCATTTCTACCAAACAGTGACAGTAGAGTTCCAAGTTCTTTAACTTCTGCAAGCCAAAATGACTCGTACAGTTCATCAAGAGCAAATGCCGCTTCAGTTCAACACCAACTCCAGCCCAGTACTGTCAGAGCTCATCAAAAAAAGGAAGACCAAAGAACATCTTGAAAACAGAAGGAAGGGGGAGAAAAAGGCTTGAAATAAAGCTTGTAGGGTCCAGCTTCATAGTCCATTTTCTTGATGTTTTAATGATCCAAAAAGCTAAGCTTTGAAAACTATTGTTCAGTTACTGTCAATGAAGAAAATAGGCATAATTTCAGCAAGCAGCCCAGCCATCAATCCTTCATTTAAAACCAGAATTGTATATCTGATATTGGTTTAACTTTTGTGAAGGAAAAGTTAAACCCATTTAGCCATGGCTGAACAGTTTAGAACTTGAGTGACTAATCAGATGCCACAAGTACTTGAAGGCTACAGGATGCTTCAAGAAAAAAAAGGTTGGACCCTCTCTAAGCACTGATTTTAATAGATGAGGGTGGTGGCTTTTCACACAAAGCCTTCCTGAGGTGTTTATTTTTAATTATGCTACACACACAAACATAAAGCTGCCCTGCAGAGTGATGTGTCTATTTACACGTGGAAGGCAATCCGGTATTGTTTAGGAGAGATGTTCACTGTATAAAGACCTCTCTTCAGGAGATCCTAATTTCTTTTTAAATGGGCTACTTAGTACATCAGTGAATGGCATTTGCTGTGCATTTTAGGGGAGCAGGAGACCAGTAAAGGAGGACTCTGAAATCAGCTACTCCCTTTCCTTTTTGCTGTGTTTTAAATCCTGATTGTACTGCTGTGCACAGAACTCCCTCAGCATCAAAGCTTAATGTTTCCTAAACCCCCTGAACATCAGTGATGCTCTAATCCTCACTGAGGCAGTGCAAACTTTCCCAATAAGTTCATGGACAGGTAGGCCCTAAATTATTGAAACACTTTGATCAACAAGATGTTATGCTACAAGTGTATTTCAGCTTGGAAAGAAAAGCAAATGCTTGCTTCCTTGATCAGCAAAGCACATCTTTAAATCTACCCCAAGAAAGTACTTTCTGTAGCATTCTCTTACAATCCAATTGGATTTAAACTCCTGAAGTGATTTGCTGACCTGAATCCATAAAAACAAGCGAGTTATTTTAAAAAAAATTACTGAAAAGAAAAATCTGAAGAAGTGGCTCCTGCCCTCAATTTTCTCGTGTTTGGGCTCCTACTAAAATCCCTCGAGTTTTTCTTGAGGTTCTTTTGGACAAGAGTATTTCCTTATTGCACTTGTGTGTTTTCAAAGCTATGGAAGCTGCCCCTCTCTTCTCAGAGACTTGTGCTAGAGCTGTGAAAACCACTTGGGAAAGTACTTCTGAATATCCAGATTACTTGCCTGACTTGAAGGTCTCATTACTTACGTCACACTCCAACACAGTTAAATGAACCCCTTCTTCTCAAATCACTGTCTTTTTTATGATTTCATTCACACTTGTGTTGTAGAGAACAAGGGCAGGAAAAGACCAAGTCATTCACTCAAATAAGGCACTGACTCAAGCAAGAGGCAGGAAATGCCTTTCTGGTTTTTGGGGAGGCAAGAAGTGTTCCTGAAGAAGCTGCCTCAGAGCCACTCAGTCTGAATGGAAAAGCTACCACGAGCTGAGTGCGACAGCAGTGTAAAGGAGCAAACTCATTTTGGAAGCTCCCAGCACTCTACAGCCTGATTTTCATCTCTTCCTCCCCGATTTTCATCTGTTCTTCCCTGCCTGGCTCTTCCTGTTGGCATCTCTATCACCTGCTATCAGGAAGTGCTCACTAGAATGCCATATGTGCTTCAGGCTACATGAATCTGAGTTATGGTGCCCAAAAAATGGCATTATGATATCTTGAGTCCATGCAGCTTCAATGTGGAGGACCCACAGGGACCCTCTGTCCCTCAGTTGGCTACAGCATGGTGCTAATAATGCCAGCCTCAATCCCCACTTGGGCCATTCAATTAAGATTTGGACTTGATGATCCTTGTGGGTCCCTTCCAACTCAGAATTTTCTGTTATTTTCACTGGAATGGAGCAAAGAGACTTGCTTTTAAAACACCTGACTCCTTTAGGACACATCCCTCTTATGAAGCTTCTCAGAAAACTCTTCCTCCATTTACAGAGGCCATATTTGGCAAATTTTGGTTTACTTCTTATTCTAATGTGTATCTTGATTAAAAATAGATCAGAACAACTGAACTGTAAAACATATCACTGATTCCTAGCAACTTGTTTTCTAGATTCATATACTACACACAGCCCAAATTTAGAAAGCTTACCTTTGTGAACAAAGGCTCCTGAAAGTCCTGCAAGGAGAAGACTCTGCTCCTGGACTGAACTTTACAACAACCTCCTTCTCTATCGTGACACTAATTCTCTGTTATCTGCAGTAAGCAGAGCTTTGCTGCCTTGACTGAAGATGGTGGAGAACAGTGCACTCTTGTGGGGCAAAATTAAAACCAGCAAGGAACAAAAATTCAACCTTTCCAGAAAATAACTTCAAACTAGAACAGTTGAGTAGCTTCAGTAAGAGAGGATGAACACTGGTTCTTTTTTTGTTGAGTGATTCAAGAGATGCACTGAGTACAGGAGTGTGGTTCTACCTTTTTCCAACTGAAAATCTTTTGCTGTGCACTGTGAGTCTGCCTCTCTCACACCTCATGATTCAAATCAGATATTTAGAGAGGAACAAAAAAATGCAATAATAAAAGAACTGGTACTTTTCAATGGGTTAAAAATCAACAGTACTTCCCACAAATGCTTCAATATAGCAGGAAACCTACCACTTCATGATCTTCTGGCATGATGAGACAATCTGCCACTCCCTTGAAGGAGGAAGCACACAGCCTATCAGGAACTATACCTTGCACTGCAACACAGTCTCAACGTAACTAGACTTTCTGGAATCTGGCTCCTCTGCTACAAAATCTGCCCATTTCACCAGTGTGTTTTCTGTAAACCCAACAATCCATGGCACCTGTATGGCTCAGACAAAGCAGTTACCAGACAGACAATCCCTTCTTCCTAAATCAATAATTCAAATGCAAAGCAGTGACCAAAATCAATCCAATGACCAACGGTGACTGCAGTGTGATGGATTCATGGTGACTGGTATAAAATGAGTTTGTGGTTTCACTCAAGGCATAATAGCCAACTGTCCTTTTAAGGGGGAAAAAAAAGGAAAACATCTTCACAAAGCACATTTTCTGTGCTGACAGGTTTTAAAGAGAAGCCTAGAAGTGAAGCTGAAGTCTTTTTCACTCTCAACAGCGCTGCATCCAAGTGTGGTCTTGGTGTCCTTTGAAAAACTGTCTTATCTTGCTTTCTTTGAGGAAAAAAAAAAAGAAAAATAGAACTGTGTGCCTCTAACTTTTCACATGCACTGAAAGCAGCTGTAAATGGGACGTACTAATTTGAAGACTTGAGAACATTTTCTTTCCAGTCACAAGCATAAACCCAGAGATTTAAAACAGTCTATACAGAAAAAAAGCATCTTTAGTTCAATATATCTGGTGGTCACTACCTGCTCCAACTACTTTATCAATGGATATATTAGAAGCATCCAGTTCCTTGGCAAATTCATGCACAGCTTGATTGGGATCCTCATATGTATGTGGATCTACGTAAGTTCTCAGGCCTGGGAGTTTTACTGTGGAAAAACAAATTCAGAGAGAAAATGTTACTTAGACTTAATTAATCCTTCTAAAGAAAGCTCATGAGACAACAGAGACCCAATCAGTAGGAGAAAAAAGGTATTCTTCAAATCAAACTGCTTTTTATGAGTCTTCAAGGAATCTTAATACAGAGTAAAACCAGAGACACTAAAGTACATCTGCTCTTGTTGTATTTAACTGCTTTTTAAATATTAAAATACTACTACACTAAGAAGAGCCCATTAACTCAAACTTTTTCTTTCCAAGTCCTTCAACAAGAAAAGAAACTAAAACCATGAAACATGAAAAAAAGCACCCTGACTCAATCCATCTGCCAGTACACATAAGGACGTCAGAGACTTGTTTCTTAATAAAAAGTGGTTCTAGTCCTCAGTTGCCCAAACATCCATGTTATTAGTTTGTCCTCCTCTACAGTTTCCTGGCCAGGGATTGTTTGTTTGCCCAGGGCAAGTGCTACTTCAAACGACTGAATGATTTTAAGGGCAGTTTCAAGCTCTCCACATCTCTTCCTCCAGCAGGACTGGAGAGGAAGAGACCATTCCCAACCTTTGCCTCCAGCAAAGACGCTGAAGGCAAAGCACAACCTCATTCCCTCTTCCTGGCTCACAGCACTGCTTGTGTTTGTACCCAGTGCCTTGTGGGCCTGCCTCTGTATTCATTTTATAACAGAAATATATTTTATGTACAAAAAGTGAAACAACCAGCTTGAAGCTTTCTGCTTCTGACACAAAACCTACGTTCCTGGAGCTGTATTCTAGCTTTTCCTAACTATACCAGTCGGTCTCATAAAGGATATTAACTCTTCTTATAAACACTGCTTTAAACCACTCAGGAGTATCCTTTCCAGTTTGGCATTATAATACTGCATCAATTTTGACAGCTAGAATAGTTAAAACCTTCTTTCTAGAACAGTTAAAACCTTCTTTCTAGAATAGTTAAACTTTTTTTGCTGGGATTACACAGATGGGAAAAAAATCGATTTTATGGAGATTTATTGGCCTCAGAATTGACAAAGAAATGATAAAACTGAGTTCCCAAGCTATCTGCCTTGCCAACAATGCAAAGTAAGAGCCATGTTCTGAACACAAGGGCTGGGTGTGCAGGGCCTTAAATGCCGACTGTGTTTCCTTCAAGAGCCCGACGATTACAGAATTACTTGCAAGTAAAACAAAAAGTAATTGGCTGTATATTGCTGTCGGTTAAAGATCTTGTAAATGCTCCTTTCCTTCCATACTGAAAGTACATTACAGGCTCCCTCATACCCCCAGTAAAAATAACAATTAAAAAGTCTGCACTGTGGGGTTTTTGGCTTCAGGTTTTTAATGCTGACCCCAGAGGTTCCCGAGATCAGGTGATGGTGACTGCAAGGAGAATAATCCCTTCACACTAATAATTAGGGGCAGGCTGCATAGGAACTGGGTTCTGTCATGAAATACAGATAATAAACACGTGCACATGTGTTAAGCTCTACTACTTTACAGCTCATTCTGTGCAAACATAATAATTTACATTTTCATTTTAACAGCATGGATTGCCCTAAAGGTAGCAAAAAAATAAAAAGAGCCCAGCCAAAGAAGGCAAAGGGAAAGGATCTGAGGAGGTGAAACGTTTTTGTTCCTTTGAAGTGATATTATAGGATTTGTAATAAGGCTGCAGGGAATAGTTCATGGCTGGAGCCTTTTTAAAAGTAATTCAGAATAAACTGACTGAAATAAACCAGCTGCTGTATTTAAGATGCTGAAAGTTTACGACAGCCATGGAAGTTTCTTTATCCTCTTTTAGCTAATAGAAGTAATTTTCTTATTCTTTGGGAAAGACTGCAATTTGGTAGATTAAAGCTGCAACAGCCACACACGTACATAAGTACAAATTCTAACAGAGAAAAATCTGCAATGTCTGTAATAAATAATTTTCAAGAATTTCTAAGAGAAATACCAGGTCCATAATGGGCTCTGTTTTTACTACACAGTGAATCAGCATGGCACTGCTCAGAAAACAGTACATAAATATCTAAAACCAAATTAAAAGCAATTTAATCCACAGGAATTTAACAGCACTGACATGTTTAAGAATAGTGATTGCAACTTTCCATTGTGTGGGAGGAAAGAGAGCAAATTCTGACCTGTTATTTGTCCGTGACACTTATTTTACTGGCTGCTTTTATTTTATAACCTCATTAAATTTGGATGATGAAGCATTAATTCTATGGGGCCACATGTAACCCTATAGATTCTTTTTTTTTTTTTTTTTTTTTTTGAGAATAGCTGGTTGGGCTGCATGAAGCAAATCCACTGTTCCAGCTTGAGGATCCCCTGACAGAGCCAGGGAAGGAGACACATGCTGTGGATATTCATGGTCACGGCTCCCTGGAGATAAGGATGGGCTCCAAACTTAAAGCAATAAGAACTTGAGCAGTCAGAGAACAGTCATGTCATTGTCATGAGGATTAGGAAGCAGTTGTTATTTCCAACTGCTGCAGGTAAACCCCTCCTTAAAATGTTGATTCAATTATATTTAGTGAGGAGGCACCACTCAAGCACTTTCACCTTACAGCATGCTGAGCAATAGAAATATATGGTTCAGCAGAGTTTACGTGGTTTAGCAGGACATTCATCTGGAGCTGAAACTGTTTCAAAGACAAACTACTGCTTCTTATTAAACCCATGCTCATTAGACACCCTAATTTCTTTGTCTTGGTGTGCATGAAGGGCATTATCTTTGCCTGTAAAGATGAAAAAGTCCAAAATGCAGCTATTAAAAAACCGTAAGAAATCCCTCCTTAGTCCTGATCAGGAATTAAGCTATCAACTTATCTTCCCCTCAGCTTCTCCTGCTCCAAAACCAATTCCTTTCCATCTGAAAGAGTGTACGGATGGAGCTTCTTCCTCTGAGCATCTCCTGGATGCGATGTTGCTCCACACTTCTCCTTTCACAGGGCATTGCTGAACGACCCAGAGCAGCCATGAATTAAACCCCATTTAGTTTTATTAAAAATAGGTACAGAAACATCAAAAATAGATAGACTCTGGGTTTGGCTTTTGAACATGTTTCATCCAATTTTTGTCATGCAAAGACAACATAAGTCAGTCGAAAGGTTCTTTTAGTCCTGGACGAGACCCAGTGAAAGCACAGACGTATTCATTCTTGCCAGTGGGGAATCAGGACTTGAACAAAACATGTTTGTAAACAGAGCTGGATTTAAAAAAAACCCATTAATTTGAGACTTAACTTGCTTAGCAGTTATTCTTAATTTAAGAAACTACTCTGTTTCTTAATTCACTCCATATGTTTAGAATAATTCCAAACTAAATTATTAGTGGGTCAACTTTGCCAAGCAAACAATTTTCCCAGTCCCTTCAGTGGTCAAGACAGTTTTAAATTGATTTTATATTTCGCTTTGCGGGGGGAAAAAAGTATTTCTTAGACTTTATACACCTGTTAATGAGGAAGCTGCAGTTATACTCCGCACTTCAGTGATGCACAGCACAACCAATATCACAGGCATTGTTTGAAACACAGACAGTGATGTTTTGCTCATTGCTAACCTGAACACAGAGAAAAGAATTTGAAACAAAGAATAATTGTTTGGGGAAAATCTCTTTATCCACAAGAGAAGAGATAATTCTCTTCTTAATTTCACCTTGGTGAAATTCACCTTTTTTTTTTTAAATTGAAAAACACCAGTTATCTAGGGGATGGATTCAACAGATCTGGAGGCATTAAAAAGCTTCAGTAACTTACAGTGGCCATTCCCAAAATGCAGTCTTTTCTCATCAGTGCCATGTTTGGACTTCTTGTATCCACAGAATCTACAAGCAACAGAGGAAAAAGAAAAGAAATATAGAGAATTTTACGTGTTAACTGCAGGTGGAAACAGAATAAAATGTTTTCCCTCCACAATTAAATGCCTGTTTGAAAGTTTAATGATATTTACATTCTGTGTGCCCTATAGACGCATGTGATGTTCTCGGGGAATTTGAGGAAATTGGCTAATGAGAGGATTTGTTGATTTTTGACCCCTACAGTTTAATTTTACAATTGCCTAAGAATGTGTTTATAGCATTTTTTAACAACTGCTGTGTGATTGGGGCTGCTGATGTTAGAGGGCTCATTACCAACTGTGAAGCAGGATTTGGAGCTCCTGGGCAGCAGGACAAAGGAAAAGGTTGCACACCAGGACGACACCCAACCTGCCCTGCTCCTCAAAGCCCCTCAGGGAAACAGAAGAGGGAGAAAATGTGCAAATCAGACAAAAAAACTAACCTCCCAATCAAGATGTACACCACAACTGTGAGCAGAATAATGGCTACTGCTGCTGAAATGGCAATCATTACCACCTGGCTGTTCTCACTGGAAATGGAGAATGCTGGAAAGTTAACACAGAAATATATATAAATAAGCTTACACACACAGAGCAGTGATTACACAACTGATATGTATACGAGGAACAGACAGGTTAAGTCGTCACTCTATAGCATTTGGTCTCCTGACAGATGTTTCATCTGCTACGTAATTTTTCATCACACAAATAAATACAAGGAAAGAAAACATAGGGCTCTGGCCACCTTTGACAATGTACCAAAGCTGTTTCTGCTACTGTTGATTTTTACTTGCTGACTGTAGCAACTGCTGGTAAACTGCTATTTATGTAGGCACATACACATAACTACAATACGCACATGCTGTGACACACATATATTTTGCCATGGTCAGAAGGAATTTCTCCCTGGCAAGAAATCCCAGCCAGTCAATAATCATCACCCTGACTTTCCCTTTTTGTATGATGGAGAAGGCTTTAAGGAGTTAAGTTTCCCAGTTAAACCTGGCAACATTCACATGAAGGTTGTGGAAAGCACAGGCATGCAGAAGCAAATAGAAGGACTATCCATGGGTAATCCACGTCTACAGGAAAAATAAGGGCTATTTTCTGCCCTGTACATGCTTGTTTGGAGTCACAGCACTCCTACCTCAGCCTATTACAGACCTACAACTGCACTCACTCAGTTACAACTTGGCAACAGGAACAAAGTTATGCAATTTGTTGTTCAAATGGGTAACTCAGGATATGCACCCTTGTCTCCTGTCACCTTCCACATTTCTACTTCTTCCTTTTTTCCTTATTTTTTGGTTACATTGCTTTGCAGAGAAAACCCATTAAACTCCAAATGGATAAATTTTTCACCTCTGCAACTGATTTTTTTCTCCTTGCTGTAACTGTTTGTCCTAACTTGCATTCTACTTTCAACTGGAGCGCCAAAGTTTCAGGTCATGGTAACAGCAATTTGTAACTATTTTTTTAAACATGAAGCTTGTTTGCTTTTCAGAATTAGAGCTGAGGCGGAAGACATGGGGATGAAATACATAACCTATCTCCAAAAACACACGTAAGCCAAGTGAAAGACCATTTGGCTCAATGCTACTCTGCTCGGTAGAATGGGTTGCTTTTAGCAGAACACTCTGTAGGCCACAAGTTCTCAAGCCTTATCATGAGTACATGAATAAGCCTTATGAGAGTGTATCAGAACTATAGTCCTCAGTTGTGTTATAAACCTGAGCAGGAGATATGAGCCTTCAGTGAAAGCCTGACCTACCACAAAGCAAAAAATCTTTGATTATTCATCATCAGTCTGTATCAGGCACCTCAGCAAAGGCTGATTTTTGATGCATTAAGCCACTTTCAGCTTCTAGCAAAGAGAAGGTCTTATGAACCATATAATACCAAGTGATGAGAAAGCAACATTTAAGACTATGATCTTTATTAAGATCCTTTCTGATGCATTAACCAAACTTGTAAAGAACACCTATAAGGTCATCAGTTAAGTAATGTTATTATCTACATATTAAAGAAAAAGGAGTGCCAAGCTACTAAATAACTACCCAGGACCACCCAGAAATGCAAGGACAGAGAGGAGGGACCCAAACAGCTCAATTTCTGACCAGCAACTGAACTGAATGACCATCCTTCCCAGCTTGTTTCATCTGGAGGCTACATAGACACATCAGCACTCTGCAGTAACACAAGAATTACACAGCAGCAATGGACCAGTATCATATCAATTCTCCAGGAGCAGAAGTTTATAGTCCATAGGGCTTAGGCCACAAATTTGGAACAGTGTGAGGCTGTGAATCTGTTTTTCTCTCAAAGGTCCTCTCTCAACAAGAGCCATGGACTAGCAAGGTATCGATTCTGGCATGAGGTAGAATTAGGGTAGGGACTGGAAGAAAATACCACCTGTGATAGTTATGGTGTTCTCCTTATAGCGTGTTTCTGGTTTAATGATAAAATATAAACTTATACAGCAATACTACCAAGAAAGACACATCCTAAATAGTTGAGACAGATTTCCTAAACTAGAAAAGAAGTGAAAGCAGCCATTCAAAATCGGTCATAAACCTGGCAGGATGTCAGTATGGACCATTTGAACCAATACATACAATCTGGACTGGTTTCAAACTCAAACTTGCGGCTGTTTGTCCCATATCCAGCTGCAGTTCGGGCTCGGATTTGGAAGACATAGGTGGTATCAGGTTTGAGGCCACTGATGGTAACATTGGTGCCTTTGGCTCTCAGAATGGTATAGCTTGTCTCTTGTTCCTGCTTTTGGAAAGAGAAATTATCATGTTAAAACCACACCCTAGAAAAACCCAGAAACAAGAGGTGGTGGACACTAAATTAGTACAAATGACCTGGGGAGGACTGGCATATTTTTGAATATTTATAGCCTGACAAATGCTTGTATAAACATTCATTTTCAATCACCTCTTAGCAAAAAATCTAAATCATTAGATTCTATGGCCTTATGCTGCAAACTGAATACTAAACATGCTGAGTATCTGACATTTTATTAAATGGCTTTGCATAATTTTGTCCATAGTCCCTAATAAAACGAGAAAATTATTAAGAACGTTATTTTTAAAAAAATGTAAACCAGGTTAGCCTAATGCACTGAACTGGAAGTTGTAACAGGCCAACTTGGACATTTTGGGGCCCTGCAGAGAGGTTTGCAGGATACAGGTTTTACTGCCTTGCATTTTACCAGACAAGCAGTTACCTTCATAACAGCCAGAAGAAAAACTCCACTCAGGGTCCTCAGCTCTGTGAAAAGGGGAATTTAACTGGTTTTCTATTATGCTATAAAAGCTATAAGATTGACATGCTCATCCTCATTTGGGCAAAAACTCCCTGAACTCTCTCCTGGACTACACTCATAACCACACTCTGCCTAACAGTCAGCTATTTCTGACCTAATGACTTTCTATATAAAGTAAGGAGAGGACTATCTTGTAATTTAGTACCTTTGGATATACTTCACACCATGTAAAAAGCTAACTCTCATAAAAGTGTGCCTCAGCCCCACTGTAAGCACATAATCTTAAAATTTAAGCATGCATTTGGAGCCTGAGGTATTGCTTATTTTACTAAAGCCATCCCCTACCAAAAGAGCATTTTTGGCTTCTTCAATATGGCAGCTGGAACTGTCTCAGAAAAAATCTTGGACAGCAGCCACACATGTGGGAAGCTGTGAGAATCTCAATTGTTTAGGTTCCCCACCACGAGCTTTTTTATTCTGGAGGTGGTGGGAATTTCATATGCTGTCCTTTTGCTTTGAACACTCTGCAAAACACTGAGCCCATTGAGTTTTGCCTGTCTGAAAACAGAAACTGAGTTAAGGCCTGTCGGATGCAAAGTATCTCACCTAATTCCCACTTTTTTTTTTTTTTTGTGGCATTGCATTAACTTGTGAGGGTCTGATATTTTAACTTTGACAACACTGGAGTGCCCATGCACGAGTACAGAGGCTGAAAAATCCTCAACACACTCCTTGCCAAAGCCATTTTCACCTTCATGTGTAAAGTTCAAGTGACTGGAGTTGTTTGAGTGTGTTTACTCTGCAGTGCTGTCTGCAGTAATGAAGTTGGGATATTCCAAGTTAGTAGGCAGACATCAGAAACTGTTCACTTTGGTGCTAAAGAAGCCTGAGTCCCCTGTTCTTGGCAGTCTTTGATACAGAGAAACAGAAACATTTACACCATCATTAGGGAGATTGCCAGAATCTCCATGTAATATTCAACATTATGCACATGAGAAATCACAGCAAAAGGAAAAAGGAAAACAAAACAAAACAAGAAACCAAACAGAGCAGCTAAGCTTGTCCCTAAAAGTTAACATCCAGAATCAAAACCTCAGGTAGGGTAACCTGGACCCAGTCTTCAAAGAATGACCATAAAAGGGTTTACCATGGCCATTTTCCTTGCACACTAAAAAAATAAAAAGGAAATCAGCATTAGACCTCCTCAGAGTTTCCCAATACTTCTCTAAAGATGTTTTCTGTTATAAATCCAGGGCAGAAAATTTACAGGAAGACATTCTAAAGAGCTAAGGGGCTTGAGTAAAATCAGTTATTTTTTAAACTTACAAAGGCCTAGTATTATAATTTGCAGCCTTCCCTTATCTCATCATTCAGTTGAATGTAGGCCACTATTTTAATTTCAAAGACATAATAATCTTGTCTTTAAAACACAAAAATCTTTTGTGTATGCTATGACTGGACATTCATTTTGATCTCGCTGTTCCGAAATGCAAACATTTCTTTCTGGTGCAGATACAAATGTGCAAGGGAAAACATAGTCATGGCCCTGTCTGTTAATAATCCTCAATAGGACTTGGAAAATAAACGTTTAAAACAATGGTATGGAGGATGTCACGGTATCTCAGTTTATGGGAAGCTTTTTACACACATATTTTGTAAGTCATTTTTTATGCTACTCGTAATCAAATCAGGGAAACACCACATAAAAGCCCAAGTTTATCTTTCTGGGGGATAAAGTAAAACTCAGAGATACAGCACTACAGCTGCCATGAGCAGAAGGGATACACAAAAAGGAGAGTCAGTCTTTGCAAGGCAGAACTTCAATCAAACACTCTGATGATAAATTTGAGCTCGGATGCACAAAGTGTATTCTTCCTGAATGTTTCTGCATAGTTTGCCAGCCACAGTCTTTGCTGGGAGGCAAACACCACTACTGTTGGTGCCTCATTTGCAAATGACGCTTTATAATGTTTTATAAAACACATATTTTGAGGACGTTTTAAATTTATAGTGGCAATACTAGTGATTGGTATGTTCTTCTTTCAGATCAGCACAGAAAGTGCTTATATTATATACCATTTTGTTCCAGCAGCTTCATGTGCACTTCAGAGGGCAAAACCTGACTACAAATCTTTGTGAGGGATGCACAGCCCTGGTACTGCTTCCCTTATAGCCAGATGGGAAATCTTCATTGATATAATATTTCCTACAGATCTCATGGAGGATACATGGCCTACCTACTCAAAAAGCCAGAATAATAAGAGTTTAAAAGCAACGAAATGCACTTGCATATAACTTACTTTATCAGCCTCACAAAGAGCACAAAGTGCACAGTTATGGGTTGGTTTTACCCAGTCTACTGAGCAAAGAATTTCTATGATGGCAAAAGCAAATCTCTTTTAGCAATGAGAGACTGCAACTAAATTTCACTCATTACTTGCAGAAGACTTAATAAAGTGTGTGGGATTTAGTTGGCATAATTGTAAGCAGTATATTTAATTGAAACAATTAATAGTTTATGAGTGGTATTTAGAAGATGGCTTTTTTTCCTGTATCTCTGCATGACAAGATACTCTTTCAAGAGAACATAATTATGTGCACAAGGACAAGGAGGGAACAATGTATATGGCTTGTGTACGAAAAAAAACATGGCTTTGTTATTTGTGTGCTTTGATAGCCCAGACACTTAGAATTCAGCACAGCATTGTATGGATGGACTAAACTGGGGTCTCATTTAGTACAATTAATAAAAAAATGTTATCCCTTACCATAAAACAAATGCCTAGATGTTCCACACTGTATCTCTCTGAAAGAAGATTTTATTTCTTTTAAATGTTTTGAATAAATAGTGACTGGGGCTTTATAACCGGCCTCTGAAGATTTACAAAAAATACAATTCTATTTCAAACACTGAGTCCAAAAATCTGCCACTTTCAGTTCATAATTCTGTGAAGTGTTTAAGGCCAGGTTGAATGGGGCTTTGGGCAACATGGTCTAGTGGAAAGTGTCCCTGTCTAGAGCAGGGACTTGGAACTAGGTGGTCTTTAAGGACCCTTCCACCCCAAATCACTTTGATTCATTCCAAAAAGCTAAAATAGTTTCCCAAAACTGTAGTTTCTAATTTCCCTACAAAGATATAAAGCTCTACTCTCTCAGCTACACAAGTGCATTCATTGATGAAAAAAACCCACTGAATGGGTTATTTAATTCGTCTTGCAGAAAATAAATATTTTCCACATATTTCATGTGAATAATGCATTAGAAAAACTACACAACACCATAATTTACATACATGACATTGTATTCTTATTCCAAATCTATTCTAACATCTTAAATACCAGTACCATGACGTTGCCCATAAATATCAGGTATTCTTTGAAATTTAAGAACAGCATAGCCAAATAATTTCACAAACAAGGTGTATGACAGAATTGGGCTGACCTGTATTACGCTATTAAATGCTCTATCTTTTACTTTTTAAGAGATTACAAAAGGTATGTCAACTAAAAACAAGCAGGATGGAAAAGAATGGCTCCACATAAATCATCTACCAGCAATCAGATGTGACTTGTCAGGGGAAATATCCAGATTGCTAAACGTGAAGGGTTTATTTCCTTGCAATTGCCACTTTACAGCAGTGGGGTTTCTGATGAGCACAACCAAGATAATTTCTGAAGCAGAAAAGCAAACAGACTGAACTGGTTTATAAAGAAAGATCTCTCTTCAAAAAAAGGAGTGAAGAAGGCATGCTTAGAGATTTCAGATTTAAAAGCATCATCTTCCAAAGGTGTTTGGAGAAGGAATGAAGAGTAACAGTCCAGAACAGGCTGCTCCGGCCTCAAGCAAATGTAACAGAGCATTAGTTTTATACCTATTATAATTTGCAAAGCTTAAAAGGACAATAGATTAAAGTCTTCTGACAACAGATTTGCCTTTTTTTCTTTCCTCATAAACCCTGAGAAATAGGCTTCTGACTCTCCAGTAGACTGCAGAACACACATTAAAAAACACTGGTGCCAGAAGGTTTTTTTAAACTTGGTTTCTTAAAAGCCTTTTTTGCTCTAAATGGTCTGGCTCCTTTTGTCAAGCAGTTGGCTCTCTCTGGTTTAAGAAAACTGTCTGGTGCATATGAACTCCTGATTACAGACTTCAAAGGGAAGAAACACATGTGCAAGATCAGCTTCCTAAGACTGGTTGGTTGTCTTATAAAGCTGTCTTATGACAACCAGTTGTTCCATAAGAGTGGATACACCCGGTGGGAATAGTTTCATGCTCCGTCTGTGCATACAACAGCACTGGAAGGGGACAGTTTTCTTGAACAGAAAACCCCAATTTCAATGTAGAACGATAATCAAAACATCCAAAATCAACAAACACACAAATAAAACTTATTGGTCATTTAATTAAAATGAACTGAATGCACACAGTGGGGGAAAAAATCTCTCCCTTGGGAGCAACTAAAGCACAAGAGATCACCTGTGCTGGTTTTGGCTGGGGTAGAATTAATTTTCTTCAGAGAAGCTGGTAGGTAGATTTTGGATTTGCACTAGAAACACACAGGTTTGATAATATAGAGATGTTTTTGTTCTTGCTGAGCAGTGCTCACACAATGTCAAGGCCTTTTCTGCCTGTTGCACCACCCCACTAGTGAGGAGGCTTGGGCTGCACAAGAATTTGGGAAGGGACACAGCCAGGACAGCTGATTCTAACTGAACACAGGGATATCTCATACTACCTGGCACCACGCTGAGCATATAAAGCTGGGGAAGAAGAAATATGAGCTGGTTCTCCTTGATTTCTCAAGCCCAGGATCTGGACTTGATCCTGTCCCCACTGAAACTGAAAAATCTAGGTAAAAGTCCACAGGATGCTGCTCTCTGAGATCAGACTGAGCTGAAATGTTTAGGAAGCTTTCTTTTTCTCCTTTTATCTCTAGCACTGCACATATTTAGATTTTCACCAAGGTCTTTGAAGTGCTCACGAGAAAAAAAACTCCTCCCAAAATCATATTCCATAAATTTGGGAGAAATTTTCCAGCATATGACCTTCTGACCACCACTCTTCAAGATCAAGTGTGGACTATCAATGCCACGTTTTTCCCCCATAAGCTCTGAGAGAAAACTTTCTGTGCATTAACTGAATACTCATGGAGTCTTTTTAACACCATTTTCTAAGAGGGTATCATTCCTACATCTTTTCTGGTACATATCAAATATAAGCCTGATTACTAGATATGAAGAGCACTGGTAAATGCTCAATTAAGCCACTAATTCTGAATTTATTTTCAGAGTTAGTTAACTTTGGTAGTGATATGTTCTGTCAAAAGGTCTCTGTGATCTATCAAAAAATGGCTAATACCACTCTTCACCATCTTCACAACAATGGCTGGTTTTTCAATTCTACCAGTAAGATTTACTAAAAGAAACTTTCTATTATGAAGATACATTTTCCTAAATACAGGTCTATACAGGATGTACAAGTAAACAACTGTTGATTTAGATAAGAAAATGTCAGTAAAAAGCAGAACCTATTTAATGGCAGATTCTTTCACTTCAGTTCTTTACTTACAATTTGTGAAAAGTTCAGTTACTAATGAAGAGTGTGAACTTTCATAGTGGAAACCAGCCCAAAACACAAGCCACCATTCTCCAAACAGTTTTTGTGTCAAAGTTATTTCCTATGTTTGTTCTGATGTGCTTGGGCATGAATTTGGTAGATAACACAACATAACAATTTCAATGTTCTCATTACCAAAAATCGCACAGTTTCAACACTTAATGAGTTTGAGGAGGACAGTGAGTGAATGGGGGTGTTTTTGAGTCCTTAACTTAGACAAGATGCAATAATTTCATTAAGTATTGTTGAGACAAAAGCCTCCCCTTTGATCTTTCTTCCCACCTTTTCATAGTATTTGACCTCATAGTCCAAGATGATCCCATTTGGATGTTCAGGTTCTTGCCAGGAGAGAGACACGCTGTTCCTGGATGTCCTGTCTTTCCTTATGACTGTGATGGGGGATGGAGCTGCAGAGGGAATGGGGGGGAAGAGGAGGGGAGAGAGAAAAGCAAGTTGAGTTTATCTCTGTTCCAATTCTTGGCAAAGAGCATGGTTTCCATTTAACAGGCTCCTGAGCAAAGTCTGGATACAAGTCTGGACTTGTATCAACACCTAGCAGCTGGATTACTCCTGGTACACATCTGGGAGCTCACTGGCCTTGTGGAAAATGAACTGAGATTTTCTGTTAGACTGGAGCGCTGGAGGCAACGCTGCAGATGGTTTTGATCCACTGCTCCAAGGTAAGCAATGAAATACATTCCATACACTAAAATACAGAACAAAACAGCAGTGCTACCTATTTGTTATAATGCTGAACTATTATCATTACCAGACTGCAGAACTCTGACAACATTTTCATGTGCTGGGATGCATTAAGCACAGGGACCTCCATGGTCAGTAATAACCACCAGCTTACTGCAGAGTACAGCCTCTTCTGGAACGTTATCTGGTGAGCTTTCCAGAGAAAAATTGCTCCCAGGTACACTTCTCCTTCACCACATTTCTTTGAAACTGAAATCTGAATGAAAAAAACCCCCAAAACTAAACTCCAAAATAGCCTGATTTTTTATATGCATTGGTCAGAGTTAGGCAACTGATCAGTTGCAACTGATTGCGTGCCACAGACTCACCCACAACTTGGAAATAATGAGACACACAGACACAATCTTAATTACATAAGATTCTTGAACATCAGTTCAGTTTTAGACCACCCAGCTCTGTGCCTTGTTCCAAGACCAGGCCTAGGTTTCCTGGACTCACTGAAAGCCACGTAATTTTTTAAAAGTATTTTTTCCTGTTTCTTTTGGGTTGGCTTCCCACTCCAAATGCTTCCCTTCTATGGCTGTGGCCAAAATTCATCAGATTTTATCTTACAGATCACACACTAAAGGTTGTAACTGTCATTTTAAAAAAACCTTCTACTAATAAATGCCCTTTTATCTTAACATGTAAAGAAAATGTGTTTATAAGTTCAACATTTTGCTATCCTAATAAAAAAGCTCCAGAGCTGATCTAAACAATTTAATATCAGCTGAATCCTATAAAGTTTTTACTGTTCACATAAAACTAGCTGTACTTTATAGGCATGACATATTTTCATGCTTTAGCCAGTGCCCTTTCTGTTGGGGTTTGCATTTCTGCAAGAGAACTTTCAATAGCCAGGAAAAAACAAACAAACAAATAACCAACCAAAAAATAACCCCCCAAAAAACAGAAAGCCCAAAACCAAACAAACCAACCAACCAACCAAACACAAAAAGCTCCAACAAGTTTTAATTAAAATAAATTTTGGAAAATTCATTCTGCTTATGATTTTGCTAAACTTCCATGAAAACATACCTTCAAGTCCTGAGTCATGATCTAAATGGTGACATCCTCCTTTAATTGAGTTAATTCTGGGTTGAGCACACCCTCTGAGCAGCATTTTCATATTTTAGATGGCTCACAATAGCCTTTTGAAAATACTAAAAAGTTGGTTTTGGGTTTTTTTTAGTTTTTTTCCCCCAGCAGGAAGACTTTATGCTGGAGTTAAATTACTAAAATCAGTTGCTGTGGGTTTTTTTGTTTGTTTGTTTGTTTTGTTTTGTTGTTTTGTTTTAATGAGGCTTATTTATTTCAAGTAGAAAGGGAAAGAGTCTATTTTACTCACATCTACGTTGGTGAAGAGCTGAAAAGCATTAAGGGAAAGGACACAGGACTTGTTTGTAATTAACATCCTTCAGTAACTCCACTTGAATTCCACTCTGGCACAAAGCAGTGCCAGAGCCAAAACACAAAGTGCTTAGCAGGCTGAACTTCTCTACTGTAACCAGCTCTGTAACTTGTATACTCGTACTTGCTGCTTTTATGCACTCATAAGTCATTTTTATGTCTACTTTTTAAGCCCAGCTATTAATCTTTTTTTAATATGTGAATAGATCTCCAAGCCCAGTACCCCAGCTGGTAACACTTCCCATTAAGGTAACATTAATACTGATTTTATGAATAATTAATATGTGATTAACAGAAATGGCTTTTCCCCTAATAAATTATGGTAATTTGTGCTGTAACAGATTCTCACGGAAGGCTGAAATAATCCTACATGCTCCAATACAGACATGCTTTAAAAAAAGCTTTCTTCTAACACAGTATTAATTCTTTGGGGCTCATTTGCACACATCTCTGCAGATGCTACCAGTAACTTATCTCCCAGCAGTTTATTAGAAAAGCATCTGCTGCACCGTTATCAATAACATTATAAAACATTCATGTACCTTTTCTAATCCCCAGGGCTCCCAATGCTGCTTAAAAATTATACAGAGTGTCTGGAAGAGACCTATGGGCAAACGGAGGGAGATGAATAATCAGGGGAACACAACATTTCAGGCACCTTTAATCCCACACCAAAATAAGATGAAATGAAAAAAATTACCAGCACAGAACATGGCATAACCTTTCTTTGCTGGTCTGTGAGCAGCTGGACTGTAAAAATTACAAATCTTAATGCAATCTTTTTTGGTTTTCTGCTATAGAAAACAAAATTCTGTTCTGTTAGAGAGGTAGCTTTGAAAAGTGGTGGAAGTCTTGAAGCCAACTGAAGAAAATAACTTGTTCAGATGAATTCCAAGTTCCCATGGATTTCAAAGGATGACTTTTAGTTTTAACCAATGGATTTAAGATACAGCAAGAGTTAAGGTAACCTTCCCTGTGGTCCCAGCCCCAGGCTGAGGTGCAGTTGGGAGGAATAACTTGAGATTTGGACCTTTAGATTAATTTCTTTTCATTTGCATCCCCAGAATGCAATGTAAAACTTAAAGTGTGTTCTAAGGAGTGTCCAAGCAGAAGTCAGACTTAATTTAATTCTGTAACACCAGAGCAGCTCAATTACTGTATTTTATTATTTCATTGGAAGAGTCTGAAAATCCAGCAAAGGGAAAAAACATAAAGAAAGTTACCATTATAAACCATGAAACAGCAAAGGCATCGCAATGTGCAGCAATGCATATAGTCTTTAGTCTTCTCTACCAGAAAGAGAGAACCAGGAGCTTCCTGTTTCCTGAAAAGTTTTAAATAACTACAACAGGATGAGACCGAATTCAAAATCAGGCTATGAAAAGGAACAGAACTACTTAATAATTAGAACAGATGGTTTTTTTCATTTAAGTTTCATGATTTTTCTATTTTAAATTAACACAGACAATTAGATTGTGCAAGAATAGAATGTGACACAAAATATTTTAAATGTTTGCACCTCTCACCAACAAAAAAAAGCTTGCACTATGGGTTAGCAAACAATAAGACATTATCAAGCCTTTTAGGACTAACTGAAGTTTTAAAAATTATATTAAAGTATCAATAGCAACACAACAGTCAGTTTATCATTTAGAAAACATGCATTTAAAGGTAAAAACTTAGGGAGAGTACTTTTTTAGACTAAGAAGATGAATCAATTCTGTGTCAGTGATTTTTTTTTAATTAATCCCACATCTCATTTGCCTCTATGTACTTACATTTTTATGGTTATTTTGATTAATACTTCTTAACTTAGTAACTAACTCTTAACTTCTTCACTTGAATAAGAGCTGTGGTTTTTTATAATTAACTTTAGGCTTGTGTGGCCATACATGAAGAGGTTTGGTCTCAGCAGCCTCATGCAAAGCATACAGAGGTGTTTTTACAGGTCAGATGTTGGTATTTATCTGCTGCTACAGTCCAACTGCTTCCAGCAGTCAATATGAGCAGTCAAAACTCCCTGGAGTTCCGCGGGGAAATGTGCTCTGAGTGCTCAGTGCTGTTAGGGAGCATTTGTGACAACTGGGAACGTGGACCTTGAAAAGGCAACAGACACAACGATCCAGGGAGCTCAGACTCACAAGCGTGAAACCCCCTCAGTCGTGGCTGTTAAAGGTGCAAGCAAATAACATGAAGAACGGAGCAGGGACGACAATAAAACTCTGCTCAAATTGATTTCCCAGCGAAACCAACCCCAACAGATCATTTGTTTTCCTCCAGTTTAATAGCAGCTATATATAAATTTCCTTATTGACTTTTCTCCTATTCCTTGGTTATTGTTTTCATATGTGACTGGCTTACAGATGTACATAAGTACTAGGAGAAAATTCCTTGTCCTGTGACAGGGAGAACTTAGTATTAACTTGGGGAAGCCAACAACTGCTGAAACATTTAGAGGCTTTTTGTTTCTTACTTAGGTCTCTAGATCACAAATTAAGGTTTAGGAAAGGACTTAATTCTAAAATGACCCACAGCTCACTTCCAGCTTTTGCTTGCAGCCAAGAGTAAAATATGCTTTGCCTAGGAGAGCAAACAATTCCAAACTCTGCTGAAAGATTGTGACCAAAAACATATCTGAGACAGCAGAATTGGCCGTATTACCCAATTTTCAATTTCTACCCTGCTGAACAAATGGAAGGCTTGTTCCTTTTTCTTTCTTTAGAAAACTGATGCCTGTATTATCTAATCATAATACTGTAATCTGATATAACATATAAATTTTCTTTAATGTCTGCAATGCCCCTAGGAGGTAATGTGGAACAAGAGCAGTAAATAAAGATCATAACCTGAAAATTAAATCTGCATTCTCTGACAGCAGGATCCACTGGGACCCAACTCTGTGAGTCTTAGAGGACCAGCATCCAAACCACAAAACTATCATACAGTTCAAAGTAGAAATACCAGTGTTTGAATGAACAAACTGATATCTCAGAGTCATTTGCTCTACAACACTGGAGTCACGTCTGCAGAGTCAGGACACAGGAGAACTTATCCTGCTCCAAGGCTTGGTCTGGCTCTGCTCATAATGCTGCACATACACATTTTGACTCACACAAAACCACCAGCTTTTCCATCTGTAGGTTTATCCATCCATCCCAGCATTCAGTTTGTGACAGAGTCCTAACTAATGACTCCCATATCAGTATGACGACGTCACACCTCCATGACATGATGTCTGTACAAACAGCTACGCTTGTACTCGGATTCTTTAACATCCCCAACATCCATTCTGGGGATTAGTGTATCTGAGGGGTGTCCTATAGAACCCTGCTCACAGAAAGCAGGACCTGCACTGTTTTAAACCCTGTCTGATTGCACTGTTCACTTTTTTCACAGTTAAAGGTGCTTCCTCCATCTATGTGGTTGTGCTGAAGCAAGCAAGCCTGATCCCACAGGCACGTTCCAAAAAGGTCCAGTCAGCATTGGGGTCCCCAGGTGCCTCCCAGGAGGCAAGAGGAGGAGGAAACACTCACACTTTAACAACACCTTGGAAACCTGCTAAACCCTCCACGCTCCTCTTCCAGATCCAATTACCCCAGCACTTCCATGTGTGTGCAGACAGTCTTTAATCTCCAGGACACATAGTTAAACTAGCCCAGTACCTGTGTTTGTGTTCCTGCACCTTTTCCTTGAGTTCAATATATTGTTATGACTCGGGCTGTAAAATGTCACCTGATCCTGTAACATCATTAGGTGACCATCAGCTGGAAGGCAACGTGCCTTCACTGCCCCTGGGAACCAGGCATTAGGGAGTTCAGTCATCCCAAAAGCAAGGGGCCCACTCAGCATACAGGACCCTCACAAGTTCCAGGCCACATCCCAGTAGGATGCAATCATAAGGAAGTGGGAGAGGGCTATCAAGATCTGGGCATTTACACATAATCAAAACGTGGAAGGAAAGAAACAGGGCAAAACTTCCAAGACAAACAGAAGCAGAGCACCTCTGGATGAAACAAAACCGTGTGTTTCTCCCAGAAATAGGGCAGTTTTAAGGACTCATTTGTTCATGGCTGTTTTAATGGATGACTGCCTACATTATGGCAGAAGTACCCAAATGCATCTGGAACCTGGAGGACTCCAGCCTGTGGTTCCAGGCTCCAGGGTGGCTGCAGGCATTTCACAGGTGCTGGGAAGGAAAGCCGGCAGGGAACTGGGAAGGGGAAAACAAGCAGCTTCAGCAGGAATTACACTAAAAGGCAGCTGCTTGATTTTGCTCTCAAGTGCAGAGAAAGGCAACCTTCTGCCCAGCAGCTGTCACTGGACAAGTGATTATCAGAGATCATTTCTTGCTTTTACAAATCAATCCTAAATTAAAAGGAAGCTTCATTAAGTGTAGCATGTAAACGTTCTTATTCCTCCCTCTTTATTAAAAAAGAAAGCAAATGCCTTCCACAGAGCAAACAAAATGCCTGTTTAACACATGCATAATAAATCATGGCAATGCCATGTCCGTTTGGGAAGTATCAGGCTGCACGAGGCACTTGCTTCAGAAACTGAAAATGATGGTGCCACGGCGTTCCCAGCTGTTATTGCAGAGAGGAGACAAATGCTGCTTGTGCTTTCATAAGGATTCAGCCCAAAGGTACTCATAACACAAATGTTATTCTTTCTGTTCTCTGTTGAGATGGTGCTGGTGGGAGCTTTGAAATACTTCATATTTCTCACTGAATGTGTTAAGACCGTATCAGTTTAAAATAAACAGTTTTGCTCTGCCTTCCCTACCCCTTTGTCACATTGCCTTGTAGGATGTTAGAGCCTCGTGCTTCCTGCTGTGAGGTTTTTGGAATGAAGAATTTATTCACCATGCTCAGATCATCAATGGTCAGGTGATGAGTCGGCTTTCCCTTTCTGGGAAAGATTAATTACTCCCTTAACCAGAGAAATCCCACTCTTGATGTAAGAATGTACTTAAGAACTATCTCTAAAAATGCCATTTTCCACAACTGCAGAAGACAACTGCTCTCAAATAAGTAATTTATGACATAAAATATTTTTCTCCTTTTAAGGAATCACCAAGAACCCCAGAACTGATCTGACAGTAAGTTCCATCAGAGTCTTTTCAACCTGGTCAGAACACAATATGAAAAGGAACAACATTTCTCAAACTTCTTGCCCTGTCATTTGGTGCAATCATTTTTTCGAAGGCTAACCAGGAGAGAAGGACCTCTAATGAAAAAGACTTGAAAGGTACTGACATCTCCTTTCATATTCTTTTGAATTTTGGGATGCTTTAATATTTTTCTCTGGTTTAAAATAAATTTTAAATATATAGAGAGGCATAGTTTACTAGAAAGAATGTTGGAAAGAGAATTCTTTCATACATATTCTGCTGTAGAAGTTGACACCGCAAGAAAGGTAAAAATAAACAAAGAAATATAAGTCCTCGAGGGATTTCTGAAGTCAAGCTTAAACATTCTGAGTATGGTCACTTCACAAAATTGCAAAGCAGCAGCAAAGTCTTCACTTTTCAGAAGAAGCTCTACTGGCTTCAGAGGGTACCTGCCTTCATGAGCAGGATGATACATCCTCAAGCTCAAATCAGCTGACATAGTTAATGTGAGTAAAACCAAAGTATGTGAAGGCTGTAACAGCTAGGGGTGCATAACTTTGAAGGTACAATTTTATACAAGGACGTTTTATACAAGGATGCTTTTACAAACAATAATTATTAGGTTAGCAATTCTGTTGCAGGTTCCCCAAATCCAAGGAAACTTTTTTTTCCCCCAGCTGTCCCCAGCCTGCAAATTCAGCCTGCAAGAAGCAAGGGTTGTCAATAGTTCTGTTTACAATCAAGAGGACCACAACTTCCCTCAGTGATTACTAAGAATGCAAGCATAGATAATGGAGAGAGAGACAGAAGTATATTATTTAACTGAGGGCCAAGCATCCTGTTTACCTACATTTCTCTATTTTTACTGTTTAAGCAAACTAAGATATTAAATGAGAATAGCCTCATGTTAAAGAATAATAGAGGCAAGTAGAGAAAAACATTATCCACTGATTGCAGAACACAACTGCACCATGACCTGTGGAGCAGGCAACTAAAAGCACTGGAAGTGAAAGCCACAAACTTCACCCGTGAACCTTCTCTAAGGTCATGAACGTTCACATGAGGACTGTGCCTGCAAAGAAGAGACCAATCTATGTCACAGACTTTGAAGTTTCAGCTTCCTTGACGTTCAGGGGAAAAGGGATCAAAGGCTTTGCAGGCAGAACATCTCCAGCTAATAACAGGCTATGCATGGAGTGACATTGTTAAAACACTTACCTTTTATATCCCTAAAGGAGGGGCTTTATTGAGTTAAAATGATCCTTGAATAGCCTCTGGGCTGAACTGTAAAACACATTTGAAAAGCGTAAAATCTTTATTTATGCCAGGAATGTCTGAAACTCAAAAAGATAAATGTCACTCAAAAAACCAAGCATGTCCCAGGTATTCAGTACCTAATGGGGCACAGCTGTAATAACAGTCAGTGAACCACAGGCTCCCTACATCATGTCATTAGCTCACTTTTAATAAGTCTATCTTCTTGTCCTTTTTATAAGCACCATGGGGAAAGAAAGACATAGATCATCCACCAAACATCTGTGGCTTTCTGAAAGTGTCTTTCTTAGAAGAGAGATCTACTTAAGGGACTTGCCTTGGGATATACACTGTAAAGTGCACAAACCCTCTCTAAATGTGGATTTTATTTAAGCAGGGAGCACCACACATCATTTGTGAGTTGCTGAAGACAATGCAGTCTGGCTTAACAGAATAAAGGCTGAACATACAAATAGCATCAAAGTTTCACCACCGTGGTGTTGATTTTATTCCCTTGAAGCAACGATTTCCAGCAAATAAAATTCTAGTTCTGAGGAGTTTTTAACAACTCTTTCTAGGAGTCACATGAGTCTTTGCTTATAACTGCACTGAAAAATTGACCGACTCTTTCTCCATTGTAAATGTTTAACCCTTCGAGCCGAAATCACCGTGTGGCTTCAAATTTTCCATGTCACACCTAGATCAGGACATTACAAACCAGCTACCTCTGCCCTTTGAGACTCCCAGTGATCCTGATTTCTGTACCAAGTGGTCACCTTTGTTCTCAGCTTTTCTGAACACTTTTCATCCTGGCCCCTTTTCAAAAACTCCTTATTGGTTACCTTCTCCTTAAACAAACTCACACCTTCTGTGTTTCAAACGCACTAGATTTAACAGCTAGTCCATTTAAGAAAGTGGAGTAAACTAAATTTGATCCAATGGATGTAACATATCGGGCTGTGTGTTTACACTTTAAGAAAATACTTGATGTGTTTTTACCATATTGTTATTCATCAATCCTGAAAAAGATGAGAGAAAAATTGGATTACCAAGTCAACTTGCAGCCTGATACTGCCAAAGATACTGCAGCCATCTGTTTACCCACAGCTTTGCATGGGTTAAATGATTGAACAGGTTACATGGATTGTTCTGCTTTCTGGGTTTTAGAAATACAAAAGGTAAAAAGAGGAGACTCCTGATAATCAAACTACTGCTCTTCCAGGGAAGCCTGTGGTGAAACAGGGTAGACTGGGGGTTTTTGTTATGGTTTATAATACAGCTGTGGGTAAGATGTCTTGGTTTGGATCCAGGAGTGGTTACTCTCTGAGCTTCCTCTACCAAAAGTGCCAGACGGAGAAAGGAATCAGCATTTCACAAGTGCACAACTGAATTGTGAAGGGGCCAAAACTCATTTTAGACTCTCAATTGAGAGAGATAATCACTTTCTAGAGTTACTAGGAAAATACTGACAACTCCAGTTCGAATTTAGCCCACAAAAAGCCTCTCCCATTTCCCCTGCATTTCTTTCTACAGCAATAAGCAGACATTATTAATTATACTCCAATTTATTTATTTTTGGCACCTACCTGCATCCCATCTGAATTGTGTGGAGGAGCTGCATTGGACTGAGGACAGAGTTAAAGAAGTCTCTTGTTACAACCCATCCCCTTTGCTCCTTTCCTGATGCCAGGATATGTGACAGCACAGAACTCCTTGGAATTGATTTAGTACTGAATTGCCTTATCGTAGCTCAGTTGCTACCACTATTTCCAGCTGCACTGTTGAGATCTTGGTTTAAAAGGCCTTAAATTCTTAAGAGCAAAGCAAACATAAACCTACATTTAAAGTTGTTTCTGTGTGCATTTAGTGATTATAAGAAAACAATCTATTTTATAAACAAACGGGCATGCAGTAAACATCTGAGGTAACAAAAAAATTTAAAATATTTGGGGATCAGCAAGGGTTTATTGGGAAAATGGAGAAAAAATAATTATTTTCACTAAACTTTGATGCTAATAATTATTTTGCTGAAACCCTGAACACTGAATCATCAGAAATAATGGAAGGGGTAAGAGCTCAGGTGACACACATGTAAAGTTGGGGTTTTGAGAGAGAATACTGAGCTTGACATGGCCGGGAAAATGCTGTTGCAAAAAGAGGGTCACAGATTTAACCCCTGTGTTCCCACCTAAAGGGTTTATTTTGCTCATGCTGCTTGCTCTGCCTCGTGACCCCTCCAGTGTAACCTGGACAAATGGATTTGTTACCCTCCATGGTGAGCCCTTCGAATATGGTACATAGAAATTCAAGATAAAGCTGTAGACAAGCTCTCTTGGGACAGCAGTTGATATCCTAGAGTTTGCAGTTCTTACAGCTCTGAAGCCCAAATACATCTTTAAACATAAATAATCTGTCTCCACAGTAAAACTGCACTAGTGTAATGTAAACTTGTTTATAAAATAGTTTGTTCAGATCAGTTCAAATCCCAAGATGGGCACTCTTCCATTAGAGTGTTCTAATTAATTTAAAATGAAAAAGTAGGAAAAACCTAATAGAGTAGCACAAGCAGTAGTTTGACTACTAATTCAAAACTACTCCTCCCTGTAATCTTGTATCTTAATATTCATGTGGTGTAAGACAGTTGGTGGAAAGTAAGTCCCAGTTTACTCATTGCTGACCCCAAGGGGAAGTACCAAAGCTCTTTGCTGTAGTACCACATCACAGAATAATTCTGCACAATACACAGATGAATAAGATTGGATCCTGCAGGCTCTCTGATGAAAAAGCTTAGGAAGGAGGTGGTAACCCACAGGCAACTTAACTAAATGAAATCTTTCCCTTTAAAGCCATATAGTCTTACAGAGGTGCCCTATAAAAGAAGCTAGTCTTACTGCAGTTTTTCATAATCATGTATGCATAAACTTCATGTTCTGGGAAAAATGGTAAGAGTTTGGAAGTTAAAATTATAATAAAAATAATAAAATAAGTTTCAAAAATACAATCCTGATTTTTTGAAGCAGAGATATTGAGGTTTGTTTATTATTTACAGCCCCTCTGCACTCACAAGTTTATGTTCTTTTCAATCTGAGTAAGTATATGGGGAATTTGGTCCCCCAAATTTCATGGAGAAGTTCTTGCTATATGGGTGAAAAAGTCAGAGTTAAAAGAGGATAGTAATTATGAATCAGTCCCTTACCTGGTCCCCTTCCAGGTGCCTTTATCCTCTTTGCACACAACCATGACACAGCAACTGGGTGGAAGGGGGGCTTCTGCAGGGCACTCAGTCCAAGCCCCTGCCCTCAGCAGGGTCAACCAGAGCAGGTTGCTCAGGACCTTGATTAGTCAGGTTTTGAATACCTCCATAGACAGAGATCTCTTTGGGCTACACATTTAGAGTAAAAATAATTTTCTCTACATTTAAACAGAATTTCTTGTTATTTCAGCTGGTGGTCACTGCCTCCTGTCTCACCACCACTGAGGAGAGTCTCCTTCTGTCTTCTTTATACCTTCCCATCTGGCCTTTACATAATGGATAAGATCCACCTGAGCCTCCTGTCCTCCAGGCTGAGCAGAGTCCCAGCTCTCTCAGCCTCTTCTCTTCATGGCAGATGTTTGTCTCCCTTAATCACAGTGGCCCTTTCCTGGTCTTGCCTCAGTACACCCACATCTCCTTTACTGGGCTGGACACACCATGTGGGGCTTCACCAGTGCTGAATAAAGGGGAAGGATCACCTCCTTCACCTGCTGGTAGTGCTGTTCCTACTGCACCCTGGCGCTCCCCCAGGACCTCCAGGGCCTTTCCTGCCAAGCTGCTTTCCAGCCTGTTGGCCTCCAGCATGTCCACTGATTTAACCCTCCCCAGCCATAGGATGTACTCAACTACAGGAGTGTTAAAGATTCACACTGAAAATAAGATGCTGGAGGAAGCTCACCAGAACTACATTCTGGAAAGCCAAGAAAATAAGAAAGACTCTCAGCTTCCTCACAGTGCTAAAAACATGATTGCTGAGAAAATGTTTTGTATCAGTTTTATACATTGTCTTGTTCAACTTTGGGACACAGACTTAGAACGAGAATCCCTTCTAAACCAATTATAACATCTTCTTCAGTTAAAACTAGATCCTTTAAAGGTAATGGCCAGAAAATGCTAGTTATTTCTGATCTCCTAATCAATTAAATGATTTTTTATCATTAGTTATATGCTTCTACCCAATAAGACTCACATAGATTATGCTTCAACAAGTACCGCATTTAATTTAGTTAAATTCTAGGAGATATATAGTTAAATTAGGTTTATATATAGTTAAATTAATATATAGGAAGTGCAACTCCCGTCAGGAATGTAGCAAGATGTATTTGTTATTGCTTACTTTGGGAATTCCCCAAGTTTCAACAAGCTCAGAATGCTCAGTATTTGTTTAGTTTTATACAATAAATACAGTCAGAACTGTATTTATTAGATGTGCCATTATCATATTGTTTGCATGAATTTATAGTTGCTAGAACTAAGGAATACAAGGTTAAACAAAACTAAGCAAGCAGACTTCAGATCAAACAAAGATCTGACTGTTGCATGGTGAAGCTTCCCACCAGATCTGCTGGGAGGAAAGGATGGGGATGGCACTGGGACACCAGTGGGATGGCCAACACTTCCAAAGACCTACCTGACAGGTCAGCACCTGTTAATGATACAGATTTCTGCAAGTTCTAAAAGTTTTTGTCCCTTCTGATTGCAAAGAACACTGCAGAGATATCTATTTAGAATGCTGTGAAGTCAATTAGGTCCTTGATTAAAATATTAATCTTTCTGTCCAGCATTCCTGAGTCGTACCTTTAACCTGTATGACAGTATGGGATACCATAAACAAACTCATGGGGAAAAAGTACTGTTACTTTCTCAGGCAACATCTGAGAAACATACAAACCTCACCTGTGTCTCAAACCTAGTGCCTGTGTTTCACATTGCAAAACCCTCTTCATTTTTTGTAAACTGATTACCCAGCAGCATGACCGCATTGTCCCAACCAAATCTGAGTCTTCCTTCAGTGCATCCAGTATCTTATTTCCACTTAAGAACTCCCTTGGGCTCCAGTGTGAGTTCTCTGCTTGCTACAAGCCCAAAGACAGAACTGCCCTGACCTGGAATGGTCGACTTTCCCCTCTGGGTTACTTACACTGCTCCAAGGAAAATACAACGTTCTGGTCTTTATGGATAAATAGGTTTTGTAAAAAAAGCCCATAAACTTTGCTCAGACACCCAGAATATCTGTGCTGAGACGTCTGCTCCATGCTGGCAAGAAGCCTGGCAGGGTGGCACGTCTGTCAGCCTCTCTCATCCAAATTAGCACATCATCTCCAAGGGTTCTGAATTCCAGAGCCTCTCCTGTAGCAGCCAGTGACCCTTTCTAAATGGGGTTGATTGGTGTTATCAGGAGATAACATCTGCCTGGTGCAACATATTGATGTGAGGTGAGAGCAGCAGCGCTGCTTTGATGTAACTCAGGGGAGGCTGAGTCAGGCAGCAGCTGAAGGCCTGGGTTACAGGCAATCAAAGAGGATGATCAACAAACCAAATTAAATAGAAGCATTTGCCCTTTCTCTTTTACATCCAAACCAAAGACAGAAAGACTCACAGAAATTAGTGATATTGCAGTGTCATGCTTGTCTAGCCTTACTTGCAAAACATCTGAATTTTGGTTTTGCATTTGTTTTTTTTTCCAGAGATATCTGCTCGTTAACATTTGCTGGAAGGGAAAGAAAACAAAAACGCAGCAAAAATCAGAACAGAGAGTTGGAAATAAAAAAAAAAAAAAAAAAAAAAAAAAACACAAACAAGCCAAACGATTTTCTGAAACAATTCTGAATTTCCCTCAATGCAAGGGACTGGATCTTGATTTTCTAACAGTTATGTACTGTAAAATGTATCATCCTCTTTGCTTTCACAGCACCAGCAGAATCAGAGTTTGGATGTTTCCAACCTTACAAGTGACAACTTTATTTCTAGATCAGGTTTTAAAACCCTTTAGTAAAATCTTACTGAGATTTTTACAGATTCTGGAACTGAGAGTCACTGTAAAGGTGAATTTTTCAGCAGCATTTAAGGTGAAACTGTTTGTGTGGGTACATGTAAACCACAAATGGGTGTGCATGTCTGCATATGGCCCCTTTAGGTACAAAAAGGAGCTGCTGTGCAAACTGACTGACTCTGACAGTATCAGCTGAATTGTTAACACCCTCTGGCACATCCCCCCAGTTGCTGCATTACAGAAAATCAGTTCTGTGCATGTTGCTGCCTTTTCCTATTCTCTGTTTCATAGAATCATAGAATCAGATGGGTTGGAAAGGACCTCTGAGATCATCAAGTCCAACCCCTGATCCACTACCACCACAGTTGCTAGACCATGGCACTAAGTGCCATGTCCAGCTGCATCTTAAAAACCTCCAGGGACAGAGAATCCACCACCTCCCTGGGCAGCCCATTCCAATGGCTGATTACCCTCTCTGTAAAGAATTTCTTTCTAATATCTAACCTAAATGTCCCCTGGCACAGCTTAAGGCCATGCCCTCTTGTCTTACTATTGGTTCCTGAGAGAAGAGACCACCTGCCTACAACCTCCTCTCAGGTAGTTGTAGAGAGCGATGAGGTCTCCCCTGAGCCTTCTGTTCTCCAGGCTAAACAACCCCAGCTCCCTCAGCCTCTCCTCATAGGACTTGTGTTCAAGTCCCTTTACCAGGCTGATTGCTCTTCTCTGGACCTGCTCCAGCACCTCAATGTCCTTCCTGAACTGAGGGGCCAGAGCTGGACACAGCACTCCAGGGGTGGCCTCACCAGCGCTGAGTCCAGGGGAAGGATCACTTCCCTGCTCCTGCTGCCACGCTGTTCCTGATGCAGGCCAGGATGCCATTGGCCTTCTTGGCCACCTGGGCAGTTGAGAAGAGAGAGCCCATCATAAACACTTCAGCACTGAAGACAGAATGCCCATCAAAGCAGCAACAGGACTGCTTGGATGCCAAGCAACCTGGGTGTGGGATGAGGCTTTAAAAGTTGAAACAAGTTGAAACAAGGCCACAGGTAAGGAAATGGGAAGAGTACAAATAACATTACTTTGCATTTTCTGTCACCTTTCACGAGGAGCTATTTGCTTTATTGTGTTTCTGTGGGAGCTGGGACATCACAGGGATGATTAATGTGTCTGAGGTTGTGCACCAAGTTAAAGATGGATCCAAGAAGCCTCTATTTCCACTTGCCAGCTGCAACTTATCTTTTCACCACCTTCTCCTTTTTATCACTTCTACATGTTAGAGCTAAAACTGGGTTTCTGGAGGCTGCACTAACCACTGCCAACAGCTCAACTTCACATGTTTGAATATCTTACAAAAATTAGCTTGCTGCAAATAGGAGATAGCCAAAGAGTGTTTAATACCAGACACCAGAAGAATTTAAGTGCTGGCATAAAATCAGTAAATAAATAAATCAATAAAGGAATATCTCTTCATTCTGACTAGAAATGTAACGTGCTGACCTTGGAAAGTAGTTTAAAGAAACAAACAAATAACAAAGGCTTCAGTGTCTGTGACCTGAAGGCAACATTTCCCACTGCCACCCAAATCAGTCATTATTAGTCGTTCTTAATGGTATAGACCGTGTAACTTCTGAGAAATACACTTGGACGGAATTTTGTATAGTTTTGGCACAGGAGCTCTGTTCAAAAATAGATTTTCCATGACAGATGTCCACATATGCTGCAAAATTCAGCAGTTCCTACATGCAATTCCAATAATGAGGAGTGAAGAAGAAATGGTGTCAATCAAACACTCCATTTCAGCTATGGTAAAACTTGCACAACATCTGACTATCAGTTTACTGTGTATCAGTTTCCAAAAGTGCACTGTGTAGGATCTTTTCTGGTGGGATCTCAGCTGGATTTCTTGTGCTGTTTGACATGTAGCAATCGAAACCAGTTCAAAATGAATGCAAAGCAGCATAAAATAATGCCAGAGCCACACTCCTCACCCTCTTCTCCCTGGAGTTTATAATGACATAAAATGCATGGTATGTGAACATCACAGTCCCACCTAGACCTCTGTAGGTTAATAATATTTTTTCCTTTCATTTTTCTTAAAAGAGGTTTTACAGTGAATGAAAATCCTAATGACTTTTGCACCAAACGAAGGAGCAGAACAATCAACAACAACAGACCCAATCTTTTCATATTACTTACTGTTGCCTCAGTGGCCCAACACTACCACAGAAATATTTGGCAAATTTCTCAGCCTTCAGTGGACACATTTCCATGCACACATCAGCACTTTAGGTAACAATGCTCATGGATCTGGTAAAAATCAAATAGGCATAAAATTGTATCATCATCTTTCTTTTCCAGCTGATCTCCATTTGAAGCCCACTAGTATGGGAAACTTTCGCACATACTGTCAACAGAATAAAATCTTAAATAGAGACAGGACTTCATTTTTTTCATGGCTGTGACCAGGCAGGAAAACAGAAGAGTGAATCTCTCTGTCTCCCTCACCAGCACATTACAACACTCAATCCCCTTTTCTTTGTCAAAACACCAAAATTGCAGGTAGGAAATCGAACATAAAAGATATTAAGACAGCAGGCAAACATTCAGTGATGGACTTCTTTTTTCTGTGAGTTTGAAACTCACTGATAAAACTGAAGATGCCTTTGTTATGTGCTGTATTTATTGTGTGCTGCCTTGATCATGTGCTGAAGCTGCAAAGGATTCCAACACCAAAACCTGAATCCCATTCAAATCAACTATGTTAGAGTGCTGAAAATAGGTAACTGCTCCAATAAGTTGCTGTTTAACCTCCACTTTTACTCAAGCTGTTTTAACTCAATTTTTGTTTGAGAAAAAGAAAAATCAGCTGAAGTGATGTTTGGTTTGGTTTGCTGTTTCATACTGGAAAAGAAAAGCTATGCCTAAATTCCTGTAACAGTGAGGCAAACTGATCTCTGCAGGCTGATCTCCTGCTGTGTATTCTTCTTGGAGAAGTTCTGGAAGAGGTATACTCACTTATTAAAATCTGAAAGGGTTTACTAATTGGGCCAGAAGACCATGATGGGCCAGAAGACCTCTGCTGAAAAAGCAGTGTCTGATGAAATGACCAGCTGCTGGGATCAGCACACTGCTTCCAAACCCAACACAGCTGCACTGTTTCCCACATTTAATTTTTGTCTTCCATTTGCATGTGTTGCTTTTGAGGCTGAACTTCTCAAAATTTGTTCTTGATGGCTGTCTATGGCATGTCTGCCTTCAGGCAGAACCAAAGGGGCAGGTTCACTGACTCTGCAAACAAACCTGCGGTTTCTACCCAGTGATTCCCACGTACGTTTACCCGGTCCCTCTCTCAGTTTTTTGACTAACTGGATTAAAAACACACTACAGCAAGCACTGTAGGTATCAATCTGAACTCCAGCCACTGCTAACAGTACTGATGGGACTCCTAATACATCTGAAACCCACTCTCAGGACATCTGACACTCCGAAAAACAGCCGTTCCCTCCAGGGGGGCTCACTCAGCTGAGATCGATAGGAATAGAAACATCACTTGTCGCTGCTGAAGTGCTTTGATTTGTATGATCTGTACAACACAGCAGCAGAGACAAGATGACAATGTGTCCCCAGTTTGCTTCAGCAGACCCTGGCAGCCTTCATATTGATCTGGGATTAAATCTGAGCTCTCCCTACACTGCTGCTTGGAGGATGCAGACGTGCTGTCTAATGCAACTCTTAACCTTAGTCTCTGCCCAAGGGTCTCAACTTTCTACACATATTTCTCTCAATTTCTGAGGAACAACTTACTGAGACTTTTGTCTCAGTAAAATTTGCCTCAGTAAAATTTCAGTAAAATATATTGTCGTACTGAAAGAATTCTAGAGGGCTTTCCAGAGATTGAATAAATAACATGAGTAAAAGTGATGTATTTATTGCCACTCCATGCATTTACAGATCATGGGTACCCTTTAGATTATTTATTTTTTTTTTAGTTTGCCTCGTACTTGGCCAAGAATAAAACACAGCAGGTACACACATCTTGTCTTACTAGCTTGGGGGACTTTATTAATTCAATGTATACTGAGAGGGGGAAAAAGTTTTCCTTGGGGAATTGGAGAAAAACAGAGATTAGTAATTTTTAATTCTCAAGTGTAACAACAGAATAGATAAAAATAAAGTGAGAGAAAATTTACATCTGCCAAACAGTGTTACTGTCAAGAAACAACACTTGCATTGATTTAAAAGGGATTAGGCACATGTACTGCATTAAGGCAACACAGTCTTCTCCTTTTAAAACATGCCCAAAGAGTTGGAAAGAGGATATTTTTCAGCCTTGCAAGGAATCATGCTTGAGATGCTGAATTCCCAATAGTCTGTATTCTCAGCACTTGAACGTTGGTATCTCATCTAGTTTTAACAGGCTGTAACCCCAGCTTAAGCTAAAAATTAACAAGGACAGCAGCTAAAAGACATAAACCACACTCACCTTGGGTATACTGTAGATGATTTGACACATAAAACTGTGCACTTTTATGAGACCCTACTGAAGATGAATGCCCTCATTTAAGAAACAGTGGGATGTCACTTGTGACCAATTAGTGAAAATCCTGTGTGTACAACTGGCTGCCACACCAGCTTATTTCACTGAACGCTGAGCAAATTGAGCCATTTCTCTGAATTTTCAGCTCCATTTACCCTAGGCATTTATTAAACAAATCTTTAAGCCCTTAACCAATTATCTGTAGAGATCTGCTTAAAAGGAAAGTATAAAATTAATTAATAACAGACAGCTCATGATGTTTCTTTTATAAATTAGGCCTTATCTGGTACTTTATCTGTAAATATTGTAGTACAGCAATTGTACCTCATTGACCTTTTCCATCTCCCTGAAAGACAAGCACAATGAGGCTGTTGCAGTAGACAGGACTGCTCAGCCTTTTAAGCACGTTGTTTTCTGCTTAGAGAAGAATCTATACCTGACTGATAACAGTTTGCTTTTTAGCCAGAAATGGCCACTTTTAGCTTAACCCAACCGGACACGTTTCATTAGGAAGAAGGTCGCTCTTTCCAGTTACAAATATATAAGTAAATAACAACAGAAAGCACCCTGCCCCTCTGCAAAAACCATTTAAGGCATGATTTTTAAAAGGCTCAAAATGGACTGAAGACAAACACACTCCTAATGAATATCGATGTCAGATAAACATCTTGGAAGTGCCCTTGAAAGCCTGCATAAAGATTTTCAGTTAGCCTGGTTTTATTTTTTAATGAAACTGCTGATTAAAAAAAAAGGGAACTACAAAAACTACACAAGACAGCACTTCTGATGGGAATGACCTCTCAGACCACGTTCTTGCCATTAGAGAGCCCCACAAGGGCTCAAGGCACAGCAGGCTGGTGCCAGATCCTGCAGCCTTTTCTATCCCTGGCTAACTGCAATCACTGAGGAAAAACTAGTTCATGAACAAGGGCAGCAAATAGCAGTGAATCTCTGATAAAATTAAACAGGTCCCACATTTCAGTTCCTTGCTGTGACAGTAAGTGAAATTTATCACTGTGTCTAACTCAGGGGTCTCCTTAGCTGCTCAAAATAGCAAAGCACAGCAACATCTGTCGCTGGAGAGACCATCCTTTATCAAATCTTGCACCATACTCTGTGTTAAAAGATTTCTTGAGGGTGCACAACCTTTTTGGATTGCAAATGTCCCCTATCTAAGTGGGTATCAAGACACCTGTACTGAACAAAATATTTTAAAGGCAGTTGTAATAGTCTGGTTGAGATACTCTGTTATGTGTGGGCCTTCCAGATTTTCTCTGAAGGTGAGTTTGCTCGTACACACAATGGCAAGAGAGCAAGGCAAAAGACAACTGACAACAGAGACACTGTACGTGACATCAGCCAGATCACAACTTGCCAGTGGAGGAAATCAATGGGGAATCTGGAACATCCTCCTGCTGGGCCTGCACATGGTATTCTACTCAGGGAATGAAAAACCGGCTTGTTTCACTGGAACAAACACGGGGACCCGGCGCTGCCAACGTTGTCATTTAATGAACTCGGAAACCTAATCATATTTCCATAACTCAGTCTGACAGGCTGATTCCCCACCTGAAAGAAGGCAACTCCTTTGACCTGAAACCACCTACAGAGCCAACCACTGCTGCCCTTTATTCCAGAGATACTTGGATGCTGATGGAGAACCAGCAGAGCACTGGGATGAAATCAGGCAATATGTCTCCAAACATGCTCCAGTGTGCTGGGAGTAGAAACACACCAACAGAAAGGTAAAGGTGACCAAGAAAGATTATCACAAATCTGTAGGGTAATCTTCATTCAGCACCAAAGCTACCAAAGTCCAGTTTAAAAGTTTTCAAGGAAATTAAAAGGCTCACTGTAATAAGTACAAACCCATTGCAAAGCTTCTAAAAGCAAACACAAGCACCATTTGTGGCTCTTTCATTTCTGTTGTTTGTACAGTGAAGCATAACCAGCTACCTAATTAAGATTGCTACTCTTCACATGAAGATTAAAAACCCGGTGAACTTAGCTGAAACTTCACAAAATTTCCAGACACAGCACTGTTTGAATAGCAGTTGTATTTAGCCAGCAAAAAAATCATGATGCTGTGAATTTCTCCAATTTGTGTCTAGATTTTCCAAACACTCAGGTTTGTAACCTTCTTCTCAACTCCAAACCATTTTTCACTGACAAGTCACTTTCTTCCCCATTAGAAAAGGACAGACAGGAATGTCATGCCCTGAAGTAAGATCAAAGCTTTGAAAATATGAACTGCCACGACTGGCTGTTCTTTCTATAACAGATACTATTCATACTTGAAAGAAATTCTCAATTCTCAATTCTTTTTCTTGCCTGACTACTTTGCCTCCTTATTTTTCAATCTTTATTTTATATACTCCAGGAGCTCTTGCTGTCTATAGCTCTGATTCAGGAAGTGTATTTAAAGTATAGTTTAATTTAAGCATGTACCTAGATCCTTATGGAGCCAGGCATATACTTAAGTGCTATTCTAGATGAATGCCTTTTTCCCTCCTCTCTGCCATTTTTATCCCCTAGAGGGTCGTTACCAGGTGAAACACAGCTCCAATTGTGTTAATCCCACTAATTTATGGTTTATTCAGAAAGGATCAGGACAATTTTAAACCCCCTACTGCTTAAAAACTTCTGGTTTTTATCATCTTGTTACTGTAAATTAGTATTAAGTGTAGATGAACTAAACAGGTATTCAATTTCTGGACTTACACAGTTGGAAATAAAGGTAAACAGCACTGAACTGTTGTTATTAAAGGAATAAAGTTAAAAAGGAAGCCCATTTTGATCTTAGGTGCCTAGAATCTGGAAAAATAAAGATCCATATTGAAATGGAAGTGGGTAAGAAATGGTAAAAAGCTGACAGCTCATTACTGTAAAATGGTAAAAAGCTCTGTGTGAAGTCTTACGAGGTATGAGGACGTGCTTCTGTAATTTAAAAATAGCTTGGAGAAGGTGATAATTTTAAATGCAACTATTTGATAGCAATATTAACACTTCCTGAGATGTGACACTGCCTTGGTACCGTTATCCTGACAAGCACATTAATGCAAACACTTGCTTTGAGAAATTGTTGGCTTATATTCTTATTTCATCATCAAATCACAACCTCACTACTAAGGATAATGCAAAACCCCAGACAAATGCTTTGCTTCTCTGATGCGAGCCTGCACTTTTTTTAAGATATTCAGTCCTGTACCTTTCTAAATTAAGCAAGTGTCGCTTATTTGCTCAAAAACAAGCAACCCAAAACTTTAAAAAGTTTGATTTTTTTGGTTTTGGTGTAAAAGCATTATTTTCATTATTCTCTGGAATGAAACATAGCCAGGATTTTAGGGCAAGGACTCATCCCTAATCTTTTCTATCCACATTCTTAAGAGATTATTTTAATTTTGAGCCTTCCAGCCAATGACAAAAATACCTCGGCTTGAAATCCACAGTGGACCTTTCCTTTAAACACAAGGGCCTGCTTTGCCCAAAGAGAGATTACCCTCAGCTGTCAAACCTGCTGATACAAATCAAATTCTTGTCTATAAAATTCTAAAGGAATTGTCATTTCATGGGACAATGAAAAATGTTAAAAAATTGGTTAAAAATGTTATTGCCTTAAAAGCTACAAGTTTAGTCCTTCAGTGTGACGTCCACTAAATATAAGCGCAGGGAGCACGTAATGGAAGAAAAAGCTGCTGGAAAAAAAAGCCAAAACATGATCTTCTGGAATTTCTGTAACAATCCATGTTCACATTTTGCAAATTAAACAGTGACTGTGAAAACAAGCTTGAAATAACATATCTTAAATCAGAGTTTCCATTTCACTCCAGTGCTTGCACTGTGTTAAACATCAGAGACAGAACGTGGCTTGTATCTGCAACAACATCACCCAGCAGAAACTTGAGCAATAATTGCTTAAGAAATGAAATTAATTTCTCAGGTCAAAAACAAGAAAGAAACAAAGACCTGTCTGATTACAGAGAAGAAGAACAACAAGGTTTTTGAAATATTCATGCTGGAAGTGGACTGTGACACTTACCTGGAAACTCTGATGTGGGGAAGCAACAGGGGGCCAGCATTTAGAAATTACAGATTAAAATTAATTGTCTTGATTGAATCTTCATTTTAAGATAAATGCATTTATTTATTTAATAATATTTGCCATATATATAAATATAAAGCCATCTTTGGTTACTTTCTTTTTATAACTGGGAGTAAAATTACAGGGGGCTGGATTAGTATCACAGCTGCACTCCCTCAAAACATCAGACTCGCAGATATGCCTTTTAATGCAGAATGTTCTCTTTAGTGTTACAGAAAAAAATATGTGATTTCCTGCATTCTGTGGGAACTTTGGCTTCCTGAGAGCACCATTTAGCTCGTTCTCATAAATCTTCCTACCAAATGCAGAGAGCTCAGTAAAATTCACTCTCTTACTTAATCACACTTATTTTATAACGCTTTTTTAAGGCAACATCCAAGTACCTAAATTAGCTCTCTCTGCTGCTCACTGCTGCTTTCAGCTCCTAATTTTTTAATTTATATGCCCATGTGAAACCACTGTATCAAAAATAGAAGAGCACAAGTTAACTTTACATATGTTATTATTGAGGCTTTAATCAAGCACATGGTCTAAAAGATTAGGAACGTGATGTTCCAAAGGGAAAGCTGTGCAATCGCTGATACTAAACAATGAAAACTTTGGCTCCATCCAAGGTTTTTGGAAAACCTTCTTTTTTTGGAGTGAGAAGGAAAAAAATGTTCCCTATAATAGACAAGTGAATTGCAGGGGTCATTTTGGTCATTTTTCTCAACAGTTCTCATAGAGCCATCCTTGCCATTGCTCAGTTAATGCTGAGTGAATTATATGACAATTGTTCCATAAAGGTTTATCCTTTGCACAGGGATGCTTGCATGTAACTACAAAATCTGCTGCTTTAAGTCCCAACAGGGCTTCCCAAGGTCCACTGCTAAAACTCAGGCTATTGTAAATGGGTTATAATGCTACTTTTATTTATATAATACATAAATATGTATTTTATTTAATCAATTAATGGGTTAGATAAAAATTTGTATATATCTATAAAGATATAAATATAATATCTAAAAATAAACAAATGTTGCTGTTCTCACAGGCATTTAAAAATTATCTCTCCCATTCAGTCACTTTCTGCCCTCCCCATAAACACAAGCCTGTGGCAGGTGAAATGATCAATAACCCTTGAAGGCTGGATGTGAAGTCTCAGCATGGCACCTCTGCTCACACTGAAGACTCAGTTGAAACTTATTAAAGAGCCTTTCTAGAAACACAGTATTTTCATTGCTGCAGGTTGGGTTGTGTCAGCATTACCATCACAAAACTCTACTGTCCTTCATTTGTAATTCAAAGGTGGCCAAATTGCAGAAGTGACTTTGAATTTGCTGCATTACTAAAGAATGTATGGGAGGCAACTCCCAGCGCTGTTAAACAATTCAAATGTGTGCTGCAAAGCAAGAATAGAAAACCTGCGAGAGTACCAGAAAACTTTTTTCCTTTCAAGTGATTCAAATTGATTTTGCTTAAAACAATGACAGAGTCTATTAGTCTATAGTAGCAGCCAAAATACAGCTCAGTGCTGTAAGAGATGTACAAGAACAAATTTTCAGTATTACATTTAATCCTCTCTAAATTAGGCATGAAACAGAGTTTGTTATCTTGCTGTGCTTCTCAAGTCCCTTAAATAAAAAGGTAATTTATAACTCGTTATAAACAATACCCAAAACAAAGAGGAATACGAGAGAGACAGAGAAAGAGAGAGACAGAGAAAGAGAGAGACAGAGAAAGAGAGAGACAGAGAAAGAGAGAGACAGAGAAAGAGACAGACAGAGAAAGAGACAGACAGAGAAAGAGACATTTCAGCCTCAAATCCAATGGTTCTCGAGGGAATTTCCATGTGACTACATATAAGATTATAACCCATTTACAATAGCCTGAGTTTTAGCAGTGAAAGTATCCTTTTAGACCTTGGGAAGCCCTGTTGGGCCTTAAACCAGCAGATTTTGTAGTTACATGCAAGCATCCCTGTGCAAAGGCTAAACCTTTATAGAACAGTTGTCATATTCCTAATTCACTCAGCATTAACTGAGCAATGGCAAGGATGGCTCTGTGAGAACTGTTGAGAAAACTGACCAAAACACCCCTGCAATTCACTTCATTGTTTAATATCAATGACTGCAAAATTTTTACTTTGGAACATCTTGTCCCCAAAGAAGGATCCTTATTTACTCCATACTCCCCCTCCCCTACTGCTCCCTACACATATTTTCAGTAACAGAAAATGTGTCTATACGAACTAAGAAAATATCAGTAAGTTACTACACAGAGATAGCCACAGCTTATTCTTAAGCTTTGTTGATTCTTTTGGAAAACATGATGTCAGAAGATATCTCCCAGAGGAACATTACCTGTTAAAATTAAAGGGGTCACCTGATAAAACCTTAAAACAGGTTTCCTCTCTTGAATTCAAGACCCAGGGTTAGGGTTAGGGCACAGCTTTCTCCTTAGCTCAGTCATTATTAACTTAAGGTTTAACATCTCAATATTTGTACAGGGAAAATAAAGGAAAAAGGAGCAGACAGACATTTTACTAACCAGAAGAGAACGGCTCAGACCATGCTGCAAGAGAGAGACCAGCAAAAGTTATGATGCAAGACACCACTCTCACTGAGAAGGTCTGACAGAGCTCCTTCCATTTTCTACACTTCTGTGAGCCCATCATGCTATTTGGGCATCACAAAGAGGGACTAAATTGGTATTGCAATGTGCTCACCACAATAGGGAACATTATCTCCTTCATAGAGATGGAATAGTCAAGCCAAAAAAAAGTTGCCAAAACCATCTGGAGAATATGGGAAGGGGATTTGGTAGAGTTCCTCAAACCCTTGACAATAAAACACTTTTCTTCTGAAACAACAGCAGGTTGGCTGTTAGCACTCCAGCACAAGCAAAAATGCCTAATTCCATGCCATTCTTGGAGTGAGAGGGAGCAGGGTTTGGCAGGGCCTTCTCTGACTCAGCCTAGTTAATACCAGCACTGGGAAGGCATTCAAGTGTTTTCTTTCTAGCAATACAGCGACTCTGCTGGCAGAAAAGTTGGCATTGTGTGAGGCTCTGCATGCAGAGAAGAGCAGGAGGAACCACTTCCTGCCTCAAAGCTGCCTCATTCCAACCTCGGGGGCAGGAGTTATGCATGAACACACTGCACTCACCAGAAAAACTAGGAATACAGTCAGGGGGTAAATACACTCAGCCTGAGAGGCAATGGTCATCGGGCTACAGTGCTAAAAGATGCTCCAACAATGTATCAGAAAGGCCCCAGAACACTGAAACACAGTGACTGGGCAAGAAATTGGGAGGGAAACAACATGGACAGCAACAAAGGTTACATCAGTCTTACAGAAGAACCACCTTTACCAACAGTTTATTAAAACCATTTCTTCCCTGAATCCTCTGAACAGCTTTGTAAGGATAGATGAGAGCAGAATGCTCCTTAGCTCCAGTTACAGTGGATAATCAGGCAATCAGTGGCAGCTCTAATTAGCAAATGAGGGCTTGTCTACAGCACAGTGCAAATGTGTTTGATTCGGTATCCCATGCTCTGACACAGCTGTATCACACGTGACACTCAAACACCTTCTTAGAGTAACCAGGATCTGATTTCTGTGGCCTTCCTCTAGTCTTTCATAGTATCACACCAACTCCCCAGGCCCTGAAAACTAAAACAAAAGAAGATAAGTACCAAGGAAGAAGAGGAATGAGAGAGCCAGCAAATACACTACTTGCAACACATGCAAACGCCATTGTGAAAGAAGAGCTGTGATCTGACCAGCCATGTCCTGGAAAAGTTTTACAGTCTCAGACTTGCCTCCCACTCGGCTTCATTAGGGTAGGAAAGGCTCAGCCCAGACCTAATGTAGCTACAGAATATCAGACACCAAGGAAATGAAGGGAAACCAAAAAGGTTGTATCAAGTGGAAGCTAAAGGGGTTGAAACTAGAGGAAAGAGATTTAATGAGTTCCAGGAGAAAGAAATACATGTGTGAGACTGACACCTCTTAGAACATCAAATAACTTATGGAATCAACCACTTTGGATCTATTTAAGGTACGATCAAGGCAAACAAAAAAAACCCCCAACAAACAAACAAACAAAAAACCCCAAAAAAGTACTGCAGGAAGCAATCAATACTGAAAGAGAAAGACAGAACAAGTAGGTCTTATTTCATCTTTAGCTTCAACATTTCTACATTTATCATCAGAAATTTTTGCTATGCCTTTTTTTTTTAGTTTGCTTTAATTATTAGAATGACTACAAAACAATTGAAAGTGAAATAGTTAATGCCATAAGCATTCTGGCCTGTTTTTGAATGGAATTCACAGCTTTATTTCATATAAGAAAATACTGAAATGTCTAAACAATCTCTACTGTTTAGATGCATATAACCAAAATAAAATCATGACAATGCTTCTTTAGAACATTATTAGCACAGGAAAACACATAAATCCCTTTGAAGAACATTCCTCACCTGTTTAAAGAAAGAGGAAAGCTGATATTTGGAGGATCTGGACTACCCCGAGTAGCTGTGAGAAATAAGGGGGTGTGAAATGCTTCTGTCAAAATGCAGACCACATAATCTCTGATGTAACGAGAGCTTTTTCCAACCTCCTTTCTGGTTTTCTTCAAGGATTTGGAACAGTTTTATAAAATACCTTGAAATGGGTGTAATCAGTGACTTCACATCAGAATTATGCCCTGCTTTCATACCAATGCCTCTGCAAACCACTGAGCCTGAGAAGCTGCACAAAGGTGCAGAATCATTGTGTACAGGCAGTGAAAACCCAACACTTTGAGTTCTCACATTCCTGACTGATGAGGCTTTGGACAATTCAGTTTATCTGTAAAAAGCAAACAACTGGTGTCCAGAAAGCCTCTGTGGTTTGAACTTGAGGCAGGCACAGTGCCCTGGTGAACAGGGCAGTCCCTCCTCCCTTACCCACGGGTGCCACAGTCCAAGGCCGGGATGGCAGACAGGATGCCTCCTTCCCCCTGCATCCAGGAGTGCCCCCAAGGAATGGAATGAGGAGGATGGCTGGGGCTCCATATCCCAGAGCAAGGAGACAGACAGAAGACAGGACAGGCTGAGGCAAGAGGGGCAAAAAGGACAGCACCCCAGTACAGCTTTGCTTTCCCAGGGTGACCTGTGTTAGACCTCTGCAATCAGAAATGGGTACAGACCCCCAGCACAGCTCAGATCTGAGCAGTTTAAAAAGGTACACAGGCCCTATATAAGGTCCAAGGTAACAGCAAGACAAGTTGCACCAAAGCTGCTGAAAGATGAAAAACAGGCAGAGCCAAACAAAGCAGGATGTGCTTGCTGGACACAGATGTCAGCCACAAAGCAGACTTTCAGGCTGTGACACCTCCCTGCAGGTGCAGTGTATTCTCCCATTATTCACCATGGAAACTTTTGGAAGTGTTCTGAGTTTCACCAACACTGTCTTGCTGACCCCCTCCCTGTGCCTGGCACACCAAGGCCTGAGTCCTGCAGTTCTTGACACTTATTTCCTCTTCCATCATCCCCCCTATGATTTCCATTGGGAATTGCAGTGTGCTTTCTCATGGAGTCTCTGGCTCCAGTAAGCCTATTTCAGAGATTCACAGAAGCTGGGGATGGAAAAGACCTGAGGCACCCAGGACATTCCTGTGCTTCCCCTCCCTCCTTTCCCGTTTGTCCCCCGTGTGATTGTTTCCTACAGCATATTTCTGTCCTGTGTGCTGACCTGGTAACATCTGATTTATCCAATGCATAAATCAGCCGCAGATAATTAATTACATGCCTTCAGTGAATATGCAGCAAACTGCCTACCCAGAACTCGAGCTCCCACACTAGCACACAGCCAACTGAATTCATTTACAAAGCAAACAGCAAAGTTGCTCACCAGCTCCTTAAATTACTTCTGGAGGCCTTGAAGCATTTGCTGTAACTTTCAGGATTTGACGTTTTGAGGGTAAGGTTACTTTTCCCCACTGATCCAGCTTGATTTCTACTAATTTTCTGCTACATGTTTTACTCAGTTTCATTTACAATTTAGTTACCACTGAAAAGGAGCAGTCTTGGGGGCCGGATTGGTTTGGTTTCCCCCTCCCCTCTTCTCCTCAGCTTCAACCAGCAAGCCTGGCTGTGCTGTAATAGCAAGAGAGCATAAAATGAATAATATCTAAGCCATGGATAATACCTGAGGAAAAGGACGTAAGGAAGGGAGTTTCACTTAACAAAACTCTCAATTTGGCATTTTGTTTTAAACATTTTTTAAAGGTCAATTCCTCTTGAAGGACTTTAAAGGTTGAGTAGGAAGATCTCAGTATCTGAACAAAATCTAATATCCATGAGGTAGTGAAGCAGTGCAACAATGTCATGGATGGGGAGTTTGACAAATTACAAGGTCAGTAATCATCCTACTGCACCTCCTTCATTTTTGCACTTACTATTTACTCTCCATAATGCAGAAAGTATACCAGCTTTCTTATGCTTCTTTCGCTGCTTCACAGTTCTCCCCCCAACCCACCTGTAAATCGGTCAGGAATACAAAAGCCACAGTATTTTTGTCTCACCTGTGTTTACTCCCTTTTCGTCTTTTTCCCCCACCAATCTCCTAAATCTACCTCTCAGACAGCATGAAAAGAAGCAGGTACACTGAATTAGATGAAAGAGTTAAAATACTTAATATCCATCTCATCCTCTCTCACGTTTCATCGTGTGGTTCGTTTTCTGAGAAGAGGAGAAGTAAATAACCTCTGAACAAAAGGACAGACTTGCACAGATGTTGGAGAAGCTTCCCATAGTGTAGCAACCTGAGGGACTGGACGAGTAACCAGAATGCTCTCAAGAAGGCACATTTCCTTCTCTTTTCAACACCAAACAAAAATTTCCTTCATGTCTCGACTCCTCCTTTAAGCCCCACAAGGTAAAATTTGTATGAAACAAATCATAATACAATATGGGAAAGACAACAACAGTAGGCTGACTGACAGTAGGTTAATGGACCAGTTCCAGCAGTGTTAGGAGAAGGCCTGTTGCTGACACTCCTCTTAGGATGCCATGTCTCCCAAAATAAGCAGCTCCATTCACCAACTGGTGAACTTGTCTACTTTTTATAAACCATCTCTTCTGCTGTGCCCTTCAGGTCTCCAAAGGAGAAACAGCCAACAGTAAATTAGGGGTGGACCAAATTTTTCCCCCAAAAGACTGACAGAAGAACATATGCACAGTGACTGATCTATCTCTTGGTCTTATTTCTGTTCTGTATTAAGAAAAACATGACGTATTTAGTTTTGCATACAGGCAAGGAGCAGCTTAAGAAAAATAAAGATCTTACTGCCAATCAGGTATACAAAATACTCTGATACCTCAGAGATATCCTTAGTGCATCTGAACCTTCCTTCACAGGCTTGTTCCTCTCAAATCCCTTACAGAACTTTCAAAACCAGCTCTGAAGTTGCCTTGTCCTAAAACTGCAAGCTGCTACACATTAGGGTGTAAATGTACAGAATAGGAGGGTTCGGTGGGGTGGCAATTATAGCACAGCCACTGTCATCCTGTTTGGAGGATGGGAGGGGGAATCCACGAGCTCCTGTGACATTAGCACTATTTTCTAATTATACTCTTAAAATACCAACACTCAGCCCTTCAAACTTAAAAGTTTTTCACTTCAGAACTGGAGGCTCTTCAAGCCCCACAAGTCTGTGGTTTGGGATGCCATCACACCCAGCAAGCTACATTTCCTCTTTTTTTTTGTTAATGTAATCATCGGATGAAAGTCCCCGTGTAGTTCAGATTATCATAAATTCAATTTTTCCAGCTGTCAGAACCAAAGATACCTACTCTACGTGAAGGTACTCTTTAAGGACAGTCTTACCTTTGAAACAACTGAGATGCAGTGTAGGGTGACAACCACTGGTTTTTAAGTGCTACTGGAAAGAAACAGCTGAAATCCAAGCATTTCCTAAAGCTACCTACAACACCCTCATTCCCTGAACAGACAGGCCAAACTTTTATGATTTGCACTTTATGGGGCCTTTTCCTTCTGAGAACCTCCCTGCTATCAGCAAAGGTTTTTGAAGCTCATTCAAACCCCAAAATATTTGGAGGTGCAGCCTGAGCTCTGCTAATCAAGGGAAGTGCTCATTTGTAACATCACTGCTTGACTCAGTAATCTCCCCAAAGCCTCCCTCTTTTCTTTATATCTGAAACAGGCCTTTAGTTTTTAATACACCATGAAACCAGGAGCTGATGTCTCCCCATTACACAGAGGGTCATTTCTTTTTGATAAATTCAATCCATGTTACAGCTCTCAAGAGATTAACTGCTGTTACAGCACAATCAAGCAACTAAGGCTTTCTCTGACTCCTAAAAAGTTTTGGTGTTTTTTTTCCCTCCCTTTGTTTGGATAGAGTTTGTTAATTCCTTTATTAAAAAAAAAAAAATGTGGGAGAACGGAATAAGAAGTATTCAAACTATTAAGTGACAATAACTGTTGTTTCACAAGCCTGAGAATCCTCTCTTTTTTTCATGTAATAAAACCCTTTCAGATTCTCTGAGCAAAAATGTACTGGATTAACTTCTATTATGCACCTCAAGAATCTCTAGGCCAGGAGAGGTGACACAGAAAAGTCTCACTAAAATAATTTATGGTTATTCACAAGGGGAAAACCTTCCAGAAATGCAAGCATGCCAGCAGCTCCTGCTGGGATCAGGAGTATCACTTGCAGCACTGCTTTAACCACTGTTTCACCTCCACACTTGTCAAGGCATAAATCTTTTATTATGGCTGGGAATAACTGAATGACACCTGGGAACAGTATTGAGGGAAGATGAAAAAACACCCTAAAGCTTCCCACATTTCCTTAAACCAGATCTATCCCAAATATTATGGTCAGGCTCACCTTAAATATACTCATTTTATGTTCAGAGCATTCTTAAAGTGAAATAAGAGTTGTCCATGCCCTACAGTTAACACAGACTGACTATTTCACTAGTGACCACGTACAGAGAAACTACTGTTCTCACAGTAAAATATATAACCCTATTTAAAAATAAGAAGAGATAAAATTCATTAGGTTTCAAAAAACTAGACTTCAGGTTCACTCTGGTGATTTACTGGTAACTGCTAAAGATGGGCTTGTGCTACCGTGGAGTTTATTGGATTGATGTGCAAGACATTAAAGCACCTTGGGAACAGTAATAATTGTATTTAAAATATAATGAATTTATGTACTAGGGAATATATGATAAACATACAGGCAAAATCTAAGGGTATCACAATCTGAGTGTCAGCCATCAACCTTTGGGAAAGAAGGGTCTGAAATAAAAACATTTCTGTATTTATGCATTTTGTTTTCAACCTGTAGCCCTTCCCTAAGAAAAGGGAGCCCACTGCTAAGCTTAAATTCACTATATAGATATCTACTTTTCCAAAGGAAAAATAATAATCAGCATCTGAAAATCAAAAAACAAGGCAGAAAAACATTAATTCATGTTGTTGCAGGATTTCTCTGTTATGCTGGGCTGATAAAAAAAATTCTAGGATGCCAGAGGATCAAGGAAGCACCTTCTCTGTCTCCCCGTGTTTATAAGGTGTCTGTTAAAAGCACACTGAGTGTAAAAATAAATATTTACAAAAGCGTAACTGTCATCATCATTAATAGAATAAATACTACTCTATCAGACATAAATATTATTTATATATCTCAAGGTAGATCAAAGACATATGCATTTCCATTTAAATAATAACATATGATGACATTTCAAGTACAAACTTATCTCCACATTTGTAAGTCACTCCATTAAACCTGGGACAGAAACTCACTGGGATAAAACCATATGAGGCCTTTAGGAACATCCGTGTGTACGCACTCCACACTAAACTGATAGCTGAGGACACATCAATTCCACTTGGATAAATTTAAATACAACATTTAAACAAACTGAGCACTAAATAGTTTTGTGTCAGTCACGAATATGCCCCCAGAGAAATCTATTCACCTTTATTTTTAGCTACCTCCCACCTCACATACCAATGCCTCGTCTGAGCATTTTCTGCTGATTGAACATTCAGCTCAAGCACAATTTCAAATGTACAGATTTATATTTGACATGCCTAATTACATCTGAATCAGCATTTGTGGTACAACAGGTTAGAAAATACTTCCCATTGACATTTCAAAATGTAGGGTTTGCATGAGACACCTGTGGAAAAGGTAAAACATCTTTGTTCACAGTTTTGCTCCAACCAACTTACCTTATTTCAACATAAGGGAAACCTCACAACAGTTTCAGAGAAATCTTTATGTGTGCCTACATATAAACATTTATATATGTACACTCACACACACGTACATGAAAGATCAAACTTTGGCAACAAAGAGTTGTTATATGAGAGTATTTCTCTGCTTTTCATGCTCTGCCCAGATTCTTCAAAAAATAAACAATATCTGGTCAAATGTTACAACAATAGGTCTGTTTCAAATCCAGTTACACCTTTTCAGTTGCTCAAATTAGTCTCACATTAATTCAACCTTCCTCAGAGAGTTAAAGACTTGAAAACTTCACCAAGTACCTAAATTAAGATATTAAAAAAAAATGGGGGCTTTTTTCTTCTTTTAAAATCGAGAATTTAAAAAATATTCCAGGGAATCACATGGCTTAACACAGCTATTACTTCATTCAGGTCTTTTGTACCTGAAAAATACAACCATTTCTTCTTGATGATTTTTTCTAGACCAGAGTGGGACTGTTGAACTGTACTGCTGCACATCACCAGAATATCAGAGTGGAAGCCACCAGAGAAGTGACAGTGTGATGAGCAGGGGTGGGGAAGAAAGGGATGTCGGGCTACCATAACACCTTTTTGCCTTTTTAACCTGCCGTTTCAGTGGAGGTGGAAACACTTTGTATCTTACCGTTTCAGGGTCTCATCTTGCCTTGTAACACACCACGAACATGTAGCAGGAAAAAATAAATGAGATAAGTAATGTGCTGTGGTATGTCTTTCTACCAATTTCCTCTTTTCTCACAGGAAAAACAAAGAACTGGTGCATCATGTCTTTCGTGTTCCCATTTGACAGGAACAGCTTCCAGGAAAGGATCTCTCTGCGATGCAGGAATGGTCAGGTCCCTGAGCATTTAAAGGTCCTTCTAACTGTTGACTGGACTGCTTTTGTTTCCCATAAAAGAGGCTGTAGCTTGGACAGTACAGAAGTGTGCACTCCACAGCATCCACATCTCTGCTACAGCTTGCATAAAAGACTTACCTGACCTTCAAAAGCCTATCTTTCCTGAGAAGGCTTCTGAAGTGCCACACACAAGGCACAGTAAGGACCAGGCAGATCCCTCTGCCCATGCTCAGGTGCCAGTGCAGCTCTTCTGCACCCCAAAGATATCTGGCTGGAGGGGGACACATAGGATGGACCCACTGCCACTTCCACAGCTCGGGCCACTTGGCCTGGTTACAAATTCATTGAAATGAATTAATTCTTAATTCCACGCTGACCTCAGATATTATAAAGCAAGTCAACCAGAGCAGGGAAATGCTCACTGAAATCTGAAACTGTCTGTCAAAGAGGCGCCCGATCACAGGTTCAACTTCAGCAATCTGTCACTTGAGAGGCAAGAACAAAGCAAATTACTTTTTACAGAAATTATTACAAAATAGTGCCTTGATAAATTATGCTGTTTCAGAAAGGGCACAAAAGGAAAAAAGTGTTATGCCAGTTCTGAGCTCTGTTAAGTCTGGGTCTGGTATTTCACCTTTTTTTTTTTTTTTTGAATGAAGGAATAAGACTCATTTTACACAAAAAAATAATGAAAAATAATATAAAGTATTACCACCTCTGTACCTATGCAAGTAATATTTAGCCTCTTCATAGATGCTTCTCTTGCTGTCCTCAGATTTCTCTGAATTAGCTCCAGGGAAAAGGAAATAATCTTACTTTGAGATATTGACAGGTTTGATCAAGATTCATTTGATATCCTCCTTCCTGCCTTCTGGTGCTCTGTCAGCATAAAAGTTATTTATCAAACACAACTGTACAACAGAAGCATGTTTCAGCTCCATCAAAATTAAGTCTCATGCAAAATACCACCAGCTCTGTCACAAAAAAGAGAAAAAAGGGGATAGAGGGGAAACCCCTGCGGCTGTTTGTTGTTTTCTAGTTTTTGAAGTTCAGATCTACTGTGTTGGAAGTATGAATTCAAACCTTGGGTAGATCCCACTGGAGTAAATGTGTTACTCTTATGGAGGAGTAACTACTTCCATAAACTCATATCATGAACCTGAGTTGGTTCAATATTATCTTTTTAATATTCCTATATTGGGCACCATCAAGTGATAGCATAAAAAATGGCACGGAATATGATATCTGTGGAAAATATCAGTTAATTTTAGACAGACAAAATGGGACTGAATCTCAATACCTCCCGTGCTGTTCCTTTCTCTCTCTACTCAACATACATTTTGCATTTACATCCACTTATTTTGGATGTCACTTTGCCACAAAGATGTTTTGCTCCTTAAGGGTAAAATTTCATAGCCAAAACCTCTGCAAATGTAAGAACTACTAGAGCAAGTGTTCTGTAAAATAAGACCAGACATCCACAGACACTTTTATTGCTACTGGAGGCCACCTCTCCAACTGCCTCTGCCTGACAAGAGTGGAACAACAAGACAAATGTTTTCATGCTCCCTCAGAATATTTTCCTGGACTCCAGCTATTTGTGGGACAGGGATTTCCTGAGCCAGAGAAGGTGCCTTTGCATTTAATGGCCTTTGATTGATTTTTCTCCCATAATTTTTACATGGTAACTTTTTGAACCCACGCATATTTTTAGCATCCACAGTGTCTCCTGGCTAGCAGTCCCACCACTTAAAGGGCAATAAAACAATTATAAAATAGGTTAAAGGAAGGAAATAATTACAGATGTCCTCTAGAAATGTAAGGAGAAAACCACCATCTCACAGCCAAACATTTATGCACCATTTACACTAACTGGTAGTGTAGGAAGTTGGAGGAGTGTAAACCACATAAATTTATTACCTCTTTTTCCCTATATCATGTCTCCTGCAAAACTAAGAGCGTTTATTAGTGAATAATCTAATTGCCCAAGCTTGAAAACATCAAAATGATAAAACTTCTAAAAATCAATGTCACTATATGTCTGTCTAGCACTTTTAGCATGTATTCTTGGAAAGGACCTGATTTTATATATATATATATTTGCATGTGTGTATAATACATATATATGTACATAATAAGTATATGTTAATATACATATGTGATGTGTATGTTAATGTGTATATATGTATGTGTATATATATATGTGTGTGTGTGTGTGTGTGTGTGTAAAAGATATATGGCAGTTTTACAGCCTTAATCCTGGTACTCTTAGGATAGAAACAGAAATAGAAAGGTGGGAATTTTCTCTTTCCCAGGAGATAGAACTCTAACATTGAACTTTGTTGGCACTAGCATTTACTTTAAAATTTTAAAAGCAATGTTACATTTACTAATGGTACCAATTATGCCAATTTAAAATTATGATCCCTTCAAGAACAGGGAAGTTATTCCTGAATGAATATGGCTCCCATTCCTCTTTGGACAGAGGTTGTTTCAGTAGGATTCAATATTTGAAGCAGGACATGTATTTCTTTTCCGAAACCAGAACGACTTCAAAGCTACTCAGACATATAAGATCAGAGTTGATTGGAAAATCCCTCACCAAACAATTTTCTGCTCAAAAATACTGTTCCATCAAGATTGAAACCCCTTCTCAGGACTGACAAGATGTGTGCATGTGCATACATATCTGGGTGACTGAGAAAGTACATGAACAGCCTGTGCTTGAGCACACAAATCCAGGAATGTCATCCTAAAAAACTGGGTGATTGGAAGCTTTCCAGCTGGTATTTCAACAATAATGTTTAAATCACGGATTCTAACCTGTTTCACATTCTGCACATACAGTAGCTGGAAAAAAACTTGGAGCTGTTATGACAGTGCACACCTCAGGCATGATCTCTTCTGGGTAGGAAAGGGGAGAGCTGAAGGACTGGCCATTTTATTGAATACAGTATTCCAATAAAATTATTGTGCTGTGCCATCATTATAAACACTTCAATACATACAAGCAAATTCAGACACTCAAAGAACCTTCACTGCTGCCAACAAGCTCCTGGAAGGAGCAGAATTCCAAAACATCAGTGAGCTGGGACTCATTTAAGCACCATAACCCACCACTCAGCACTTAAATTGAGCTACTTGGCAATTCATCAGCAAATTCATGAAAAAAATACAAAAATATCCCAAAGCCTAGAGATGAGAAATAACTTTTGTCAGTATCATTTTTGGAAGTACCTTGTCTTACATGGCCTAAGCTTTTCTTTTCAAATTTATTATATTTTATGCCATTTCCTCTTGAGTGGCTGATTTTTCTCTGTACAAAATGCCTAAAGATAAACATAGAATGGTTAAAGACAAAGCTTACAGGAATGAAGGATTATATTGCCAAAGGAGAACACAGGTATGTAAACACTTCCAAGCAGCTATGAACCTGCCATTAGGAGAGGAAGAGATCGTTTCATCTCAGAGAATAATGTCTGAGGAGGTGAGATGAAAACAATTACTCTTAAATTCTGCATTATCAAAATACGCTTTCCTGGTACAGGCTGGGAGGTTTACGTGGTTGTTTTTTAAAACAATATATTATTATTTTTAATCTCTATATGTTTGCAGTGCAATGGCCTGGAGAACATAGTAACTAAATTAATTAGAGTGTCGTAAAATCATTCAGGTCGGGAAAGATCTGTAATAAATAATACCTTTGATTTGAAACTTAACCTTCAAAACCAAAGTACAATTAAAGTGAGACCCTTCACTAAACTTTTATCTTAAGGGTAATCATAAGGAATAGTGCCCATTACATTCATAAATAATTTGCTGAGCAAATCAAAGCAATGCCTCTTCTGTAAGTCACCAGGCAGATGAACTGTGAAAGTTAAACTCTTCAACTGACCTCAAGAAAAGCCATTTTTGAAACATCTAAAGTCACTTCAGTTCTGTTGCAAGGGGCTTTCTCATATGATCTCATCCCCAGTGATACTACATTTATTCTCTTTCATTCTAAAGGGAAAAAAAAATAAATCTCACTTCTGATTTGTTTCATGCTAGCTTTTTTCCTCCCCTGAGAAGGTTTAAATACACATTATGAGTTTGGTCGAGTAATCATTCAAAGCTAAATTCTGACTCCAGCCCACAAGAGCTTTGTCTGCATAAGGACCACAGGCTTGGCCTCTTGTGAATACTTTCACTTAATACTGAAAGACTTCTTTGTTTACTGTATTACCAGAACATGCATATGGGTATAAATGGGAGGCATTTATCATTCTCAAACAGTGATGAGGTGGCCACGGTTCATGAAGCAAGCAGAGAGATGAGACTCAAGAAATCTGGGTTCCCTTTCTCATTGGGTGACAGATTTATTTATTTATGACCAAGCAACTGCATCTTTTCCTATTTCAGTGCTCTATTTGTAAATGGTAGATGATGTTTTATTATGCTGCAGAGTGCTTTCAGATTAATGAATTAAATTTCCTGATTGATCATTAAACAAAGAGGCTTCTTTGCAAATATAATCATCAGCACAATGAAATATGAATGAGACACTATTCAAGGGATGCAGGGGAAGCAGGAAATCTCTCAAAGCTAAAGCGTCTCTGTAACAATAAGCCATGGTTTAGTCCCTCTTCACTGAAAACACATTTTCTACAACCGCCAGTTTTGTGGGCCTTAGAGAGAGGGCAAAGTTTGCAAAACAGAAACAAAAGATGTATATAGATAACTTGAGCTCTTCCAGGAATTTAACCTCCCAAAAGCCTGTTGGGGTGCATTATGCCCAGTGCTCTTTGAGTAGCCATGTACCCCACAAGCCCTCTGAGTATAATTACAGGTGGTTTTGCTTTAGCAGCACCTGTACAGTGGAATTTCTGCCTGCTCTGTCCTGCAGGTCACACTGGCACCACACAGCCCTCAACCAGAGCTCTGTGTCTGGCACTGAGGCAAACTCAGCACAGGACAGCACAGGAGGGCAGCACATCAACAAAGAGCTCCCAAAACTTCTCTGGTGTGCAACTGCTCTCAGGTCTGAAAAACAGCAGACTGGCTGATTCCATAGAAGGAAGGTCCTCTCTCTGAACACTGACAGAGTGCACTACAGTGCTCTTTTCAACATATTTTAAGCAAGAATAGGACATGGTGAAGGAGGTCAGAAAGTAATAATCATTATAGTATTCTCAGAGAGTTGCCTTTCCCTACAAAAGCCCGTGCAGTATATTTATCAGAAACACTAAAAGCAATGATTTTCCCGAGTGAAGAGGATAAGCTGCACCCAGCCAGTTCTCAGCATCATTTGAATCCAGGTGATAAGAAAAGGCTATATAAAAGAGTCAAGGAAAACTATGCACTGTGGGTGCAACTACTGGACACTGAAGAAAGAAGGAAAGAAGGGAATTGGAGGGGGAAGGGAGATGGGTATAAACATACCTAACAGGACAGGAAGCAAATATAAAGTAGGTTGTGAAAGCAAATCACAGAGGAGTTTACAGGAGAGCCTAGAAGATCCACCCTGAGGTGAATTTGGGAATTCCCTGGGCTGTCAGGAGCCATTGCCTTCAGCTGCACGGTGACCCACAACACCCGTATGCACACAAAGTGTTGCAAAGACCATTTCCCACCTCTCCAGAGGATGCTGGGGCAGCTTTGCGCCTGCTGCCATCTCAGAAGTGCCCCAGCACTGCAGAGGACAAAAATGCAGGCTGAACACCTCAGCTCAACAAATCTGCCAGGAACTGGCACCTGAGAAGAACTGCCTGTATTTCAGAACTGAAGAGACTGCCACTTCAAAAAATAACATTTCACCTCCCGTAAAAAATACACAACATTTATGCACAAAGCTGAGAAGATATAAAGTATTCACAAAGAATCATTCAGATCATGATTCACTGCATTATTTGAATAATCACTTTTAAGCGGTGCTCTATAATGAATGATGATCTTCACTCAGGGCAAACCAGAGTAAAAAAGCTGTTAGAACTTAAGTAATCCAATCACAGTTCAGTTTAAGCCCAGCAAATAAACATTTTTTGGCTACAAATGTTAGAGCTGCTGGTGGGTTAATTAACACTAATATTTAATTTCCAAACATAAGTTCTGATTCTTTTCACTTCACTGGTAGCTAGGTCTTTAAAACAGAGTTTTAAAACAGACCTCCCACACTTAAAAGCATCATTATTATTTATGCCAACAAATCCATTCATCAAACTTCACCAACTCTATTAAATTCACGTAAATGCAATTTCTTTTCACATCAGTACCATGTTTTTTTTAGACTAAAGGCTTTTTAACATACCTTGCATTAGGAAAAATTCCTCTATTGCAGGTTTTGTTACTTGGCATTATCAATAGGGCCATATGTATATATATATATACATACATATATATTCTGTGGCCTGAGAACCAAATACTTTCCCTGCTCACTCAGCTTAGTTCATGCAGTTTTCCAGTCCCAGCATGGGGTGATCCAGCCTTATCCAGCTCAGGTTAAGATGGAGCATCCCATGCTGGGACAAGTAGCCTCTCCAGGCTTCACCCCCGTGGTTTCCATATGTGTTCATATAAATCTCCCTGCCCTGTATTTTACAAATTCCTCTCCCCAGGCATGCAAAGCAAGAACAGAGTTTCAGTTCTTCTCTTTCTAGGATATATCTATGTATTTATATATATATATATATGTGCAGAGATACAGGTATTAGTATCACAGAAAGAAAAAGATATACCAAGACAAAAAAAGGTAGGGAAGGACAGGTTTTCTTTTAAGGCATTGTTTGGACTTCTTTGAAGCAGAAGAGCAGACCCAAAGCCCTCAGGTCTGCAGTCCTATAAATGTAATAATTTAGGCAAACTTCTAAATTACAGGGAAGGAGCAAATGGTTGCAAACCATTTCAATATACCAGTAACAGAAGCATTTTTTTTATGCATTTAGCTGTAATGAAACTGGGATCACGAGGACTCTGTAAAACACCAAACCAAAAGCAATAAAATCAAAGCCTTCACATTGTCAAAATTCTTCTGTAACAAAACATTTGTGTGCCACTGCTGATATTTTTTGTAACTGATAAAAAAATACAAAATATTTGATCAAGTCTTGCTGCACAAACATTCCATTATGTTTCTTAATGGCGGAACTGGACCCTGAATAACGAGAGCTGCAAAAACCCCAGTGTGTTCACAGCTACTTACATTCCAACCTAAGCTTCAGCAGGACAAAATTACATTCAAAGAGAGAAAATGATTGAAAATACTTTTGCTGATGAAGATCAGGTCCTGTTTTGTTTTGTTTTGTTTTTTTTTTTAATTTTTCTGTGAGATACTAGTTTTAGATTAAGTTCTTGCTAAAGCTTATTAAATTGGTAATTTGAAAGTTGGGCTCTATTAGGAAAATCCCACAGCCAATTGCTTTTTTGCTACTGGATAACATGCACATGAATTAGTATCACAGAAATGTTACATACTTCATTGAAATATCTAGAATTTCATGTTGATGTTAGTTTAGAGGCTAGCCAGGTCTTACCTAGAAGAATCCCACTTGATTAATATTATTAGCACACCAACTGTCTTGTACTTTAAATTACAATATAAAGAAGTGGTTTGAATGACTGACAGAGCTGTTCTCTGGGTAAATTGACTGAACAATTGATTAATTCATACTTTTGCAGATTTCATGATCTGATTTGTGTTGTGATTTTGTATTTCACAAATACAAAAATAAATGTATTCAGTGATTTATTGCACTGCTTTCCTAACTGTGGAGTGGTATGTCGTTTCAGAGGAACAGCATCTTACCAAAAAGTCACATGTTCTCATCTGTCCAAGAGCTTATTGTTTTGAAATGCTTGGCTGTTTCCCATCAAATCCATGGGAACTCCACAACTGTTCTCAGAGGCGGCACAAGCGAACCATGTGGTCAGAGACTTGGCATCCCACATGTAAAGACAAAAGAAGAAATGCACTCCACCAGGCAACCATTCCCTCACATCCCACCTCCACAGAAGGAAAAATCAAGTTTGATGATGAGGAAAGCATTCCTCCTCATTCAAGGCCCGTCATTTTCTGCTGCTGGACTCCAGCGTGCCGTCATCTGTCTCTGTCACAGATTCCAGCGGCTCCCACTGCGAGCCAGCCCTGAGCATCCATCCAGCCAAGCTATTGGAGATGGGAAAGCTGCCTTCCTCTGCCCACCCACTCCCTCTCTTACCAAAACAGGAACACAGCACACGAGCATAAAAAAGCAGCCTGTGCAAAGGTCTTCAGGTCCGTCACAGCATGAGAAGGTGAAGTAAAAAGTTATGTCAACAACAACAAAGAAAAAAAAATTAATGCTTTGATGTTATGAATAGCTGCTGATGCAGGAGGTGAACATGCTGTTTGCACTGTAACCCCTTCTGTCTTCTCCATACCCCTCAGGAACAAGTAGCCACAGAGCCATTGGTCATTTTTACTGCTTTCTCTGCAATTGAACTCCTCCAGAATGAACAAGCCTTTATTTGTTAGGAAACATTTTATTAGAAGTTACAAAAGCCTTGCAGTTATGCTCTTGGGTGAATCTCCAGTGGGACTCTCAAAAATGTTTTATACCTCTATCAATAGTTGTCTCCATAAACATCCCTCTTTTAGTCTTTAGAACAAAATTGCAGTTGTCACACCTCTTCATGCTTTTGACTTGACATTAAAGAAACTCCTAATGGGACTTTGTTGTAATGACTCTGTTACATCCAGGAGTCTGCAGCACATAATAGTCAAGTTCATCTCACTCCAAACATCTCCATAATTACTACAGGAAGGAAAAAAAGTGCTATTTCTTTTTTTCCCCTCCACTAGAAATTGCCTCATATTACTGCAGGCCCTGACTGTTATCCAAAATCAGTACATGATCCTAAATTGTTTGTGGAGAGAATATGCAACACTATTTATTCTTTGGCTTGTTTTTAAATGAACCTGTGGATACAGACAGATTTTCAAGTCATGGAAGTAGTCCAAAGAAAGTCAACAAACACATCCTCAAACACCACAGAACAAGTTGCAGTGCCCCAAATCAGATTTACAGTCTGTAATGAAAGACCAAAAGCCTCAACTGTAGCAAAGCTGACACCTCTAAGATGGCAGGAGTATTTCCAAAGTCCCAGCTCAGAGCAACAGCAAAGAATTTTTTCCAGTCTCCCAGTGATCCCACAACCTCATTTGGATCCCACAGTACAGTGAATGCATGTGCCTGTTTTCACAAGTGTTTGGGCAGGGGGTGTGGAAATTTGATAGGCTTGACCAAACTGATCCAGGGTAAAACCCCCTTCCCGCTCTCAAACCTAAAATCTACCAAAAAGGAGCACAACATGGCATCCGATGTGCCTAAGAAAAATAACTCGGAGAAGCATAGACTCATGGAATCATTAAGGTTGGAAAAGATCTCCAACATCATCAAGTCCAACCTTTGACTGAACACCTCCATAACTAAACAAGAGCACTGAGGGCCATGTCCAGTCGTTCCTTGAACACCTCCAGGGATCGTGTCTCTACCACCTCCCTGCGTGCCTGACCACCCTTTCAGTGGAAAAAACTCCTCCTGATGTCAGAAAAAAAATGAAAGATGCAACAACTCAAAAGTTAAATTACATTATTACAGTGAACAAAGGCCCTTGCAAATAGCAGAAATTCTAAGGCACGGCATGAAAATGATACAGATTAAAAAGACACAATAATTTATGAAAAATCATTGGACCAGTATGCTTTTTATTCTACTATCTGAGAAAATTGTAACTGGGGTCTTTTTTTTTTAGCCTCAAGTAGAGAGAAACTGCTTACACCACCACACATAAAGTCCTGAATGCAATGTAATTTGTTGCATATATTATATTGCATTTGCAAATGATATATCAGAGTATTTCCTGACATTTCCTCCCAAAACCAAGAAAACACCTGCAGGTTGAATGAGTGTTTCAGCCTTGTGGATGTGCAATATTTGGATGCACATCTGGGAATGTGATGCTGACAGGCAAGCAGGAGGTAACAGCTTGACTGCCATCACTGCGACATAGACAAGGAAGATTCCCAACAGATGGATAACTGACAAGCTATAAGATAATCCCTAATTATAAGAGAATTTGGGATAGAGGGCGTGCAGTAATTCAAACACACCGGCTCTGGAAAGTAATTATTGCACTGAAAAACAACACACTCAGTTCCAAAGAAGCTCTTAATCCATGTTTAAATAAACTCTGTACTAAACAGACTTGTGCCTGAGCACCTGCTTTTACCACAGAATTTAGGAGCAGCTTGTGTGCTTTTCAATTAAAGACTAATATTTAACTTTTGGGGGGAAGCAGAGTCTACTTTTTCAGGGAAGAGATTAAAAATTAAAAGGTTAGGTTGTTATCACACTGCGGATTTGAATCAGAAGCCAAACTAGAAATGCGATTGAGCGAAAACTCAAGTGATCTGGATATAATCACATTTCAGCTTTGCTGGGGATTAGGCTGGATCAGCAGCAGGGCTGCAGCGTGAGGGCAAACAAGGATTAACTTGTACTCAGCTCAAAAAACCTCTGCTACCCTCTCCCTCCAAACCTCTGAAGATTCCCCATCCGATACCCTGCTTCACCTTCTGTAAGCGAGTGGCTGGAGAAAGGATGACCAGGAAAACTCAGGAGCTCCCCTGTGCTCCACACACCCCCCTCCGAGGCCACAGCAGCTGTTTGCCTATGGACATGGCATCGAGCAGCTGTTCCCAAAGGATGGGGATGATAAACTGAGCCTCTGTATCATACTTACCCAGGGAAACTCTACGCACACATGAACGTTGGCAAGTGCTTTATTTCATGACCCTCGTGGATTTAGTGGCTAAATCCACTAGACAAAGGCTTTGCCAATCGCTGCACCAAAAGAACCAGCCCACTGAGTTCAGGACAAGATGAAGTCTTTTGGCTTTAAAGTTCATAGAATGACAGAATTGTTAGGGTTGAAAGGGATCTCTGGAGATCATCCAGGCCAACCCTCTAAGTCTTTTTCATGATTTCTGAGGCACTGCTAGGTAAACACTCAGAGCCCTTGAAAATTCAGTGATGTAAAGAAACATCATTCTTAAAATGCTGTATTAAGAAGATTCAGATAGACCACTCACACCTCAAGGAAGGTTCTCGAGAAAACAACAGACCTTTTCTAGTCTGCGACTTCATTTAGACAAGGCTCACCAAAACACAGGAGATGTGTCCCTGTTTATTGTACTTCACACAGCTTCAAATCTCTCAGTGTAACACACTCATTACTACAACTCTAATACTATTATTTGCAGACCAATTCCATGTGAGACCTACCACACACCCAACCATGGACTTGAAACAGCCACCACACTTTTCCCCCTGAATACCTTTTTAGCAGTTAGGCACAGAGCAAACCTGCACAGAAATACCTTCCTTTAAAGACACCATTGACTTATACTCCTGTCTGAACTAAAATCAGCATCCTTTCTTTTCTCATGAGAGCCCATTACTTTTAACTCTTTTTTTTCCTTTTTTTTTTTTTTTCTTTTTTTTAAGAATACTAATAGCAGCATTTAGGTTTTAGTGAAACAGTATAAACAACATAAAATGAGTATATATAATTTACTATGGTGAATTCCACCCCCCCCTTCCATTCTTCTCTCTCCTCTTCTTCTCTTTCCTGTCCTGATCCTTCTAAAAAAATGTTTTAGCTTTCTTTCTTCCACTACCTGCTGTGGTTAGTGTGGGTAAAGAAAAGATACAGAAGCTGATTCCCCTTTCACCATTCATCCCCTCACACTGTATGAGAAACAAGATTAATTGCTTATTAAATGTCAAGCACAAGGAGAAATTTTAGGTCTTTCTAATTCCATCCTCTGTATATTTACAAATACTTATTCCTAAGACCTCAAGGTGAAAGTCCCATCTTCACAGTCAAAAATGTCAGAGACATTACACACTGTAAAAAGGGCAGCTTAATGAATGGCCTGTTAATTTAAGAAGCAGACTGTTCAGTAGTTGTGATTACCTGAGACTTCAAAACCACTTCTTCAGCTAAAATGTCCTGTTTCCTACCCAAGTGCTTCCCCCTCCCTGGTACAAACATGAGTTTTACAGCTGGAACAGTGATCTCGTGCTCATGGTTAATACGCCTTGACTTCACTTGAAGTCACAATCTCCCAGCCCTGCTTTAGCTTTCCATATTATTCTTCTGGGAGCAAAGCCCGAAAATTCCTAGAACAGATTAGAAGAGTAGCTGCTTAAAATAAACTGCCCATAGCTATCACCTCAGTGTTAGGATCACATTACCAAAATCAGAAAATAATCCTGTTAGACTTTCAGGGAATTCAAGTTGCTCTGGCACCTAAAGAGGCACATTACAGCAGACGGAGCTGCCCCTGTTAAACTGGAACTACAGAGTATTGAATAGTTTGCTTGCATTTCTTTTTATAATGACTACATTATGTCATTCATTATGAAAAAAAAAAAAGGAATTCTTATTTACTGAATTCTACAGCATCCTACTATTAATGTGGCATGAAAAAAATGCTACAGAACACATTTATAAATGAAAACTTGGTATACATGCATACCTAAAACTCAGAATTACCTCTTACAGAGATTAAGGGGCTGTTCAGGTTAGGTCAAATTCTGCACGAGTGAACTCTGTATAAGGTTGCAAGACATCAAAGAACATGCTGAATATTTGACTTTATCATGTTTGTCAAACTTAATGTCTTTTCTTAGTTCAGCTGGGTAACAGATGACTGTTCCAACATATTTTACTGCTTTACTGTAATCACCTTAGAGATTTTCTCTTCCTTTTTTTTTCTTAAGAGAATGAATGAATTTTTTTCTTCCTTAAGCAGCAGTTTTGTGTCCCATCCTTATTTAGGGCAGGGAGACAGGGGGATGAAACACACCAAAAAAATGATGCATTCCTGGGGCAAATGCACTGTTGGTTGAAGGCTTCTGGTCCCTGTTTTAGTGCCATTTCTTAGAGGTAAGAGCTGAGCATCTCTAAGTTATTTATTCTGTTATTCCCCTTATCTTAACAATCTCTGCCACATCAAAGAGAAAAGAGTCTATGGGGGCTTTTTACCCCAAACTAATTATGGTGACAAATGATTCCCCTCCTCCTAATTGGAGGACAAATGAATTCTCCACAATATTTTGAGCTCCTGAAGACCACACCTCACTCCTGCATGTAAACTGACCACTACTGGTTCAGGCTGAGCACGTGAAATCACTGCTTTCATTAGGTTTCATGCTATGTCACATGCTCAACCTATTAGAATTTAAGTATGGGTATAAAGGCAGTGTCATTTAAGTGAATTCTTAAAACACCCTGATAAAAACATATGAATCCAAGTGTGAGTGTGAGAGAGACACCCCCTCCAACAATCATGTTACTTTGCTTGAAAACTTTGAAGCAGTCATTCTAGGAAACTTTAATATGTTTTTACAGCAAAAACAGCAGCCTGGACAGGGTTATGAACAAACTGTATGGTTTTTAAAGCCCAACATCCTTTCCTGTCAATTAATTATCATTGTTAATAAAAAGTACTGTTGAAAAATAGCCATAAAAGAAGCATTCCTGGGTGGGTTAAGGTATGATTCAAGAAAGCATTCCAAGGCTGGAAATACCAATGGCAAGTAAAAATACATTACTTCAACCATATTGTTGAAGAGAACTGTCCTGTATCGCTCCTGCAGTTACTCAGGCCTGTCACAGTGTCAGCTTTTACCATATGGCTCTTCCTTCCCTTGTTGAAAGTGAATCTTTCTGTCAAAGAGCAGCTGTTCTAAATTATCACATCGAATTTTAACCTTACAGTGGACAACCACTGAACCCACAGACTCATGACAGTGAAATAGGTTCACCTCCCTGGCCTGTGAAGGATTGGTTTAGGTCTATCTCTGCCTCAGCACAACAGCTACACTAACTGCCGGGGTATTCTGAGGCAGGCAGGTACTTAAAGCTGAAGCCACAAACAAATTCTAGGCCATCAACTTTGCACCTTCTCTCCCCTAAACACGCTGTATGAAGTCCACATTGTCATTTTCCCCTTGTGCTACCAGGAATAAAACCGCGATTTCAAATGTGAGGGGGATGAGACGTTCCAAACGCAACCCTCGTTACTCAGCTTGGGATCTGAAGAAACGGTAAACTCTGATACTTTTCCTGCAGTCTAAGTGTCTCAATAAAGTCTGCTATCAATTGCTGGTTATTTAGACGTCTGCCAACAGCCTGTTTTGACAACAGCTTGTGCCTCACGCTGAGGCGCAGCAGACACGCAGAAGATTCCTGTCGTCTCGAGCTCATCTTTCAAGATGGTTCTTCCTTTAAGAGCATTTTCACTGAATGTTATCAAAACTCACAGCTCTGCCTACAATTGCTCTCTCTATTTAAAGCCTCGTACCAGCTGTCAGCTGCAATGCAAACCCCTGTTAGCCTTTATAAGTCCCACTCTGGAACTAATATGGGATTGTCAAATAGCTCCTTACACAGACTGCCAAGGGCAGAGAAACACAGGCAAAGAGAGCGTGTCCCATGGATTCCCACTGACAATGCAACCTTTGTGCAGCCCTCAGCTTAAGCCCACATTGAAAATCACCCAAAGACACTACAAGGAGGAACATGCTCGGGATGATACTATTAATTTAGTTTTTAATCTTTTGAAAGCCTCCAAATAAGTGAACCCATTAAAATGAAAAGGTTAAGGAAATGCCAGCAAGATCCCCCAGGATCCTCTGTGACAGACAGCCCTGAGGTATTTGCAGGAAAATCCTGCACAGAAAATCCAACAGTAGGCATATTGAACATGTAAGTGTCAGAGAATTAAGGCAAAAAATTTTCTTTAAAAAAGAAAGGAAATGTTTCACAAATCTGTTGAATTGTAGAGAATCTGGGCAGCAGGGTGGGGTGTGGTGACTTTTTTGTCAGGGTTGGGAAAGGGTTGGTTTTTCCATTGCTGGAAAAGCTGATAAGGGGAAATAAGGAAGAAATTGCCAAAATAACGGGGCAGAGCAAGCACTTCTAAACTGGTAACATATCTGGATTAAGCAAACATACAGTGCAACTGTATCAAGTTGCATTTTGTGAGTCATCAAGCCTTTTGCAAATATTTCCATTTTCTCAGTAAACTTTTCCATTTCCCAGAAAGGTTCAAGCACAAAAATCAACACTAAATCCCCTAGTCATGTCATATATTGACACTGTACCACTGAACAACTACTAAGTTTCCTAAGGACACTTAACAGGAGGCTCCCAATCGCTGAACATCAAAAACTGAATAGAAATACTTATAATCACATTTTTAAACACCTCTATACCAATCTCCAAGAAATTTAGTAAAGATTCCTCTCAAGTAACTGCAAAAGGACTGAAAGAATACTTTCTAACATGAGAATGTGCGTAGTGTTGTACCAAAAAATCTCTTTTCTACTCGTTTCAGAAGGCTCCTTTTTAATTTTTTGGTCTTCAGGATGTGTGACAAATGCACTCACAAACCTTAAGATTGAGCCAAAGAAACGTTGCCTTAAAAGCTCGCATTTTAAACCTGCTGCTTTTGATGCACAAATTGGAGAATATTTTCCAAATTCATAACAGTCAGAGAATGTTACATAAAAAGGTGGCTGGGACCTTTAGGAAGCATTCAGTGCAACATCATTCTTCTTCCATAAAAATCATCTGGATATCTATGATATAACTTATATAAGAGTTAAATAAATGCTAAGCAGGAAGGTAAATCCTTGGTTGAGTGCTCTGTTTATGTACTTATAGAATATAAAGCAGATAAAAACAATTAATATTTTACAAATAAAGTGATTCATAATTTATAGCTGCTGTCATTTTAGTTTACTAGCTTGAAAGACCAAGAGTCCTAAAAAGCACCTCTCTTGCTTTTTTAAAATCAAAACAATACTTCAGACCGAAGGACTAAAAAAATACACCTCAAACCTCTGCTTTATAAAATGTGAATCCCTTTTTCAGATTGCATGTAAAAGGACACTTTCTTGACAGTTCCATTATTATATGGTATGATCTTAATACGATCAGTTCCTACATTTCATTAAATATAATTTCTTCTGTACAGAGTCTAAGAGTTAAAACTATCCTCTTTTTAGTGTGAGCAACACATCTGAGCCCCTCAGCTATTTCCAAGGAAAAATGTATTTGCAGTTGCAGCATGTGTGTCCTCCATCTGTTTTCACTTGAGCAGCGTTGAGTAGTTCCACATAGCATCTTATTCTCTTCACATGTAAAGTTATCTCTTTTTTTTTTAACTGATCTAAAAAAGTAAAAATTAGATTCACTTATGCAGAGACAAAACGGTTCTTTAAAGCATAGAAACGAATCTGGAGGAAGGTTTTTCTTCCTTTGTATTAATGAGGCTTTACATATTTTAATCTCAAGTACAGCATTCATTCCACTGAAAGAATTAAGCCATGTATGTGGTGATTCAGATTTAGCAGCCAGAGATGGCATTCCTTTCATATCTCCATAAACTCAGAGAGAGAAATATGATTTAGGATATGCTCACCATACAACCTGAAGCTGAAAAATTTAGTGTTAAGGGAAACCTTGTGAAGTCATTTTTGCAATAACCAGGCACAGTGGGTGAACTTAACCTCTCTCTCCTTTATCCCTTACTCCGTTCTCTCCCATCCAATCCACCTGATTAATAGCTAAAAATTAAATACATAAGGAAGAGCTGTTATTCTACATTCCTTTTTTTTTTTCCTTCCAGCTTTGTTATAGAAAATGTATCAGTCACTTGTGGTTAAAACTTACAACTTTATTACACAATATTACATAGGAAATTTACAGTTCAGACTTACTTAATTCCAGCAACTAAAATTTAGAACTCTACCTTCAAACAGCAGCATGCAGAAAAGGTTATTCTGTGCCTTTTGTGTCATTCTGTTCAAGCTCACCAATTTAATTTTCCATTTGATAACTGGAGCCACAAAGCTTGGTTTTGGTCTAACGGGTCACCTGTTGGAAGCATTCAAAAGAACATTCAAGCTCACTCACATTCCCACGTGCATAAACAATTGCCCACTGCATCCTTGCTAACTAAGCAGATCATGCTGAAAAAAATAACATTCTCCATGTCCAGCTAGTCTTTCTGAAGTGCAGGAAATAAACCAACAACAGAAGAGACACATTCAGGATGGAAAAGATTTATTAGTCCAAGCCTGCCAGTGCAGGATTTCCTTTATCATCTGGTTACTGCTTTTTTTTAAAGAAAACAGCTCCTGAAACAAGGCTTCCATTATTTCTACAAAGAGACTACAAAAAAACTACATTTTCTTTTTCCTACCATTTATCCTCCATTTTCCCATTTATTTTAATGTCATTACCCCACTAATCAACCCTCAGATCGTGCAATCTATTTCCCCTCTCTAGCATTCAAAACAAAACTGAGTCTACTTCTCCACACACAGATCACTCACTGGGCAGGTGATGTGAATGCTCCTTTTCCTGATTTTTGGCCTGTTCCAAACACTTTGCCACTGCACGATCTCCTGCTTTTCTTGCAACTCCAATAGTGCAACCCAAGCCTCACTTCCCTTTTCCAAACTATCACGTTGTTTGAGGACAGAGGAGTCAAAAAAGGATGAGTTCAGGTGTAGAGCAATTCGTCCTTTAAAAAGGAAGGCACCAGTAGAGAGGAAGAGCTGGGAAATGAGGTATTAGAGATATTAAACATGAAAGAGCCCTTGAAAATTGTAAATATAGAAGTCGAAAAGGGAGCAGTTTTCTCACTATACAAGGGCATAAAAAGCCCTATCCCACTGACTCTAAACCAGAAGACTTAAACACAGAAGGAAGTTACGTTTTCCACACAAGACAAGATATGGCATTCCTTGCCATAAAAACTTAGAGATTAAAAACATAAATGAGCCAAAAAATAGACAAATTAACAAGTCACAGGTCACTAGTTTCTATTATACATAGTCTTTCTTACAACAAGTATCTTAAAAGTCAACAGTAGACTGGAAGAAGTTAAAAGGCATACTCAGTAAAGCAGCATTTTATATAGCTTTACATATATTTTCCTTGGTTTTCCTTAGGAATTTGACATTAGTGACTGTCAGAGAAAGAACACAAAGGCAGACAAACCTCTGACCTGATCTACTCTGGCTGTTTGATGGGGAACAAACGGAAAAAGATGAGTTTTCCTTGTTGAGGAAGGAATAGAATGGAGAACACGAGAAATATCAGAAAGCATTTAGTGGGTAGTTCCAGTCAGTTGTGATTTTTTCCCACTAATGAAATCACACTAAGAGGGAAGATGCTCTGAAGATGTAGGCCAACATATGTATTAGTTAAGGGGGCAAACAGAGTGAAAGAGTGGCTTTTCCAGCTTGCTTCCTGACACGTCTTACTGTACTCCAGGCAAAACCAATCCCTCCAAAATACTGAGCAGGGGTAAAAGTCTTTGCTAGAGAAAGTGCTACATCTTAGGCTGTTAAGGTAAAGTATATCACAAATCCCAGAATTCCTCAAAGTGAGGTATACAATTCACTTTTGAGAAGTCATTTCTACACACACACACACACACACTAAAGAGGACAAGGATGGTCACAGTAAAATTCTTTTCCTGACTGACAGGTAAGTATTTTACTGCTTATTAGGATCCAGAACAGGACAATATTCTACCCAACATGAACCTATAAGCTGAGTAAAGCTTACTGGCTTTTCAGATCTTACACAGAGATATGTTATAAAAACTTGCATGTTTTTATATCCACACATATACCAATAAGAAGCCTTATGTCAGCTTTTCCTAGTTGTGCAGAGAAAAAGCAGCCATGGAAACTGGTATCATCTGTGTTATTTGGGGGCATAACATGCCCTAAGAACTTTCCAAGTCCAAAAAAAAAAAAAAGCTGTTCTTAATGAAATTTAAATAGGCTGATCTTTTACCATTAAGCTTCTTCATTTCAATCATCAGTGATAATCTCCTTCTAAAGCAAAATGACATTGTTTTTGGAAACAGCATTATAGAACCAAACAAAATCAGAAGCAGCCTGAATGCAGGATCAAGTAGTAACAGACACTGAGCTGTTAAATGTTTTCAACTACTGGGAAGACAATTTCTGTCATTAATTACTCCTTAAAACTTCAACTGAAACATATTTTTTTTCAGCCCATGCTCGTAACACCATTTTGGATCTTCGTCAGGAACTGCAATCCTGATTCTACTGTCCTTTTGTTGAGAAAAAAAACCCCAAAACGCAAACAAACACAAAAATCCTTAAACCCTAAAAGACAGAGCAAGAGAAAGAGTGAAGGAAAAGAAGTAAAAAGATGCAGCTTTGAGCCTGAGGTCAAAACTGAACCGTTTTCCTGAGCTTTCCAGCTCCTGCTGAGTTACCAATGCTGACAAATGGGAGGGTTTGAATTACTGACTGCTTTTAGAGTGCCACTTCAATCACACCACACTGGAAATATTTGATAAATATGACTTGCAATAAAAGTTAGTAAGACATAATATGTTAAATCAGAATAAACCAGAAGGACCTGTCGCTGTTGTTAATGGCTTCCTCATCTATCACTCCCTTGAATAACAGTGAGTGAGGAAGAAAGAAAAAACATCAACCAACCAACAAAAAAAGACAAAGAGGTGTGAAGAAAAAAAAATAGAAAAAGATAATTGTCCTACGGTCTGATTTTCTGCCTCCCAAATCACATATGATACAGCAAATCACGTATGATATGCTCACACATGCATGTCAACTCCTAATCTCTGCAGAACTCAGCAGGAGCTGCCTTGCCTACACCAAGCATTTGAAAACCTGTTTTTAATAAAAGTTTATTTTATTTTATTTTACTTAGCTCAAATTTGGCTGTTGCAGTCTGTTGCTTTCTGGAGTGCTTGTCCTTTTGTGCTCATGTGTAACCGAAATTCTAAACCAACAGCTTTCAAACATTTACAAGGCCACGGGCTCTGTAATAGGCAAGACTATAAACACTGGATGAAAGAATATCTGTGATGTTATAGCATTTCTATGTGTAGCTATAGGAGGCCCTTGATAAAGCATTTCTGAATAACAAAATATTCTCCCCTGAATTCAGCAACAGAACAAATTAAACTGTTTTGCTTAATATCAATATTAAGCACTTTCAGACTTGGGAACCCAATTTATTCACTGATGGCAAAAGTGATTTAAAATCTACTTAAAAGCAAAATCAAACAAAACACACCTTTAAGCCCTTTCCTCCCAGATCTCCCTGGCATTTTCTGATAAGAAGTCATGTAAGAGTAACAATTTTAGAGTAAACAATTTTTAAAACATGTTAGAGTAACTACCTGTCTATGGCTTGCTGGCTGCACAGGAATTACTTTTTTAACATAAAGTTGCTGTGGGACTGATTAAAAAGGAGTAGGTGCTCCCTCAGCCAGATTCAGAATACTTTAAATTTCTCTTGCAGATACATGGATTCGCGCACACACACGCGCGCCAGTAAACATCTCAGCTACTGCTCCTCCCATCCACGGTATTCCTAGATATTTAACTTTCACTAATATAGTTCATGCCAGACCTTTTGCCACAGCCAGCACCCCTTAAGGCACTCTGTGAAAGGAGGTTTAAGGTTCAACATGTAAATTTATAAAAAGCATAAAAACGTAAGCCACCATAATTCTGGTTGATATCAAAACTAGTAAATGCAACATGCATTTCTCTATCATTTAAGAGATCATTTCTGTGAAAACTCGAAATCCCTGGTGTACTGTTGTTCTTGGGAGCATTCACATAACCACAGTTTGCAGAACCAAAAGGTTTAGAGAAAATTATTTTGAATTAAATACGTGAGCATTTATGAAAATGCGATTTTAAAGTTCAACTATTAATTTTCCAAATGTACCTGCATTTAGTAATTCTGCCACCAGAACAATGCTACATGTTTCTTTCTGACCAATCCCAATTAATCAGCGCAGCTCAATAGCAAAAGTCATACATAGAGCCACAAAGTTTAAAAAAAAAAAAAAACAAATCACATATTTTGACACAAAAAAGCATTTAAGTGAAGTGTGATATCCTAAAAGGAAGTCCAAGAGTGGTACGAGGGGCTAGATTTACTACACAGTGCGTTTGCTAAAAATCAACTGTTGACTCTTATCAAATACTTTCAGCAAATTACATTATTTACACAGTTTAAATGAAGGGCAATTTAAATAAAAGGCAATTTTAGGAGCTAATTTATTTCTCTCAGGAACCTGGAGAGAACGAACACACCCCAGTACACAGCGCAGGGGCACAGGGCGCAGCCCCTGCCACCAGAAGAACTATGAACACGGAGGGCGTTGTTACCTTGGCAGGCAAAGCCTCTTTCTTCATAGCCAGCATTACACAAGCACTTCCCTATGGGCACTAGCCATTCTCCTTCTGTGCTGCAGTACATCTTGGGTGGCTCTTCCTCCTTGGAATGGTTGACACAAGAACCCCGTACCTCCACCAGCGACTGGGAGTCCATGGGCACTGTGTCGGGGAACATGGCAAGGTTCTTGACAGTGAAAGGGCACTTTTTGAAGTACACTCGCACCGAGACTAAGGCAACGCAAGCACCCACATCTTGGAAAGCCAAGTAAAAGCCTTTCCTGCTGATGGGCCCCACCTCACGGACTTCTGTGTTCAGCTTGAGGATCCTGTCCCCGAGGTCCATCTGGGTGAAGCTCTCGTCGGCCGCAATGGTGTCGATCTTCGTAAACTGGTGCTCCTTGAACTTGACCGAGTGGTCATCGTCGGATTCCATATAGTACAGGTTGAAGGTCTCTTTGCAAGTGCCCAGGACTAGAGGGATGCTATTACAGTCCCTCAGGGTGAACTTGAGCTCCACGTAGATCTTCTGAGCCGAGTTGCGTGGAATCCAGTTAGTTCGCAGCCAATTGTTCTGACTGTGATCCATGACATTGCACACTTGGTAAGTTCTGATTGGGGTATAATGCTCATCAACACCACTAATCTCTTCCCACTGGAGACAAAGTAAAAACAAACAAAAAAACAAAAACAAAAAAAAATTAAGATTAACAATTATACCAATAAAAATCACACCTGGATGAAAAAGCAAAAATAACTTTGCTTGGACATCGCTTTAAAATAGATAATACAGTCTGATTGAACTTGCATGTATTTTTTTCCCATTAAAACATATAAACATCTTAAATGGACACAGAATTCACCATTAATAAGTTGGTTTTTACCAAGTTATTTCAAGTGGCATGATGCTACAGTTGTTTGTCATTATTAAAAACCTGTGATTTCTTAAACTATACCCAGTGCTGTCCTCTCAACCATGATTCCAGCATGACCTTCTACTACACTCACCTGAAATGGAAGAGATTCACAAGGGCACCACCACATTTTCACTGTTAGAATCAGCTGTATTTCAGATTTTAAACAAGACTTGAAATCTTACAAACAACAGCCTGTGGCTCCAACTGAAATTCCATATAGTCATAAAACTTACAGTTTCACATTTATTCAGAGCATGACAATTGATTTTGGCTGGGATATATGTACTCTGGATAAACAGTCAAGTTCAGCCCAGTTTCCAGAGCTATTAAGAATTACTTCCAACTTACCATTCCTTGGTTAGTTGATTCTTCTGTGGGCTATGTATGCTATGACACTAAAATGTTTTGTGAAGAACACACAGTCATCATTTGGTTTTACAGCAGTCATCAGCTGACAAACTTACTTGACCCACTGAAGGAATGGGCTTCCTACTTTTTAATTACTCACCAGTCCTACCTGATTTCTAAAGTCACACTTACCAGGGGAATACCTGCTAATCACAGGAAAAAAGAAATCCTATCTATATAGTAAATATTTACTGTTAGCCTTTTACCATATGCAACGAAGTAACTTTAAGATGTATCTTTCTTCACTTTCTCCCTGAATGGAAGAAAAACTGGAGACGCAGAGCAGAGAGAACTAAGGATGTTGTCAGAAATCACTGTCATTCTTGCAGGAGGGAGACAAAGAACTACCACACAAATATCTTCCCTCAAAAATCAAGTTACCTCAATGTTATATTTAAGATCTCAGTCTAATTACTTGTCTTACATCAGCTTCTTCTGTTGCAGGACCTTAGTGTACTGCAGAGCAGACACTGGGAAAGGAAAGGATTATTCCCACTAAGAAAGTGAAGTGCAGAAGTGTTTGCATTTTCTTGGTTTTACAATACAATCATATGTCACAGATATACAAAGAAATAAAAAAAAACAACCAAGTGGCCACATCAGAATAGCATCTGAGAGTTCTCAGTCCCAACCCACTGAGTTAAGAAAGTTTTAATATGACTAAGAGCTGGTCTGTACAGTGAAATTGTCCACACACCACTGAAGATGGGATTTTAAATCATGTTATTAAACCAGCAGATAAAAGCAGTATAAATACTCTTCCTTTAATTGAAACAAAGTTTATTGTAGTTCACTTTACAGACCTGACTGTACACAAGTTTTATCTCTTCCTGACTAGTTCAACAGAGCTTAAAACACGATCTTGGATGTGTCTACAGCAGCTGAAAGGCTGCAGCAAGCCATAACATGCTTCTTTGCCAAAAAAAGCTTGCAGGACAGGGTCTTGCTGAGTCAAAATTACTCCAGCTAGAGCTCACGGCCCCTTGAGAGCATGGCACCACGTGGGAGCTCATCATACCAGCACGAGCTCCTGCCTGCAGCTGGAGCCTGGCTCCCAGCCTCTGCCAACTTCCCAAAATTGAGTGAAGGGCTCTCCTCTGACAGATGTCCCTGTAAAGTACAGGCCTTGAGCCAGCAATCTGATCCCGCTGCATAGAGCCATTCAGATGCCACAGTGGCCTCCAAGGAAGTTGCATGTCCCAGTTCATCTGGAGGTCTTACCTGGACAAACAAAAATCCACTTACAACAATCAGATGAAACTAGACAAGATTAGGTAATGAAACCAAATTTTATGAGCATTTTAAGCAGCTCACACTGATTTGTAAGTCATTCAATGATTTTCTTTTCCATACAATCTCTAATCAGTTCAACATATTTTAAATGCCCAGCGGGAGAGAGAAACAAAACCAGGAACTGGTAGAGTTTAAAATATCTCCACAATTCAATAATTATGATCAAAGCTAAAAGCAGGCAGTACATTGGCAATGATCATACATTGCAACTTTTCCCAGGAAGCCTTTTTATTGGCATCTCCAGGTGATCTTAAAAGATGGTAAACAGATTATCAAGAACATCGAGACAATATTCCTTCCATGCCCCGTGAGTTTTTCTATTACGTGAGGTTTCTCAAACACCTCTATTTGTACTCATTTTAATTTTTATTTCTGTACTTGTAACTCATGTGCTCAACTTCCTCTGTAAGGTTACAATAGCTAACAGTCACTTATTCAGTATTACAGTATTCAGTGCAGTTTTAGTGTGTACACCCACCATTCTAACATGTATTCCCAAAGAGTTAGCTGAAAGAAAAGGACAAGAAGGTAGGAGTTTAAAAGTAAAGGAAGAAATACATAAAAAGGAATAATTATGGGAAATAGTTTATTTTCAAATCTTAGAGAAAAGCAGAGTGTAAAAAAATTAGGATATTCCTTATAATAGAAGACATAGATCTACCTTACAGCAAAAGCTACAAAAAAAAATGCCCTTACTGTAGGTAACGAGAGATGCATAGAGATGAGAAAAATAATTAGAAACAAAAAGTATCTAAGGTATTTTTAAACACGAGGAAAATTCTGATCTGCCAGGAGGTGAGGGGTAAATCAGCTAAAAGAAGAGTCCAGAATTACTACGCTGTAATATTTGTATCTTAGGATACAGAAAGAACAGCATTCTGAGGATGCAGAAACCTAGGCTTGAACAGGTCAAAATAGAAATGAGACAATGAAATGCAAAGAAAAGGATCCAATAGAGATGTGAGATGCATTGAAAAAAACCTTCAGAGGTAAAACAGGTAGGGATGTGTTTCTTTTCAGCTCATGCAATGAGTACAGTCTGCTGCAGTCACCACAGAAACCTACCCGGAACTTAAAACAAAACAACAACAACAAAGAAGTAGTATTTCTGACGATACAATGCAAAATTTTAATTTGTTGAGGCTTGGCTAAAAAAAAATAAGAACAGTTTATGTTTTCGTTCTTCAGATAGGTTGGAAAAAATAAACCAGAAGGTACCAGAGTCAGTTATCCAAGTCAGGAAGGAGTTGGCACTGTGTAATAGTGAGGAGGAAGGATGCTCGTGGGAGTTAGGCTGAGAATTTAAAGAAAGCCTGTTGGATGCTGGCAGAATGACTGTATGAAGGATCTGCACTTAAATCATGTAAGACACTGGCAGGACTCAAACCTAATTTTCACCTCAATTACTTGGGTAACTCTAGTCCATGGGGCATTGCATTTCAGAGGTGTCCCAACTAGCATTTCTTTCTTCCAGCACTGGGCAGCTACAAAACTAATGGATGCTTATCAGTCCTGGCTATGCTTGGACTGGAAATTAATAGCCAAGTCCTAAATACTGGATGGGACTTTACTTTGAGCAGTCCAATAGGAATGATAAATTCAAAATATTTTAAGAAGATCTTTCTAAAAATATGTCAGGGATTCTACAACAGCATGATGTGGGACACACAATTCCTGAATTTATATCATTACACAGTACTTATATATTATAAATTGATGCCTTCAGGCACATTCAATGCTTTTGAAACACGTCCAGGAGAAATGCCATAGCACCACTCCTTTCCCAGCATGTCATTTGGCTTTTGGAAAATGTTCTTTTGTTTGCTTTTCATTTTTTAAATCTTCTTTGGATACTGTTAATGACAGGAAACGAGAGATTGCTTTCAGTGGTATAGAAAAGTCTCAAGATCCCCAGTGAGAAGGTCTGACTCGTGTGCCCTTATCACACTGATTGACAAAGTTAGGCCAAAAAGGGGTTTATTTTCCAGAACAGACCCCAGCAGAGTGTGCTGGACTGACGGCTTTGGTTTATTTCTTCCAATCTCTTTACAAAAGAAAAGTACAGAAGTGAATGTAGGACATTTCCTAGGACGTCATGAGCAGTCTCAGTAAGAAGTTCCCTCTCAATGTGGGAATCTGGGACATGAGTGATCTCCTCACTTCTTTCATCCTGCCTGTGACATCAGTTTTGGTGTCTTGTTATCTGTCATACTAAAAAAAAAAGCCCAAATCTTCAGTGTACAGTAGGAAGCTGAACACCATTTTGTGATGTACAATATAGGTATGCAACTGCATGATCCCAGAAAACCTACATTTCAACCCACGTTGCCATAAAGCCCCTAAACTCCGAAGCATAAAACTCCAACTAAAAATGGAGTTCTGTAATTTTTCAAGGAACCTATGGAACCCAGGTAGCTATATCCCTGACATTCCACTTGCAATCTCAGGGAACAGTATAACAACATTCACTTGCAATTTTATTTTGCATTAAGAACACTGATATGATGTTTTAATTGGTATGAGCACCGTTTAGGCAATGCCCAACTGTCCTCTCACGTAAATATGGCTTTGAAACTTCACCGAAACACCCTCGTGGGCTGGGATGCACCACCCTTGTTGAGTGGAGCACTTAAATCTCTGCTTATTTCTAAACTAATTGTTAAAAACTGGGGGTTTTTTTCCAGTATAATTGCTTTTCACTATGTATGAAGTGTTCACAGAAGCCTCTACAGAACCATCACTCAAATTTTACCTGAAAAAACACATTTTGCTCCAATACTGAAAACTAACCCTCTCATCTACTGACTCTTACTATTCAGTACAGTTTCAGGCAGGGGGAATAAAAAAATCACCTTTATTATGCCTTGCTGAGCAACGACAGGAAAGTCTGAATTCCCACGCATGCTCACCTTCTGCTATTTAGTCAAGCAATTCCCCTCCCAAACAAAAAGATGATGATGACTGGAATCTCACGTTTCAGATCCTCAGTGCATGCAACTTTTCCACAGTTCACTGACAGAACACCAACCAGCTCATATTTTCTCCTTGTTTTAGTTGCCAGGCAATCACAAGAAAAAGAGGTAAACAAACAAGTCATGCCATGAGCAACAGAATTAACCAAGTTAATTCTGGTTTCCTACCAATCTGTGTCTTATGGACTCAGATGTCCAATAAAAGGTGAGTGCAAAAAAGTCTCTTCCTCACTGTGACCATTAATATAATTTCTGTGTCTCTTCCTCTCTCCTATCACTTTTTCATAAATCTTGTAGGGATAAAAGCCTTTGGAAGCCTCTGCTTCTCTGGGAAATTGTTAAAATTCGCCTCTGGTTTTGAAAACTATTAAGCAAGATCTTCCCTTCCCTTTCATATACACACACTGAAGTGCAGATATATCTGTTTATTTCCCATTTTCCCTGGAGATTATGCCAGAAAGAAGGCAATGGCTTCACATCCAAGCCAAGCACAGTTTTTAAAACTGCTGAGTGTGGACACAATAAATTTCTATTAAAATTTTAATAGAAAAAAAATATATACTATATTTCCCCCAAAAAAACCCCAAAATGTTCTCTTATGAGCTTAAAGTTAGGCAAATGAGGGTTCCATGAAGCTCTTAGAAAAAGCTGAAATATTCCAAAGCTGCACAATATTCCTATGAATACTGGGATGACTAATAAGCAGGCATTTGAGCTATTACTCTATATTATGCTAATACCTTTTTGAATTAGTGTTTTCCTCAGTGACTCATTTTAAAAGAAATTAAGAATTTGTTTTTTAACATAAGGAAAAAAAGTTACAGCTTCAGTAAAAGTCCTCAGTAAGAACACAAGGTGGACATTCCTGGCGAAAAGTTCACGCCGTTGGAAATAAGAGACAGACCTTGTGATAAGCAAGACGTAATGAAAGGACTGGAGAAATCAAGGAATAATATTGGACAGAGGGAACCACAATGGAAAAGAAAAACCATCATAGCCATTTGTACCTTTATGAAACAACCCAAAATATCCACAAGTCATTTTCTGACAAGTTTGTGCTCCTGACATTAATTACCTGAAAACATAACTCAAGTTAAGTATAAAACATATTTTATACCATAGAAATGTAACAGGTCAAGACTGAGAGCCTCAGGCATGAGAATATTCACCACTTATCTAAATAACATTTGTATTATTTGGTATGGTTGTTTGGTTTGGTTTTTTTTTAAATGCATAAGAGAACTTGACCTAAAATCTTCCAGTATAACAGGGAATCATATCATAATTCAACATATATATATATATTAAGTCTAAAACTTTCTTTCTCTGTTGCACACTGTCCTACAGTTCAAACACATTTGGGAAACAGATTGCAGGATTTAAGACAAAATTAATGTTTTTGATGCCTCCTTTGTTTTAGCACTTAGATCTTCTGTGAACTTTATTATTGTAATATTAAATAAGTCCAAATCCAGATCAGTAAGCGAATCAAGATTTTCCATATGTTGAACATAATTCTAATGTATTCTACTGAACTTCAAACCAATACACAGAGAGAAAGAACTTTTCCAGTTATTTCAAAGTTTTCTGTAGACAACGGTTAAAATTATGGTGAGAAGTGAGGAAATCAAACCAACAACAAAAATTAACACACACTTTTAGGACAGCTTGAGATTAGCAATAAAATAATTCAAGTCTAAATCAAGAAACGGAACCTTCCAACATACTATATAAAAGCTTAACAAAACAGTAGCAGGATGGCAGAGCTGAAAGCTTGCTATTATCAAAAACCCTGTAATCACCAGATATCCTAGAAGGATGCATTCCAGGCCAGCTCATCAATAGGAAAACACTTTCTTCATACCATCACCAAAGATGCTAATTCAAGACCCATAAAATACCAACCAGCTGAGATCAGAGGACAGGAAATTATCTGCTTTGGGAGTTTAAGAAACTTAAAAAGTACCATGGGAATTTTTTCCCTACATTTGGCCTTCAAAAAAAAAATCAGTGACCTTACCTCCTGGTATTGGCTTAGCCCCAGTTTTTATTTTTAGCTTCTTTTCTTAGTTGCAAACGAAAGGAGAGGAAGTTGCATTGTAAGAGTTTTCTGATTAAGTTTTATACACCCACTAAAATTACCATCACCATTGCATAAACCCTCCTAAGACAGAGACTTTGGGACACTTTCCCCTAATGCTGTTTTACCAGCCTATCATTTTGCATTACCCAGTCATGACTGTTAAATGAGAAAGCTCTACTCTGACAGAAAGTATGTTTATATATTGCTATAAAATTACATACAACAATATTCAACCTAAGATTTACCTGTTATTGCCACTGTGTTCTCCCTCTCTGTTCAGTTCACCACTGATATCTTGACATTTGTGGGAGCAGAAAAACACCCCTGACAGCACATGGCTGTATTCAGGAGATTTTCTTCCCAACTTCAACCTAAAGGTTGGTGTTTCTTCATAACTTAGCAAAGCATTTCAGAATGACAAGACAAAATATTAATATCTCATGTGTGTTGAGAGCTCAGGTGAGATGAGAAACTCATTAAGAGGATCCAGATACCAAACCTCCCCAACAAAAATTGAGATCCAGCATCTTCCCACACACGTAGCTTGAAATTTATCCCAAATTATCCAAAACAATCAGATCTAATGGAATTCAAGCTCAGGGGAAAAAAATAAAATTTTTTCTTTTCTCTTTTTTTTTCCTCCTCCAGAGGAAAATTACCCTTTTTTAAAGACAACCTTGATCCTCTGTCTCTGTCTCAAAACAAAACCACGAGAAGCATTGGATGCACTAATGCATCAGTTTTTAAAGATCTAGGAAGTAAAATGAAATAAATATTGTAATAAATTATGTTCACAAAAATACTGTGACTGTCCTATAGCCGCTAAGCACAAATAAATACACACAATAGTGAGAAAGCAAGAGTACACACCTTCTCATGGGAATACTGAACTAATAATTATAGGCCCGTCTTCGCGAACGAAGAGCCGGGGAAGGTCCTCACCCGCATATGCAGATCAGGCCTTCGAGCCTGCGCAGTGGATTTTTTAGGTGACACACAGTGTGCGCGGAAC
>JAWWES010000001.1:2841168-2868307 GCA_035583135.1 Lophotriccus pileatus | reverse complement strand
GTACAGGACCCAGCACTCGGCCTTGTTGAACTTCATCCTGTTGGAACCAGCCCAACTCTCCAGTCTGTCCAGGTCCCTCTGCAGAGCCATTGCATGTTCTGACCCATTGGGCTGCTGATGGATTCATAGGCAGAAATGCCCATGTGCGTGGTGAGACACACAGAAAGAAATGTCTGTACAATTTTCAGCAGGCCTTTGGAGCTCAGAGACCCAGCCAATGTCTGCCTAGTTCATCTGAAGGAAAGACGTACAGTGCTTGATTTTTACCACCAAGAGAACTGCCCCCCCACCCCCAAATCACGTTTTTCTGATTAGAAAAAAACATCAAACACTCTGCAGCTGGAACCTGCAATCGGGTGGGTGAGAAATATTCTGCAGAGCAGCTTTCGCTAGGCTGGGAAAGGACCTGCCAGTGCTTGAAAAAAGCACATGGATACTAAAAATCCAGTATTAAATCTGCAGCTTCACCACACCCACTGCAAAGGGTACAGTATTCTCATATCAAGGATGGCAGAAGTGAAACACACTGGCTTCTGGAGAGACTGAAGAGATCTGTGTTGTAAGGACCTTCTACACTTCAATCCTCTTCCCCAAAACTTGCAGCCTACTGACTGGCATAGACGTATTGGAATCATTTAGGTTGAAAAAGACCTCTAAGATCATTGAATCCAACCATTAAACCAGTATAATTCCTTTTGCAGACTTGCCAGGGGCTCTGTCCCCAGGATCTGTTCTGCTGTAGTCATCCTATCACCTCATGTGATACCTCAAGAATGACATTAGATAAAAATATCCTTCTGGTGTATTTTGTGATCTTAACAGTAAGGGAATGCAAGACAAATTGCATTTTTGAAATTATGCTTTAAAAAGATTACTTATGTACATATCTGAGGTCTAATTTTAGCAACTTGCAGAACTTCTAAGGGAATTCTAATACAGTAAAAAAACAATTAGCATGATCAAGAGACAGCAACCCACATCACCTAAATGTCCTTAAAGAAAAAATGGGCTATGCATAAAAGTAGGAAACAGACTAAAAAACTGCTTAAGCAGCCTGTGGATTGTGTATTAAACAGAGCTGCCAGTGCCAGAAATGCATTGACTTTGCCACATCCCAGGCACTGTGGGTTCCAAAACAAAACCAAAATCCCCCCTGCATCACAGTGCAAAGGCAGCCAGGCCCAGGGGGAAAACATTGCAAAGCAGGAGGCCAGTGCAGAGCAACAGCTTTCACTGATCCCAGACATTCCATTCTGTGGAGTGTCCCTAGGTGATTTCTAACTGCTATGGTGATGAACAGGCTGAAAGGCAACATCTCTGACATAGGAAACAGAAAAGAGACCAACTAAACAAGACCGCTCAAGTCGCTGCTCCAAATACCCAAAAACGTAACACAACAGTAGCACATTGAATGGACACAAATGCAGGTTTCAGAGCTGAAGTCAATGCCTGGATGAGAAAGAGCTCACGAGAAGATGTCTCAGCTGGGTAGATTCACCTCTGTCTGCCTACTGCACAGTTAGACAGCCCTCCAGAGCATTTGCAGAAGTGACTGGTGTCAGGAAAACAGTCTGTTCTCAAATTTTTATGCCTCCCACTGAAGCTGATCTGTGATCTGAGGAGAGGAGATACATCCTCTACAGTGAAAAACACTGCAATGACATAGCCCACCAGGAGAATGCCTACTTAGAACAGTGTTAACTTGCTTGGGACTTAAGGAACACAGAAGTGTAGCTATTTTGGGGATGGGGCATGGGTTGGAGAAGACTTAACTGCAAACATGAATGTTTTCAGTACAAAGTTTCCTGATGGTGAACTCATGGAGCACAATAACAGAAATTTCAGGATCTAGTCTTTCTCTTCACTGGCAAACATTGCTCCTAAAAAAATTACACCTAACCAAATGCCAGAGAAGAGTCTGGATTCTTCTCATCTTTAAAATAAATGGAACCTTAAACGAGAAGCAAGTGGTAGATTAGTGCAGCAGTGACAAAAGCTCTGATCCAACAGCTCATGAAGGGACTTTAATAAGCCTCCACAGAAGCAGAGCAGTGCTTTTGTACACTATCAACTCCGACACCAGGACTTAATTCCATATTCAGCTTCACACCCCCATTATGTTGGCAATAATTCAGAGCTGGTGAGACAACTTATAAAGGGGGGGAAAAAAGCTGTGTTTTAAACCACTGTAATTTAATGTTAGCTTTTTATTTGTCTAACATCAAAGCCTTTTTTCACTTCTATTTAATCAAAATTAATCACTAAGATTTCTAAGGGAATTTATGTTGGAGATTATTGAAATGAGTGTTTTATTAAAATCTGGTTTTATTAATAAAACACAGTCTGGTTAAGGAATCGTGTGAGTCTGCTATTAGAGACTATTAACTGGGAGCTGGGAGTTAGTCATAACAGTCATGCTGCCAGGTTCTTTGACAGAAAGGCACATTGGGTTTGTTTCTGCTTTGACTTTTATAGGAGTATTCAAGTCAACTAGTTCCCCTTGCACACTAACAGCCACAGTAAATTCTGCATAGTACAGAAAGGCAACAAAGGTACATAGTTTTGAACAGAAAAAGGGTGATCAGAAGGAGACTCACCAGCCTGATTAGTGGTGATGCTGACAGCAGCAAATTGTCTGGAAAGCGTACTCAAGTCAGACACCCCGTTGACTGCATCGATCTCAAAGGTGTAATTGGTGTGTGCCAAAAGGTCCACTACTGTCACTGTGGTGTTGGTGAGCCCGGTCTGGCGGGGCAGGAATCTCACATTGTCGCTGCAGGGCTCACACATCTTGCTGTTTCCTCCACACTTCTTGCAAATGATGTTGAAGGTGACATCTTTCCGCCCTCCAGTGTCCAGGGGCCAGCTCCAGTCCAGGATAACAGACGTCTCGTTGATGTTGGAGATCACGTTTCTTGGAGCAGATGGTGGTCCTGTAAAAGGAAATCAGAGGAATGAGTTTTGCTCTCTGAGAACGCTGTAAAATGAAGAGTAACAAGGGCACAAAAAATACAAAAGTAAAAAGCATAAATAACCAAGCTCTTCCAGTTAGAGACTCCTGAAATATTTCACTAGACTACAGACTTAGCCTATCAAGGACCGTGTTTTCCTGTAACCTCAGGGTGCAGCTGAGGGCTGAAAGCAGGAATTTAAAGCACTAGCTCTCCTCCCTGATGTGAGGAGACCTGAGGAAGTGGATGGCTGGCTGCAATGGGCCATGGGAGGAAGCAAGCAAGCTGTTGTTGAGGCGCAGATGGAGGAGCAGGAATGACAGCCCGGAGCACAATGATGCTACTCACTGGTGCAAGCCATGGATGGAGGGTCTTTCTCAGAGCGAAAGTAATTCTTTTCACACCTGCAGTTCAGAGATGCATCTTCGTAGGTAGAGCTGTGGGGAGGGCATTTGGCACACTTCACATTGCCAGCAGAGGCTTTGTAGAACCCGGGTCGACAAGCTGCAAAACAACAGGAGTGTAGCTTTTAAATTCCATGGACATCTTGATTTTAAAGTGTGACCACTGCCCTGGAGCATATCCATATGTAGAACACAGTTTGCAGGCATTTATAGGCTAAAATTACAGATTTTTCTCATAATGAGAGCTGATGGAAATAAAGCCTCTTGGTAAAATGGAGTTCTTCATGCATTGGCTTGGATTTGGCATTTAATTTTGCCTGGAAAACAAAGCAGTGCATTGCACCACTAAGAATAAATATTTTCTATGATTCATTTTGAGAACTTCACTTATTTTTCCTCTCTTCTGGCTAATTTACCAAAGCCTTGACCCTATCCTGCATAAAAAGCTAACTTTATCCTCTCTCTACTGCCAAGGGTTGCTTACAAGGGCACACTAATTGTAAACTATTTCTCTTCAGTTCATCATGGCTAAGAAAGCAAAATCAAGAACATGATCTGAACAGTGAAAGATCTATTCCATTTCTGAAGGACCACACATCAGTCTCAGTGAGTTGCTTCTGATACTATCGAGAATTTGCATGAGGAGGTTATTTTTAACATTAACCCAGTCCTCTAGGGATGGTGCTTGACCCACAAAAGCTGCTTCTGAAAAACTCTGGGAAGTGGTGTTTTATTTACATTGGCACACTCCATCTGTTTTGAGTCCTGCTGCATCTTAGACTGACTCAGGGCCACATTTGCATCAGAAGAAGGAAGTTAAAGAAAGGAACAATTTAGGAAATAGCTTTTTATGGAAAACCTATGTAGTGAAAATTATGTGTTGACTTTTTTCCACCAAGATCATGTCACCATCTGAAAACAAAAAAACATTTTTAAAAAGACATGATAATCAGATAGAAATCAGCAGACTCTGCTGTTCAGCTGCTGCTTTCCCTCAAGGCAAGTATCCATCTCCAAATGGCATTTCTGAAGCAAAAAATTCTGCCTGACACTGGTCACACACAGGTCTGTGCTCATACCTACAAAAGCCACACACGAACAAAAAGGACCACACCTCAGAACACATTCAGCTTTTGCTACACTTTGGTTCCTCAGCAAACACTGCCCAACGCACAAGCACATCAGGAAAACACTGGTATATTGTCATTACAAATATAATGTCTAAAAGAAGAGTAATACAAAGGAAATCATGACTTCTTTCTGTGTCTGGGCCCTAGACAGTTAAGCTTAGGGACCTGTCACTGAATGAAATGCTAATTTGAAGCCAAAAGAATGGGTTTACCAGTCTCACGTAGCACAGTTTGCAATTTTGCTTATGGAGATGAACTGATTCATAAACATGGCATAAAATATGAGACACAAGATTATGTGGTGTTTTGTGTGCACTCATGAACTGCCAAAATAGCCAAGTCTTTGGATGGGCAAAAAGTCTGAATAAAAATATCATCACCTTTGTAAATGATGGAGGAGGCAGGGAACTGCAGCATTACACTGGACCTTCAGCTTTCACATTACTGTGACCAAAACCAAACTGAGTATCTGGGTAAGGCAAATTTATGGGCTGGGTCCTTGTGCCAAACACCTGAGTGAAATACGCTGACAAGTTGTGAGAGAACTACTCTGCCCTACTCTCAAAGATCCTAATAAAGGAAATCCTCCTCCCCCTGTCCTGAACACAGCATGAGAAGCATGAAGTGTATCACAAGGAAGCACTAATCTCAGCCCCCCCTTCAGCACTTCACAGCCCTGGCTGCAGCTGCTCCCTCTGACTTCCATGCTGGCAAAGCAGCTGGGAAAGACACCTCCTGCTCCAGCTTCTCTCCTGCAATCCCCAGTTTGAGTCTCTGAGGCACGGGCCCAACAGGCAATCTGTGAAAGCAGGATTGCCAAAAATGACCCCGTGGGGAAGTTCCCAGAGCCCAACACCAGCCTGGCTGACCTGGCACAGCCTGTCCACCTTCAGCTGGACTGTCTGGTGTTTCACTCTCCTCAAATGCTGCAAAGGTGTTTGAGGAAATTATGGAAATTAAGCCAAGTTAAGGAAGCCTAAGCCACTCTTACACACCTCCTCTAGGAGGAAATGCAGCAGGAAACAACTGGCTTTTGTTTTGTTTTCCTATTATTTTTGCAGCCTTTTATGACTCAAATGCTATTTCCTCCCAAATATTGCCCCATGATGTACCTTGAGCAAGCCTCTTTGGTGTTCCCCCGGCTGATGGAGGAACCTGCAATGATTTTACTGTCTCTGTTCCCAACTCCAAGACAATGAGCCAGATAGAAAAGAATGGATTCCAATCCTGTTCTTTCCAACACTAGTAACTAAGCAAACACATTAAGGAACAAACACCACACTTCATCTGCCCAGCTAATTACACAGCACTTTCTCAAAAACTCACTGAAACTTACTGCCAGGCATCAAACTCCAATGGTTTTGCTTCTACTCAGCTTGAAGGGACACTTTTACATTTATGGGCAGGCATGCACAAGGCAAAGACGTATTTAGGAATATATACAGTGGATTTTTTTAAAATAATTGTATATGCTAATTTAATATAACAACCAGAAGAAGACTAATAACTTAAAACTGAACATTTGTCACAGGCTGGTCTTCCTACAAGACACAATTTCCACTGCTTTTTAAGCATAATTTAGTCATAGGACTGTAACACATGAGAATTCAGTTACTGGATGGAACCACAGTAAGACTGTGTATTTGGGACACTTTCAAAGCAGCATTTTATCACAGCAATGAACTGAACACAAGTAAACAAGGTTACACAAGAAGCAGACAGATTCTGTGAAGAAGAGAAAGGAGTGAATCAAATGGCTCCATTAATCAATGGCTCTTTCATCCCTCAGGTGAAAACCCACAGACCTCACTGAAGGAAAGGTGCTGGTGGTGTGGGGCCAGGGGAAAAGGAAGAAGAAAGAGGTGCCTGCAGGAAACACGCTGGTAACACGACATCAGGCTTTTTCTTTTCCAGAGGGATAGGGATTTCATGGTTTTGCACTTCATATTTCAGTATGAAGAGATCAGTCGGGGTGAGGGCGTGAGCAGGTCAGATTCCTGCTGTCCCAATATGCCCCAGCAAGGGCATCCCAATCTCATGTCTTTCCCTCTGGCTGTCTTGCACTTTCTGTCTTTGTCTGTCAGATCAATTTAAGATTATTCACAACTACAGGTCAAAAGAGAAAAAAAAATAATGGAATCATACTTGAAATGAAATTCTGGAAAGGGAGGTGCCAATGAAAAATGTTGTTGATGTACTTAATTATTCTTTTTCTAGTCATTTTTTAAATTCTGATATATAAGAAAAAATAAAGCTGTTACTTCAAAATGCATTAATTTCTCTGTCAGACAAATTGGATTTCATGTACTAATGGAAGAAAGTTTTGCTTTTTGAGGTGAGTACCATGGCTTTGGTTTCAGTCAGGTTGAAAATAGCATAGGAACTAGCACAGGAACCCTTCACAGAGTCTGGTATTTCAGCACAGAAACCACCTGTGAACAGCAGTTACTTTTTTTCCACTATTTCCTCTAAAAGCTAAGAAATTTTTACTTTCCCTCACAAGGGGGAATGATGCAAGAGGAAGTAGATGCAATGGTCCAGGAAGACAAAAAACACCTGTAACCAGTCTGATTTCCATCTCTTTCATTTCAGTGTGAGGCTATGATGACTTTGTCAAAGTCTGGTAAGAATTTCAGGACTGTACAAAAATGAATTTCCTTATGCTGTAACTGATGAGTCTATCTCAGTGACAGAGGGGAAGTTAGTAAAGAAAAACAAATGCATGGTAGCCACTGATTAAAAGAACGAGACTATTTTTTCAACAGCAAAGTGAATTTAGCTTCTGCTTGACTAACCTATTTGAGATGAAAACATGGTCCTAACTAAGGGTTAAATTATTCATGTAAATTGAAATTAGTTTTAAATTAAAATACAAACCTGGTGGTAAAGAGGAACATTTTAGTATGCAGACCCTGCAGCCCCCTGCACACAGAGCAGATTCACCAATTCCCAGCTGTAAATACCAACTAACAACTCGAGCCTGTGCTGCCTGAGCCGATGGCTTCCCAGCCCCAGAACCCCAGGCCTGACAGGGCCCATCTCCCTGCACAAGGTTAAAGCAAGTCTTCATTTGCAAATTGACTCACACTCCCCACTCGCGCTCTGCTTTTTGTGCAGGATGCTTTGAGGCAAGGCTTGAGTGCCACAACCCTCTGGAAACGGATATCCACATCCATGACACTGGGTGTTTCCAGCACCCACCAAGTGATGAAAGCTCCCTTTGTGCCTCTGCTCTTCATTAAAACAGCCCAGGCTGAAATGCCACTATGGCATTAATCCACAGCATTATGGAAATAACGGAATTCAGTCATAAACCTGTACAGCTCACAGATAACCTTTCCTCATAGTGGGTATTAACCAGACACACGAGAGCAATCCTGGGACAAACCTCCTGTTTCCTGCAGAGAGGACAGAGAAACAACCCCCGTGTGTGTGGTCACTGTTAGAGGGGCTTTGCAAACTATTCCCACAGTCACCTGTGGGAATGACATGCCAAGGAGCAGCAGCAGAGGTCCTGAGGCTGAACCTGAAGCCCCAGGATGACCTCTGGCTCACCCCGATGCCCACATCCAATCTTGCATCTTTGCACTGTTCTCCAGCCCCTTTTAAAAGTGTTTCCATAGCTCTTTTTTCCTCCCTTGTTCCCTGAGGCACCCTGCTCAGGAGGAAACAATACTTTATAATGTAGGTTTCCTGTGAAATCCCTCAGAGCACTGAAATCATCTTCAGGAGCTCTCATTGTCTATTGATGTATGAAAAGCCACATAATCTATAGGGTTATATGTATGTGTGTATCATCCTCTTCTCACTCCCTCTCCCGGGCCTGTAGGTACCTTCTTGTAGACCAACCTAGCCCAAATAGAGTTCTAAAAATTACTGTGTATTTTTGATTCATATTTCCATGGAACTTCAGGCTCTTGTCATCAGATCTGAATAAATAGTAAGACAACATTTAAGTAAGTAGGTCTCAAAACTAAGTATTACTCCTTACAGTAGAAACAGGAATATCCCCAGAAAGAGGTGAAGATATTGACTTTCTCTCATTGCCAGTAGGAGTCTATTCTGTTTGTTGAAGAAATCAAAACTTACAGTTAAAAAAACCTCACAATTATTCTGTGCACTCTTACATTGCCTTCCCTGTAGTCTTCAGCACATTAGACATAATACCTGAAATAATGACAAAATAGTTGGTGCTGGGAGCAGCTGCAGAAGCAACCCAGCCATTTTTTTGCTAATCATTATAGGCAAATCAATAAACTCTGATGTTGTCTTTTCCGTGCACAAGACATACCTTTTATTCTGAAAATGCAGGCATAAAACTAAAAACTGCATTTTAAATATCGAAGTGAATTCCTACCACTCCTTTCATTATTTGAAAAGTAATGGAAAAATGCAACTGTTTATAAGTTTTCTTTGCAAGAGAAACTACTTCAGAGCGAAACATGCATCATGTCTGCTTTTGCCTCTCTGGACTGGGAAATGCAGTGATCACAGTCAAAGCTGCTGCCAGATTTGAAGAACCACTGCAGCTGTTAGAAGAAATCAGCAATTAACACAAAGACTGATGCAATTTCTTCCCCATCACCAATCTGCCTCCAACAGCAAGAGGCCAACATCGGAGAGCTCAGGAAATCATCTCTCTTCCCTCTGTCCAGCCCCTCCAGCCCCTGTGCCAGCAGGGTGGACTGTGCTGTGTGCGGGGGGCAAGGAGTCAGTGCACTGTGACACTGAAATGGCTCTAGAAAAACACACTTCAGGAAGAGCCCTTTTCATTTTTTACACCTGAAAGCTGCTGCTAGCACAAAAAAAAAAAAAAAAAAAATATATCCAGTAGTATTTAATCTTACTCATGAGTAAATTTCTGCTTTTTCCTCCCCACTTCATATTTTATAGTGATCTGTGACCTTAACATATTTTAATCAGATGCTTTTTAAATTGGCTTTACTCCCAGGTCAAGTCATTCAGCAGAAACAATTCCTGTTCTTTGTTTAATAACTGTTAGTGGCAGACATATTAATTATATGTACATAAGAGATAGCGTTCTCCCAAGGGAATAACACTGCACCTTTTTAGCCCCAGCCTAGAACAGCTCCACGTTATGCCTTGCAGGCTTCTCTCTCTCTTTCTGCAGTGCATTACAGCCACGATTGCTACCAGCAACACTGTTTAAAGTGCCATGTCAAAGACAGCAGGTCGAAAACACAGCAGAGATGCTCTGCTTTGTGGGGACACAGGGACCTTGTTCCAAAAGGGGTGAGGCGTTTGAGCTCCTCTGCAGGCAGTCCTGGGGAAAAGAAATCTTTCCTTAGCAGGGAGACACACCGAGTGTTACAGATTCAGAGTTGAAGCAAAATACACACAGCTCTACCTTAATTCCATCCATACTTAGTGAATCAGCTAAACAAGTACTTGAACTGGCAATTCAGTAAAATCATGTTTATAAGCAGTAGATTTCACTGTTCCTAAACAAGATGTTTCCCTGAATCAAAGATGGACACACTGAGATATATTAAGCTATCATTTGGTCAAACAAAGAAATTCCATGTTTGGGGTTTTGTTGTTTGCTTGTTTGTTTGTTTTTTTAAACTTAAAATAGTCCATACAGAGATGAAAAATAGCTTCCTAATTCAAGAAGCATTGCAACTCCCCCTCCCCCCCCCCAAAGAAATAGCAGGAAAAAAAACCCCACCAACATCAACTTGAACAGGGGAAAAAAAGGTTGTACAAATACACACACAAGGAATTTTAAATGATCGTTCAGCAAGGATAAAAAGCGAAGAAATAATGTTTCCCTGACACAAAAATGACACTATAGGCTCCTCAAAGGCAAAATAGACATAGAATCCCAATAGCTTCAAACAATAAATCCTCGCTATTTCACCCTCACACTTGCAACCTAGATATTATTTCAAAAACATGGAAACATAAGGTTTGATATACCTGTTAATTTAGTTTTTGACAAAGGCTAATTATGTTAATCCTCCATTGCACTCTCCTTCTTGTAGAATATCCAGTGTTTGGTTGTTTATTTTTCATGTTTTTGGTGGCAATGAATTTCTCTGATATTCCCCTCTAGTCTAGGTAGTCAATGGAAAGCGAAAAAATTGATATTACCTTGAGATTTTGGTAGCTTTGGTAGCCAAATCACTGTATCCTTGTTTTTTCTTATGAGGCAGGGAGGTCAGCTGCTCCTGTGTGTCCTTTCTAAGCTATTCCTTACCTTACAAAGGCCTGTCATGAACTTATCTTCTCTGTGATGAGCAAACAAACAAACTTTTCCCGCAGCTTTTATAGGAATATCTTCTAAGCCTTTGATTATACCCATCCCTGGTTCTGCTGTGTCATTTACCAGGTGGAAAATGCTCTCACTCTTTTCATAACATGTTCAATGAAACCAATTGATTTATACGTATGGACTACGTTTTACTTCTTACCCTCTACCACATTTGGGCCTCTGTTTTGTTTTTTTATTTTTGGCAACCCACTGGCAAGATGTCACTGCCCATATCCCAAGCCAAAACAGTTAATTCAGATATACAAAAGGTATATATTTTACCTCAGGGAGGGAGGAAAGGTGGTTTTGTATTGACCAAGGCTGAATGTTCTTTTGCCACTTTCCACCCATGTCAGCACACACAGCAGTCTGCTGCTTGCCCCCATTTTGCAGGTGGAAAAACATTAATGCAGAACAGGCTCCAAATGCAGTGTTCTTTCTTCCAGTGACCCTCTTAATCTAGGTGCTGCCTGGTGGGTTGTGTGATGTTACAAAGAACTCAGCCCAGCTCCCCGATGACACAGGTCCACTACTGCAATTAGCAGGAATTAGTACTTTTGTTAGTAGTCTCAGCAGAGCTGTCAAATTAATTGGAAAAGAAATGTAACAAATGCCTTTCCCCTTAGAGATATTCACTCAGGTCGGAGTTGAGGCATATTGCTTGAGCAGTCTGGGGGAAGCCTGTGTTCCTTCCACCCTTGCTGAACCTGTTGGGTTGAAAAAAGAGGAATATGGCTTCTTGGGCTGTTAATCCAGTACCTGTCACAAGCAGCCCACTGACATAAAAAAGACAATCAGTTTTTATGCTGGTTTTGACTGGGGTAGAATTAGTTTTCTTTATAGTACCTGGTATGGGGCTGTGGTTTGGGTTTGTGCTGGAAATAGTGTTGATAATTCAGGGATTTTTGTATTTTATTGCTGAACAGTGCTTGCACAGCATCAAGGCTTTTCTGTCTCTCACCCCAACCCATTAGTGAGTGGTTTTGTTTTCCCTGTGCATGCCTTTTGTTTTCCCTACTAAACTGCCTTTACCTCAACTCACAAGCTTTCCAACTTGACTCTTTTAAATCCCCTCCCACATCCAACAGAGGATAGTGAGTGGCTGGATGAGGAGGGGCTTAGTTTTCAGCCTGGTTTAAACCATGGCAATTTTATAACACTGACGTATATCAGCTGCTGATAAAGTAAGAATAAAAAGTCTCAATTGATGCCCTGTGACTAGAATACCTACACATTCATTTTTCATGAACTCTCACTTTAACTCATAGTTCTTTCAGTTTATCTCTAATTTGCAGAAGTATCTAAAAGATAGCTCCGTTTCCCTAACTTTAAGATATTTTAATATAATATGCATACAAAGCATACATAAATATAATTTTTAATTCAGCCTCTGGAGGCTGAAGACACAGCCAGATGCATATAAGCCTCAAAGTTTAGGAAGCAAGCACCGGGGATGCTACGCTGTTACAAAAACAACCAACAGCAACAACAACAAACCCCCCAAAAACCCCAAAACCAAAACACAAACCAAAACCAAAAAAAGTTGGCATTTTTAAGCACTGAGATTAACAGGGGATGAAAACCTAAAATTGTGTGGCTATGGCTCATTCAACAAGGGGCTACTGAATGCCTTACTGATAGTTTCCCTGCCAAACATTTGACATACTGCCCCTTGAATTCACTGGGAGGTGGTGCTGGGAAAGGGAAGCTCTTAAGAAGAGAAATGGTGCTGCAGTGGCAGGCATTTAAACCTGGAAGAAAAAGCCCCTTTGGTTTAAGCCACTGTCACAACTTGCTGACATAAGACTGGGATATAATTTAGTGTTTCAAAACAAAGCAAGAATTTGTAAAAGGGTACAAGCAACAGCCATTGCTTTGCTAATGATGGTGTTAATGCCACTTAATGGGTGCATCTATAGAAGTATTTTAGCCACCCTTTTAAAGCAAAATCCCAGTTCTCCTCTCTTGCTGATTCACAATGTAAAGTGTCTCCAGACCACCCAAATATACATATTCCAGTATACTGGAAGATGCACTTCCTGCTACAGGGAGTCTATAGGACCTGACAGAGATATTCTGGAGCAAAACCGGCAGAAATTGCTATGGTGTTGGCACAGAGTCCTTCATACCAATGGCTTCATGCCAGTGATCTGCTCCTACTTGGCCACACTACTTGCTACTGTAGACTTAAGCCATGAGTACCAGCCTTCAAATCCCTCAGTGCTGTCAGCATTGCTAAATTTGTTGGATGTTTCCACAAGCACCAAGTTTGAAAAAGACCTGGTAATGGGAAAAGAGGATGATTTTATTATTTGAAAGCCATTAAACATATAAATACAAATAAACAGACATTATAATCTGTATTTTACCATGTTTAATGGGATGTGGAACAGGCACAGAGAGGTTTCAGTGATTCCTAAAGAAAGGCTTTAAGCAGAAGACCAAAACATTGCAGCTTCATCACTGTCAGAACAACCTCGTCTCTTCTCGTGCCTTTTTCACTGACTATATTTTCATCCTTCCAGCAGAAAGCCTGAAAATTAAACAGTGATGGGCTCTGGGGACATCTGTGCACTGACAATCTTCTCACAGATGAGAGGAAAAGCCCAAGGCTCTTGTAAAACTATCTAACCACTCAAGTGCAGTATTTATAAATTGTATGCTTTAGCAAAATTTTACCTGTTCTTTCCTTGGTATCTTTCATTCTTTTAAAAAAAAAATTCTTAATTACTTAACATGCATTTTCTATGCATGTATTAAAAAAAGTCTGGCTTTGCAGGGTAAGCAATTATCCACTGAACAAAAACCCAATTAAATGTAAATTAAAAAAAAAAAAATCCCACAGTTCAGCATTTTTATTCACTAGCCTGATACCTGTGTGAATCCAAGGGGGGTAGAATCTCAGCTATTTAGAAAACAAAGAATCTGATGTATGCCATTTTACAGGGTATTTGCTACGGAATTAAATCTTTCCTTGCAGAGGGGAAGCTTTACAAAGAGTAACAAAAGGAAGAACTCAATATTCTCCAACAGCATTCACTTTGTGATGCAGAAAATTCATCAGAAGGGAGAGGAAACCAAGTTTCCAGTATTGTTTTCTCTAAAAAAATGATATTGTGTGGTACTATAAAATGTCACATGTTCAATTAACACTTCAATTCCACTGAAGCTCAACAGTAGCAGCAAGTTAATGTTACTGGATTGTATGAGGAAGATAATCAAAGAACAGCATTACAATATATATCATGATTGCATTTGTTTTACATGAAAGCTTTTGCTGTATAGACATTGTGCCATTTTCTGAATGAGGGAACAATATTGGAAACATGATGAATTTAACTACAACATTGTTTTTAATATTCGTTTTCTTCACTTCTTGCTTTAACATTCAAAAGCAGAAACCAAGGAGGTTGAAAGGACATACAAAATCCTTCAAAGCTGAAATTGTTTAGGCAAATCCACCAGGAGATATGAAATTCTTCATCTACCAGTACCAATTGATGCAGAATATGGGCTATGGTGGTTTTTACCCTACTAGAAATATTCCCAGCTACTCCCAGTGGAATCCTTTGGAACTGACTAAGAGGTTTGAGCCATGGACTCTGCAGCTGAGCTGAAAGAATTTTTCTGCTTTATCCTGGAAATAGGGAAGTCAAATTACACCTGGTTACTTTGCTGAGTAAAACTCTGATCACAGGTCTCTTCCTAAAAGACCTATTTTAGTTTTTCTGACCAGAATCACGTCATAAAACCCAATGGCACATTTGAAAATGAAGTAAATTACATGGTAGGATATTGAACCAAAGTTGAATCTAACTGGGTCAGGGCAGACCATTGTTGTCTAGGTATATTATAAGTGATATACCACCACATTGATGTATATAAAACAGGAAATTGGTGCCTAGTAATAGAACAGTAGATTAATTAGCTATCTGAAGGATAGCCAATATATTCATGCACAGGCGTATTTTGATCCGTAATGAACGTCCTGCATTTTATCATATAATAAAGTCTTTTAAACCTTCTATTATGTGCAAAAATTAAAACAAGTTACAGACAGAGAGTAGAGAAAATCTCAGGCCTTCTTTCTAGGTTCTCAGTAGTCCTACCCACAGCAATAGGCAGCAAAGATGGACAACACCAATATTTATTTAACATGGAGTGTACAGCGTATTTCTGACAACAATAAAGGTTATGTTGCTCAACAAATACAGAGAAGCTAATTTCTCCAGTGAAAACAATCAAGGCAGGAAAGCTTGTTCTTGAAAAATTAAGTTTTAACCGAAATAATTTGCTGCTTGACTTTGGCCACTGGTTTCCAGCATGCAGAGCATTGAGGGCTTTTTGTCACAAATGATTCCACTTGAAAAAATGGCCAGTTGAACATCCAGCAGTCAACAACACTGGACATCCAACATGAAACTCCCCTTTCAGACCCTGTTCCTTAAATCAGAACCACACTAAGATAAAATGAAGGTAATATTCTTGCTTGCTCTGCAGAAAACATCCCAGGCTACACAAGACACTACCGTTTTAACAACAAACAGGATATAAAACCCAGAGCCAAATGAGCCCCTCGGAATCCCTGCTGACTCAGAGAGGAGAACAGGAACAAGGTTTGTTCGGGACTGGGTGGTTACACCTCTCACATTCTCTGCTAACCACTCGCATTTCTGAGAACCCAGAACTGAGAGACCAAACTCTACACTGCATGTAAAGGCTTTGCAGGCTGATTATAGATCCTATGTAAGCTTCCCAACTCCATGCTTGGATGTTATGTGTACCACAGGTGGATCTGAACTCCCAAGGAAACCTGCTACTTGGGTGTTGCTTGTCCAGAGCCTGAACAAGTATTTAGGATGGGGTAACACTGGACTAGAGGTCATTTAAACTGTGTCTTTTTGCAAAGCCGTGCTTCAGCAGATCACAGACTCCCATTTCACCCCAAAAACAAAGAGTAGGTGTGTATCTCAGTTGTAAGCATCCCATATACAGTTTTTCTCCTATTTAAGGCTCTGTGCTTCACACAGAGGAATCCAGTTAGTTGAAGTATAATAGAAAACTCACAACAACAGGTACGAAAACATTCATAAATGTGCTCTGAGCCCAAGATAAACCTCAGTGTCCATGTAAGTCAGCAAAGCTTTTACACGTTCCTTTTAACTTGCTCCTCTCCTTGCTGCCTGTCCCGCATGCCACGTTAGAAGTACACAAGAAGTGATTACCACAGGCAAGTGTAACTGTATGTCAAAGGTACTGTCAAAATGCATTAGTGAAATGCCTATTACAGCCTAACTAATCTGAAATTATCTTCCCTGGACATGAATGGCACCAGTACTGTGGTCTGCTGTACTGGCATCGTCTATGACAGACTTCCAGAGTCACAAACCTGGCACTGCAGACCCCAAACCGCGCCTCAGCAGCTGATCAAGCCCTCACATCCCCTGCGTGGTGTCAGGGAAATGGCACACACAGCCCTTCATTTTAGCTTGTTCCCACCTTGTAAATTAACTGTGCAGTGAACCTCTTCTGGACTGCCTTCAGCACTGATGAAATACCCGTGTCTGAGCAAGGCATGGCCAGAAACGTGAGGGCAGGTACAAGGACAGGGAGCTTCCTCCAGCAGCATCCCAAATTTCTCTCTGCCACGTGGGACAGGAGTCATGGGCTGCTGTGTTCAGCTCCAGTTGTGAACTGGGGTGCTGATTTGCACTGACCAGTCACTTCCAGATACAACCAAGATTCACTTTCTAAATGTTCCCTTGTAAGGAAAACTTTTCTTCTACGTTAGGATACTTCACGGCTGAAGAATGGTTTGCTCCTTTCCCACTTCTTGGTTGCAGTGAACACTCGTTAGAAGTGTGTCCAGCAAACACTTGAAGCACTCTAGCAGCAACTACCCTTGTTATTCCTGACCAGTAATGTAACTTCAGAGCTGTAATACTTACAACTGATTTAATAGCTGCCGACAGTCCCAGTTTAGACACGAGTGATGCAACACTTGCAAATTGGTCTTGAATCATATTAATCCTCCCTGTTGCCCCCCAAGCAGTTGGAATGTTACTGGGCATAAACAGAGGTAAGGAAGTATTTTAGGAGATAAGGAAATGAGTGTTGAGGTAGTAGGCTTATTTGAAAATAATAGGAATTAAATGGGTAAAATGCTAATTAAAAATTTTTAGACTCTCCTCCTATTGTTGCTTCATGATTATTTTCTACTAAGATACCACAGTCCAAGTAAAAAGTAGAAGTAAAAAGTAATATCCTTCCTATTATACGGGGGGGGGGAAATAGGTTGTGATTTTCCTAGCCAAATATTCTGTAAATCCGGATCACTAAAATAACTTGGTTTCATAAGAGCTCTTGAAACGGTTCCAGCTTAAGCAAGAAAAGATTTGGCCTGGATGAGCAGAATCCATCAGATTATTCAGTCTTTATATCCACTAAATTTAACATTGGCACTTTGGGGATGGACTCCCAGAGATGAGGCAGAAAAGGGCCAGTTCAACAGTGCCAAGTTCAGTGGTGAAAAACTTGGAGTGACAGCCTGGTTCTCTAATTGTCAGCAGCAGGTAGCAGCAGTTTTTAAGCAGCAAATTAATATGTTCAGGGGTTATGCAAAACAAGAATAATTTACAACCAATTGGTATCGGGAGCAGGTTTAATCAGACATGATCTAAAAGTTCTGAATTCCCATTAAAATAAATTGGAACTGCATTTGCTTCCACACAGCCTGATTTTGACAGCAGAAACGTGGAGTGTTGGAAACAGATTAGTAGAAGCTTGGATTTATCTACAGACTTTATCTCTCTAATCATATATTCAAGACTGGGGAAATTAGTATATGGAATAAAGGAAAAAGTTCTTAAAAAGTTACTATACAGGCCATGTTTTTGCCCACATGTGGAAAACCCAGTTCAACTCTGAGTCTAAGAAAATCCAGATCAGCTACTGAAGCAGTGCCTAAGTTCAGAGGTAGATAAAGAGAAAACACAAAAGAAGAAGTGAGGGGAATAAAACCAACCCTCTCTGTAAAATTTAAGGTTTTTTTCCAGAAGTGGCACCAGTGAAAGGGAACATGATCAGATTATAAAAGGTAAATAATCAGTCAGCATGAGAGAAGCAGTTAAAATTGATCTTGCCCCTGGGGTGAGACTGAAAGTCCCCTCAAGGTCCCACTTCAGTTGCCCTGCAGGAAGGTCCTTCCGTACTCTCTCTCACCTCAAAGGCCAGGAACTTCTTGGACGGGCCCTTAAAACCCATAAAAAGTTCTTCTGCATTAACAGATATTCACAAATAGAAAAACAGGCCACAAAACAACAAGCACCCCGGATTGATCACTGTGAGAAAGAGAACACAGGACTAGAAACCCACTCTCCTCTATTAATTCTACCAGGACCCCCATCTGTGGTAGTCCCCAGATTTCACAGAATTACAGTAAAACTGGATAAGGCATATTTTTACCTTTCAGCAATTGCTATAGAACACTCTGTGTATTGGTATTTTTCTTAGCTATAACTTGATCCTTTAATCTGAAGCTTTGCAGTTTTACAGTTGGCAATAAGATACGATCACTCCTTCGCAGCAGCCGAAACACAGTTCTAATGGACACATAATAAGAAGTGCTTTTATAACTTCATGTTTTGGTAATTTCTAGTGAAACATGGATCACCTAACATATGCAGGAACCTATTCAGGTCCATGACTGTAAATCTCTCTGCACATCTTTTGCTTTACAGTAGTTTCTATCAGTTTATCTCAAACAGCTTCTTAATCAATTCCGATTAAAACAAAATTAGCCTGAAATTAAGCCAGGATCTGTACAAGAGTAGCACTAGCTTAAAGAAATCAAGTTTAACAACCACTTCACCTAAAGCTAGACAGTTTGCTGATGCAAACTTTATCATAGTTATTATATTAACAAGAATATAGAGAAGAAATTCAAGTAAGAGTTTCTCAGAACAACATCCCCATATGTGCTAGCAAGCACCTAGTTAAGCTGTTGTCACTAATCAGGGCAGCAGAACATATAACAGAAAAACTGGTGTGAGCCAACAGGACTTCCTGGGACACACAGATAACAATCTGTGCTCAAACACACACTGAAAAATGGTTGATTCTGGCATTTCTGAAAATTCCATGGGAAAATCTTAACACACACTGGAAAGAGGCCAAAGGCATAAAAAATTCCACAGTAGTAGTTTAATTATTTAGTTTCTAAATTTTAGGACAGGACTGTTGAGTCTCATCTCCTCCTATTTTTAATTTTCCTTAGAGGTGGTGGCTAAGAAGGATTTCCCAGTTGTACAAATGAGACTTTCATTTTCACAGTTGCCCCTAAAGTACAACTTCCACCCAGCCACCATTCTCATTTTGAAGCTGCTTTACTCAGTGCTTTATTTTTCTTTATTACAAAGTTTGGTGAATGCAGCTCTTTCTAAGGTAACTTCCAATTTGGACAACAACTGATTTCTGTTAGTTGATCCATGATTCAAATGGCTCTTGCTAACTGATATTTGCTCAGATTAATATGAATATACATTTAATTATTATGTATAAATACACGTCACGTATATAGATAAGAGGAAATTTATAGGAACTAATAAATTCCTGTAGTAACACCAGTTGTGGAAATTTCTGATGAGGGAGAACAATGCATATATTCCATTGTTTACTGTTTTATAATAATAAATCTGAGAAACACAACACAAATATTTTCAGCATGTGTATGTTGATTTCCTTTAGCTATCTGCTGTTTAATTAAGCTAAAAATGCAATGCTAAGTCCTTTCATTATCCTTACCACTAATTTTCTGATGAAGATCTAACACAGAAGAAAGATAGCAGCACCATTCTCTGGTTTATTTTGCTGGTGAACTTTGGTGTTCACAATGGATGAGAGAATTAAAAGAAGAAGGAAAGAAAAAAGAACAAGAAAGAGGGGGGAAAAAAAAGGAAAATAATTTTGGGACAGCACTGCCAAAATACAGAATAAGAACCTGCACAGGATACATTTTCTGAGATAAAGGGGTAAGGTGGTAGAACAAGCACATGAATTGCCTAATGTGAAAACAAATGCAACCACATTCAGAGACAGACTGGAATGTCATCAAGGCAGTCTCTGGATTCTCCAAGGACCACTCAGCAACTCCAAGGATATTACCCATCCCCATAAAACCTTCTGGGCTAATGCTATTGCAGACGTGGCAAACACAGTTGACAAGACTGGATAAATGGATTTAAAGCTTCAGTCACTCCATATGAGGCATTTCAGAGAAATCAAGGGTGCCCAGAGAAGGAGGAGCTAACCAAAAGCAGACAGTACTAAAGTAAGGCCATAAATAGGGATATGCAATGGGATAATTCTGCAGAGACAAAGCCAATAGCAGGCCTGTTGAATGATGAATATGTTGAATGATGTGCTGCTTTGAGGCCATATTTTTGAACTTCACGGAATAGCAACAGTGAAGATACAGCCAGAGAATCTTATGTTCCTGTCCAAACTTTAAAAAAAATATCCACTGTCTTAGGAAGAAGATGGTGACATTTCTGTTTTGCAGTTGAAGAGTACATTTAATTTGGTCCATCCACCCGGTACCTGGTGGTGAAGTGCACGTGGACAGTGTTTACATGAAAAAAGGCCACCAGCTCTGTCCAGAACAGCACTCAGAAAGTGTCAGTAAACCAAATGCTGTATTTGTGTAGAAAGTCTAATTTTTTAAAAGTGGTCTCACTGGCTAACCAGGAAAACACAGCTAAAATTTAATATTATTCACAAAAGCCTAGGAAGCATTCATAAAAAGTGAGGCAAGTGAAAGGGAAAAATGCCTGTAGTTGAGAATTAAAGCTAACATCTTAAAAGATGAAAAGGAAAGTACTCAAAACAAATAGTGTAATGATTTGGCAAAGGAGATTCTGAGATCACCATTTCAAACAGGGGTTTCAAGGTTGGATGTGACAAAGAACTACTGTAGAAAACTAGCAGTACTGTCATGTAACAACACAAACCTAAGTAGACAATTACTCCAGAAGCTCCTTTTTTAAGCCCTAATCTCTCTGAACCTTCCTTTCAACCTTCGCCGTGACATGATTTTGTTCCAAACAAAGGAGCACAATGACCCTGCTCCCTGTCAGCCTCCAGACAGGCGAGTGTGAGCACCAACCACCGAGCCATGGTTACGACTCACACCTTGAGAGCTCCTGTGCTGGGGCCTCGCCCGGTGTCACTCCAGTGCCCTGGACAGCTTTGTTCTCACCAGCTCTGCTCCAGGGGCTCCCAGAATGGTTGAGAAACGCTGTTGCAGCACTTCCCTGCCATAATCCTGGCAGGAGCTGCTGTTGTTAATTTTCTGCTTTCCTAAGAACTAAATTCATTATTGTATTTCAAGAGGCATGGCAGATGCTGGACTGGTGCTATTCATGCAGCCACAGAGCGATGAGGGGCCCTCCTTCTGCCCAAGTGATGCAACTGCATTGAAAGTTTATATCCTTCAATCACGCTCTTTAATCCTAATGTTATCATAAATAAGATGTTTCGGACTCTTGTTAAAAAAAAAAAAAAGTGTAGTTAGAAAAATATTTTAAAGGTAGATTTCAGACTGAGCAAAGCATTATCTACAGTCTACTGTTCATATTTTCAGAGAAGACAGTGAGGTGCTTCATTCTAAACTTTTAAGATTAAATTAGATAAAAACAAGAGAAAGAATAAGTTGCAAGAACAAAACAAGTACATACTGCGACAGAGTCACATGAATTACAGCAGAAATATTTTGTTTATTATTATTTGTTTTGTTGGCTGTGGAGAGTTAGAAGTTCTCTCCCTTTCTCTGATTATTTGTTTTGTGTGTGTGTTTGGTAACCCTAAAGAAAGCTGTCAAGGTAGCAGCACAGGCAACCCCAAACCCTTCACTTAGAACTCTATCACAGACAATCCAAGTTAAATTCCTTCCTTTTAATTACCATTCTCAGTAAAGACTAAGAAAATTAATTTCCCTTTTGACATAGGAATTCCTTATTACATTGCCACTAAAATGCTCTTTCAGTATTTCTTGTTTCCCACATCACCTTTCCAAAACTCAGCACACCTTTCTGAGTTTCACCCTTGCATGCAGAGCACTATTTTAATCTAAGATCAAAGGCTTCACAGATCCAGTGCTGCTCTTTGACTTCCAGAAAGCTGTGGTCCCCAAATGCCCACAGGGAACAGACAAGAAGCATTTTGAAGGGAGACACCAACTTGTATTAAACAGTAATGAGCTGCTGCCCATTACTGTCCAGTTTGCACAAAAACACAGAGGGAGTGATCAGCAAGACAAAAATGCAGTCCAGCTTACTGTGTGTGCCATTTAACCATTCTCTTATTTCAAATATCAGTCAAATAATTAAAAAAAAAAGAAAAAAAACCCAAAAAACAAAGAAAACTCCTGCAACTTGCCATATTGCTGCTGAATACTCAGCCCAGGAGCACTGCAGGACTTGTCCCTTCCAAATTGGCTTAGCTGGATACTGTGCAGGATTTGGAGTTCAAATATCCCTTTCCATGCCACAGCCAAAGGCAGGAACTACCACAAATAAAGTGTTACACTCAGGTGGTCAGAAACACGTGTGAGTGGAGGCAGAGAGCTGCAAGGAAGAGGGTCAGCTAAAACTGAAGGGTCAGTTGCTGCCTTCACAGTTCCCAGCTCAGCAGGCAGTGGAGGAATATCTCATGCTGAAAACCTGCTTTTCTAAGAGCCAGAAATGCCAAGATTAGGGTTTCTCCTTCCTTATTTGTTAGGATAAATGTAAGGGTTAAAACTACACGTGGAAGTAGCTCTTTTTATGGGATTTCTTGTGGCAAATAAATTAACACTACTTGGAGTGCTGACTGGTGCTATAGGATAACCAGAGTAATTAAAATGGAAAAAAAAATAAAAGGGAAATTTCATAAGGCTTTCCTTCATATAGCTCATTAACTCAAGCACTGGCAGGTGCCAGTATTAATTCTTCAGCTCCCTCTCTTTTATTTAGTTTCAGAAATAGGCCTGACTAAACACAGTTGAAAAGAAGCAATGGTGCAGGCTGCAAAGGCTTTGTAATTAACACTGGAGAGAAACAGATGAGAAAGTGCTGACTATATATTACAACATCTGAGATCACACTACACCAAAAAAGCTGCCCAGCCTCCTGTGTACAGCAGGGAGAGGAATCCAGCAAGCTTTGTAACAAAGCATCAGTGCTGAGTGAAAAGAGCATGCCCTGATTTATTTCTGCGTACATCAATTAAAAATACTCATCTCCTCACAGAGCAGAGGGGCCTCAAGTGACAGCAAGTCTCCACAGCCACCCAGGACCAAAAAAAGCCCACCCCAAACCCAAAAATCAATCAATCAGATGCTATGCCTGTGGCTCAGCCTGGGTGTCAGCACATTTTTTAAGATTTCACTGCCAGCCACCTCCCATTTATCTCCACTGACTGGGCACTGGAACTGTCACAGGGCAGATTGTAAACCTGCTCAAAATACATCAAACAACAAGAAGTTCGTCAGAAGAAGAGATGTTTCCATATCTCATGCCAGCTGGGCACCCATGTCACATAAATCAGCCCCAGCTTTTAGCCAGGCACAAGGAAGTTCTTTTCTTTTTGCTGTCAGCAAGAGACAGAGTTATGAAGTACAGGCAGTGATCCCTGCCTGAGTAATCTCATGCAGCATTGCACTTCTAGGTCCTCAGTGGTTTAATTACAGCTCTTCAGACTAAGTACCTAAGTTGCCTAAAAGGTATATTCAATGTGCAATCTTGTACTGATCTCATTATTCAAATATTCTGTAAAAAATCCCATTTTTTCCTCCCTTTTCTTCCAGGCTTGGGCTTTTGTTCAGGACTAAAAGTGCATTTATGAACTTTCCTTAAGCATCTCTGCATATACACCAAACTATTCTACATAAAGAGGTTCTCTGGGTGTAGACCATCAAGATTTTTCTCCAAGCCAGGCCTCAGGAATGCTGAAGAAAACAGGTTTTTGTGTAACTGGGATGTTTGTAAGTGCTCTCTCCTTTGGGAAAGGTAAGGATTAGTCTTCTAAAAATTATGTGCCCAGTGACATTCAACATTAGAGATAAACTGCCAAAGGCATCTACTCACAACATAGGACCACCAAGGGGTTGGTTTGCTCACCATAATATAAATACAAATAATAAATATAAATTAAATTATATATTAAATAAATATAGAAAAAAAATAACTACAAAACCAACAGCAACAAAAGTGAGTCCCTCATTGCCACTGACTCAATCCTGAGTATGCCACCTGGTTTCATCCATTTTCCCAGCTTTGAAATAAGGCCTTCAGATGCCTCGGAGAGGTTGTGTCCTGTTAGCAGAAGGTTTTAGAATTTCCTAATATTGAAAGAGTTTATCTGTGAAAAATGCTTCTTATGCCTGAGGTGCTTGTTAAACTTCTGACTTTTTTAAGAGCAGTTTGATCCATTTTAACTCTTCTGGCCTTTATACACTGAATTACATTCACTTACATGGTCAAATGCCACCAATTGGATATTCTTATGGATGATGCAAAAAGGATATATTCCTTCTGCTTTTTATCACTTTGTAAAGGTAAGGAAACGTGCAGCACCACAGGTCACAGACAACCAGCCAGGATCCCAAAACTTTAGCCTCCAAAGCAAAAAAACTTATGCTGCTATACTACATTCTAGCTCACATTATATTCCTTGAAAAGCAAAAGCTTTACTAAATCCCTGTCACCAGACATTGAACTTTGAGAGAAGACATTGCACTTTTATATAAAAATAACTCTATTGCACCCCACTCAGTCATAAACATCTACCAAAAAATGCTGAAATATATTTTAAAAAGAATTACAGATAAAATATTCAAGTGCAAACCCCAAAACCTACCACATACATGTCAGTACTGAAGATTACCCAATACCAAAATATCATCCTAGCTTTGCCAGATGTATAAAACAACAGCATTTCCCCTCCATTAATGATGGGCACATCTTTCACAGCCAGTCAGGAGGTAAGATGCACCTCATTAATACTATACTTTTCATTCTAAACACGTGCCTAAATGAAGGAAAAATGTAATTTCTGGGCAGGTTAAGTATTTAAGTGGTAACATGCCTTCTGTGCCACAAATGAAGTCCTGTGGTACCATGTCGGCATTTACAGCCCTTTCCACAGACTATCCTAAATAGCTCTGGAGCATATGAAGAGTAACCTCCTGAAGCACTTGTATTGCCCCCAAACACAGTGGTTTTCACACAATGAACACCACTACATTAGGGAATATTTGCACCAGCAACATTTTTCCTACAAGGAATTGAGAGACAAACAAAAACTTACACTTAAAAAGACCTACATCTGTAATGGAACAATGCTTTTGTATCACAAGTCTGAAATAATGTTTGCTACTAAATACTGCTTTTGTAAGCCTTTTGCATTCCTGCAGGAACATTAAACACACACTGCAGTAGTTACAATGGTATTTATAGTTAGAGGGGGCTTAGAAACCTGTTTCAACACTGTATATTATACAGGCTGAGTGTGGGATTTTTGACCAGCTCTTGAGTATTATCTCCTTTATAAGGATGGGAATCTGCAAAAACACATAAATATTGGATCCTTTGCTCTTTGAAGCATAGAGATTCTCTCTTAGAGAGCAAAGGAAAGGATCCTGCCATGCTTTAGTTTCTGAGCAAGGTTTGGGCTCAGCCAAAGTCTTGAGAAGGATGTGAGGATGTGCTTTTTCTGATGTCACAGCACTACAGTTTGGGCATGTGCTCATCCAACTCAGTTCCAGCTGGATCTCTCTTCAGGACACTGTTCCAGCCCTGCACCCAGCAAGCCATAAACCCTGTTCCACATAATTATCACCTTGTTAAAACTAAGTCCATGCCAAATTATTTCCTCTGAGAGGTCACTCCCCAACCTGTAATCCAACATCATCTACTCACATTGATCAGGTCTAGCAAAAAAAACCCCGCTTGGCTACTCCTGCCAGAGCACGGAAGCTGTCAAGTCAAGGTACTGAGATCTTGCAAGGAACACAAAAATCATCACTGTTTGAAGCCCAGCTACCACAGATAAAGCTTTTTAAACTGTTGACTAGTCCCAGAGTCATGCCAAACTTGCTGCAAAGAATACAGATGCACTATCATAAATCATACAAGCAGAGTTTCAAAATCTATAATTCATCTCTACTGGAAGTTCAAAGAATGATTCCTCAACAGCACAACACATACTTTGACGTTTTGGCTTCTGAAAATGCACATGACACCTGCACAAACACGACTCTTTCTTGAGTCATGGCCATTTTAAGGAGGTCCATACGGGAGCTGGTGCCAGGACAACTGGCACATTTGCATTTCATGCAAACCACTTGTGCTAAGAATGTGCTCACACATCTACAGAAAAAAAGCAGAAATAGAGAGAAAAGAAACAACTCAGCATTATACAGGAAATTAAATGGCATTCAATCTCACCACAATTACTGTGGAAGTTGCTCTCCAGCAGTGATAAGAGCTTGGTACCACAGACAGGGAACTGAGGAAGAGACAGGGGGATTCAGCTCCCAAAGGGATCTAAAGGAGCCATAAACTTAACCACCCAAATCTCAGGGGTGTAACTATGAGACTAGAACTTCTCACCTCTTAAAGGAAAAAAAAAAAAAGATACAATAAAGCCATTGTTAAACTGATCACCTACTTAGTCATCATAAACATAAATATTTCCCCTCATTTTTTACAGAACTCGTGACAACACTTCACATTGGAATCTTGTAAAAACCACTTCAGAAAAACAAAACACAAAAGATTTTACTCTTTGATGAAGGGAAAATACTAATCCCAACCATATTAAATTATAAAGCATGGCCTTATATCAAGCAAGATGCCAGAACCAAATATTTAAATTTATCATAAAAATGCCTAGAGAGATGTTAAGACAACTTTCCCACAGTCCAAGAAAAGCCTTAAGAAATTTACAATCAGACAACAGTAAAAACTACTTTTTGCTAAGCTTTTTCTTTTGAGCTCCTTCAGGATCAACTGGGAACTAAACTGGGAAGATCCTGGAATGTATGCTGAAAACCAACTGTATTCATATAAATAAACTTTCCAATTAATTCAAAACTGTTATCGTTCAACTCAACTATTATTTACAACTGTAGTGGTCTTCCAATTACAAAATTAAAATCAGGACTTGACCAAAAAAATAACTACCAACACCACAACCCCAACTCTACAGTGACTTCCAAAGCAACCTCCTCACTCTTCTGGAGTATTTTATCAGTGTTATCATAGAATCACAGAATCAACTGGGTTGGAAGAGACCTCCGAGATCATCAAGTCCAACCCTTGATCCAACCCCACTGTGATTACT
>JAWWES010000001.1:2784618-2841068 GCA_035583135.1 Lophotriccus pileatus | reverse complement strand
ATGGATTGCCTTAAGGGCTAACGAGCACCATCTTGCCCGGGGAGGCCCTTGACCGGGAATCGAACCCGTGGTCTCAAGGGTACCAGCCCTGCGTCTTAACCACTAGACCACCGGGGGCTCCCTTACTAATAATTAACCAACCTGCAGAAAGATGAGTAAAGCCATCTTTTCCCCCCCATTTCTAGCTGCCAGACAGATGAGTACTTCATCATCAAACTTGTAAGGACAGCTGATTCTCACCCTTCTGCAAGCAAAATCCTCTTAATCACAGTGAGGTGAAAAGGTCACCACAATGAGGAAAACATCTGACTTTCTACCATCTGAATCCAGCATTCAAATACCCATTCAGAGCCTGGACAAGCAAAGCATTTACAGCTTTATTTTTTTTTTTTCTAGGCTGCATGTCCCCTGGAGAAACAGGTTTCAATCTTATTTATCTCACAGGTCAAGCAGGCTTTCTGAGAAGTTCTCCACACAACAGTCCCCATGGTGGAAATCTGTGCTGAACCATCACTCAAATAAAAGCACCTTTCTCCACGAGCACTAGGTAAGATTCAGCCTTTAAGTGTAGCTGGTTTCAGAGATGGAAATGAGTGGCTGTTTGGTACAATGGGTAGTTCAACAAGGAGAAATTTATCCAAGGTGGAACTCCCCCCACGCTGTGGATGTGGCAATCTGGTGAAAAAAAAAGTGTCCTTAGGTAATTATAGCTAGAAATGATTTCACACAATGCTACAAGTAATACTTCTGGCTATAGGGCTCATAACAATAGGCTTTTGCTTATTAAAATTTATTAATATTTAATAATACAGATAAAAATAACCAGGTCCTCCATCACTATCATCTTCACCTAAAGCACAATATTGGACGTAACCACACAAGGAATGATGGGAAATCTTGACAAAGAAATGATCATGGCATAGTCATTCAAGAACGGAAAGAATCCACTTCCCCAAACTATTTGCTGGTTAGGAAATATGAGAATAGCCCTTGTCCACGTTATGCCTCCATTTTCTAACATATAGATTAGGAACAAATTAATAGTGGGGGAATATTTTTGTTACTGTTTTAGTTATTACTTGGACTCTAACAAAGAGTTGGTCATACCTTCATTTAAAAAAAATCCAAACAATTAGCAAACACTTTCAGAAGCATCAGCAAGCAGGAATTTTTAGGCATGAAACCATTACTTAAATGGGAAAACACCACTGCAACAGAGAAAGTGAAAAACATCTGTGGCACAGGAGCACCTAAAATTCCACATTTGAAAAGCCTCTGCGGTTTGTTGCCTTGTATTTGGCACCAAAACACAAAGAGTATTTACACCAAAATGCATAAAACAGGTGGATAATATAGCATTTCCTTGCTAGCCTGGCCTTCAAAACAAGGTATTTTTACACATTTCCTACAGAAATCCCAAACCACTCCACGTTCTCCTATTGCGATGAACACAACACTCAATGTACAGTGAAATTCAGTAGTGTTGTGCTGGATGTAACTGCAAAAAGCACCAGCTGCTGTATTAGGAATGGCATCCTTCCAGGTCTCAAATGTCTTATTTATATACAATGGAATCCTTCCAGCTGTTTAATATTTAGGGCTAATAAATATAATTGGCAGTACTACTGCACAAGGGCAAGTAACACAAATACATACAAAACTACTTCCCGACAGAAAACCTGACTTGTTCTGAGATGATTAAACCAAAGATGGATACAGAGTTCTGAGCACATTTTACATTTCTGCCTTTTTTTTTCTTTAATCCAAACAATATTTGCTTGTTTTCCAAGTGCAAAACTGAACAGAAAAAAAAAGATACCAGGCACTTTCACACCAGCTGCTCTGAGACCAGTGTTGCCTTGAACCAGCATCTTCCACAGACCATGAACAAAGACAAATTGGCCAGGTAGAAAGACAAGACACAGCACAAGTTTATTGATTCCTTGGAAAACGCTGGATCACACCAGAAAACAGGCCCAGCACAGCAGCCAGTCGAGAAGTGATACTTATTCCCACAGGCAAACCTTCCATGCATGGGCGGGACAACCTGACCTCTCCCAAGCAGATTAACTCTGTGTTGGGTGGGAGGTGAGTACAATGTGGCTGAGAATGCAAACACAAGAGAAGACACACTCCAAGATTTATGCCCCTATTTCCAGCTTTCTGGCAGACTTGATGTTGGCAAGGCCACTACATCATTATCAGAGTAATTAATGCTGAATGTAGCAGTCTTTGCTCCAACTCAAGATGGTCAACAAATCCAAAGAGCTGGGTATCTTCACAGGCAGCTTCCCATACTGAGAAAAGCTTCAGGATCTGTGGCCTCCAGCATGATAACCCCCTCCAAGATCACAGCACTAGATGCAATCCTGCACAGCAGAAGGCAAGCACTGTGACTCTGTCCCTTCTGCAAGGCCTTGATTCCACTGGAACCTCTTTCAACTCCCTGGCACAACCCAGATGGAAAACTAATCTACAAATGGAAATGTTTAATTTGCATGACTGAAACACAGCTAATGCTTCGTAACTTCATATGAGAGAACAATTTAATTTGAAATCTTAAACAACTTCTGTGACAGCTGGAGCCCAAAATCAATTCCATAAAAGGCTGCTCAGTGTAATTACCATAATTTAGAGGTATTTGGGTTGTTTGGTTTTCACTTAGATCACATCTCATTGCTTTTTTGATATTCTTCAGCTAAGCAGCTACACACTCACAGATCATCTCCCAGCTTTAGCACCACTTCTTAACAGAAACTTTCTCTTTCAACCTCTTTATTCAGGCAGTTCAGAACAGCATCCTTACCCACATGGAATGTCCTTCCAGTTAGGTACACTAAAGGTGTCCCAGAAGGACTAACATGGCCCTCACCTCCCTAAATCGGCTCAGAATCAACTAACTGAACCTAAAGAGGTTCTTGAAAATCAATCAGGAGCTCTGCTGTTAACAAAATACATGAAGTACTTAACACTGTGATCTTCTCCTAAGTCATCAATAAAACACAGTGTTTTTCCTCCTAAAATTGCCTCTTTATTCCTGTTGAAGGAAACACACCTGCTCTTTTCCTAAAGAAAACAACATCTGAAATACTGTCTCAGCTATCACACCTTGCCTTTAATGAGTACAAGACAAAAATAGGCATGACATATACCTGAAAAGCATCATGTTGCTTCCTCCAATCCCTTGCTTGGGGAAGTACTGAAAAAAAAGGGGCAATAAATAAAAATAGTACATGTATTACTTTTTAAATCTAGCTATTCATATAGGGTCTTCAAAACTAAGCACATGTTGAAATCGGAGAAGAGTCATTATGCTTAAAAGGCTAAGTTAAAAATACCTCCAAAAAGGTTATTATTCTTTTGTCAACTGCTGAGTCAAAAGAGAAATTATAACTATATTTTTACTGTAATTCTATGGAAATTAATTTCTTAACCATACAATTAGGAAAAGTTAGTTCTCTGCACATATTTCCAGTTATTTTAATAGAAAAATATGTTTAATACAGGAACTCGGGCCTTGACATTTCATATTTTCTAAAGATAAATTCATTTCAGTTCAACAAGAAGGAAGTAATTAGGCTGGGAATTCTGGAGATAGTCCAGAAATCTTCTCAACCTCTGGCTAAGATGCTCTTGATTTCTCAAGGCCCTAAAACGTTATTAAACAATTACTTTTCCTCTGTCAAGCTAGGGATGAAAGAGGAACTCATGACTAATTTAATATGAGATAAATAAACAGAAGTAACTCAACCAGGACTTTAACCAAAGACTCTTGAGGAGCAAAGGCATTAGCTAATTTTCACAGGTCTACACTGGAGATAAACCATTTTCTGAAAATGCTCTATTCATTATTTGACAAACTGTACACCTTTAGAACTGAAAAAGAGTAAGCATGTCACAGAAATACACAGTTTGACATGTAGAAACAAATTTTAAAAAAAAGGAAAAAAAAAAAGAAGGAAACAAAAAAGCCTCAAAGGGTTGATCATAATCTTACAGCCATTGGGCAGCTTTCAAACAGGTTCAGCTTTGAGTGAACAGAAGCTCATGAGATAAAACAGCTCACAAACACCCCAAGTAAAACTTGAAAAGAAATCTGCTGTTCACACCACATTACCTGTGTCTTGCACAGCATTTCTGCTGCAGACCCCTCGGTCACAGGTCACTGCAAGGCCAAGGAGGAGTCAAATGTCTCCTGGAATAGGAGACATTCAATCCTAAAAATATTGTCCTATTTTAGAGAAGCCTCACAAAGAACCTCAAATTCAAATCTCATTTGATAGCTGTATTTGTATGCTTACTGTGTGAGAGGTTGAGAGACATTAGCAGGAACCTAAACTCCTGACCTGTAACCCCACCAGCCAAATTCCTCCATGAGACTCTATATGTAAATATGAGGCTTATATTTCATTTTCTGGCTTACTGTGCCATAGTGGAACACAGTGGGCTTCAAGAAATGCACTACACTAATTATTATCATTGGTATCAATATTTTATTGCAGAGATTAAATATGGTTCAGAGAATTATTGGAAAGCTAAACATTGCTCGTCAGCTCTTACGCTGAAAATATTTTTATAGATTACCTTTATTTACTTAACCTTCATTTCTTGATCATAACTACCTTGAATGTAAGCACACTAAGTGAAATAGTACTGCAGTTTTTGTATCCAAACATACAAAGTTGCCTCACTTTTGAGTCCTGTGGTCAAAAAAATAAAAAGAAAAATTAACTTTGCACTGCTCTCACTGAGACACTGATTACATGCTGTGAAAAGCTCAAAATGAAAACAACTGCACAAGAGAGAGGATTTTTTTTTTTTTTAACCACAAAACACAGGGCTAAATATAAATGAAAGCCTGCTGGGAATGTGTATCGATAAATGGGAGCATGTTTGACTCAGTTCTCTGCACTTGGGACTGCAGACGGGGGGAAAGAAAATAAACCAGACAAGGATTTCACTGTTTTGTTTATTTTGCTGAATCGTGGCTCCAAAGGTTAAAGTTTACACACCACTAGAACACAATGAGACCCTCTATTTGCCAGCAAGGTACCCTGGCAGCAGTGACCACATGGTCCTCCAAAACGTCCTGACAATGACCTCAAAAGTAATGGGTGAGTCAGAGCTCAAAGGACGAGACAAACTAACCCTCACGCCGCCTCATCCTCCTGGTCTCTTCCTGCCCCAAGGTCAGGAACTGCGGCAGATTATTTATGTTTCTGATCAAGACTCGATTTCAGGACTCTGAGATAAGAACAGCACAGGCTTCCTACGTGAGTTGAGACTTTGAAGTCCCATAAACCAGAGATAAAAACTACATTTTAATATACTTGGTTAGGAAAGCTGCCATATGTGGGCAAACGTCTTTCAGATCTTCACTCGCTTCCCAGGGTCCAACTGAACATGTTGTGAGCATGAAATTCAAAGCCCACAGAGAACCTGAGCTGTCAAGAATCTTTGCATGGCTGGAATCAGAACTCTCTCCTACAAGATGGATGGGACCTAGTGAGAAACCCATGGCATGAAAACACTTGGAATGTGCTTCAAGCCACAGGAAACAGGAAAAATTCAGTATCACTGCTGATTTATAACCCATGAAATACAGCTAGTAATGCAGATTTACTGATATGCAACCAAGTTCAGAAGTGCATTTCATTGCTGTTCCATATTCACATGTCCCAGAGCCAACATCCCAATTGGCAATGTTTTGGGAAACGAGAGCTACGGCTTGAACTGAACCTACATGTCACTCACAGCTTACAACAGCAGAAAAAGAGATGCAGAACAAAGGCAGCTGATAATCCTAATATGCAGAGTTCCCTTTTTTAAATTTAAATTATAATGAACAAAATTATTACTGATGAACCTCAGTGCTGCTACATCCAAAACCCGAGGAGACAGGCAAAAAAAGAAAAAAAAAAAAAAAAAAGGTGTTACATAAGCACATTGTCTTGAGGCCATCAAGCCTCATATTTTATATACCAAAATTTCAAGTGGTAAGATGAACACGTCTATCATGAAAATAGCAATTTGCCCCCCCAAACAGACCAAATGCAAATTTGTTTATCCGTATCATTTTGTCAGAAAAAAAAAAATGTAAAAGGCAGGATTTAAAACTAAAAACCCCACAACATCCCTTTGAACTCAGAGAACTATTTTATGCAGGTGATAATAAATACTTTATGTCCAGAAGTTCTAAAATTTATACATTAAACATTCTGGAATATTCTGGTCTGCTAATCTTAAATGCATTATCTCCTACTATATGTAAAACTATGTTCCTGTAATCACCCTGCACCTATTTCACTCCATAAGCAAGGATACCTCCAACAGGAAAATCATTCTGTTGCCATTATTGGTAAGACAGCAATCATTTACTTAAATTGAATACAAAAATTAGTGAAAAAGTTGAAAAATCAGGCTTCACCAGCCTGAATATAATTTATCCAGATTTAACACTTCATTCACTTCTCTATATGGAGAGATTTTGGAAAGAAAATAATAAAGTATTATTCACATGTCTATTATGCTATAATCTTAGAAGACATTTCTTAGACTTAGAAGTACAGCCAAACATGATTGTGTGGACAGAGAGCCCAAGTAGTTAAAAATACAAGAACTTTTTCATATATATAATCAGGCATCATTTTTCATTGTAAAGGCCATACTCTATATCCCTACACTTATAGCTATGAAAACTCAGTTTCCCACAAAAAGTGCTGGACTGACAAGAAAAGACAAAAGCCTTTTGCTTCGAAAAAGAGTGAGGAGAAAGCAAAAGTACAATTTAGTTATGATTTATGTTACCTTGCACTTATGCAGGTTCTTGAATTCAAGTATAAAACCATAATTTTGTTATCAAGAGTTTAAGAAGGTTTTGGTTGGTTTTGTTTTATTTTCTCTCTGCACCAACAGCAGACAAGACTTCAAAAAAGAGGCCAAAGTTAGTCTCTGTTTACTTTTGCTGTTGTTTTTTCAGGGTTACATGTTGGTTTCAGCAATGGTCTTGCTTTATTCCCTAGAGGTGGAGGAGTGTCAGACAAGAAAAGCAAGCAAAACAGTTTCCTAGACAGAAGTTTGACAACTTTTTTGCAATATTAGCAGAGAAACAGAAAAATCGTCATGCAATATATAAGATTAATCACACAAAGTCTCATCATGAGCCTCCCACAGCTGAAACTTGTTCACATGAAATATTCAAATAATGTTTATGAATAATCCCAGCTCAAACAATTTTTTTTTTTACAGAAGAAACCAAACAGCACAGAACAAATTATAAACTGTTTGTACTCCTCTTTCTCAAAATTCAAGGATATTTTTTTCCAAGTGAAAAGAAAACAAAAATACAGATTTTTAGGGAAATATAAAGAAAAAGTTAAAAGCATAAGAAACCTAGAAGAGAAAAAGGGGGAACAAAAGGATGTCAGGTTTACAAGACCAGGCAACAAAGATGACAGTAAGTGACAAGAAAGATGTAAAGAAGAATGCTGCTGAAAGGGAAAGAAAAGGGAAAAGAACAACTATTAAAAAATCTAAGACAAGAGTAGGTATGACTCAGAAAACATTATGGACAAAAGAGATGAGGAAAGATAGCTGTTACTGAATCAAGTGAGAGACTCAGAGACAAAGAAAGGATAGAAGCTGGTACTCTGTACCAGACATATTCCCAACCACTTGGCAGTGTGGGGAAGAACCAGATAGATATAATGGAGGCCAGAGAGAAAGAGTGAAGCAAATTCCAGCAGCTTTCCAAAAGCTGGAAGGCAGCTCCTAATTAAATCAGAGGGCTGTGACAGAATATAGAGGCAATACAATCAGGTTCTTTGCCATCAAATTCCACGTGCAGAGCATGACAATTTAAATAAGACTGACAATTTTGCAACATTCAAGATGGGACATTTTGGGCAGGAGCTTCTGTTCTTCAAGATTGTCTAACACAGCGTTCTGAGGCATAAATTAAAATTCACTTACTGTTTTTCAGAAATAACCACCATCTGAGTAACGCAACACCAAGCTGAAATTAAAACACCATAAACAAAATATCCCATTAAAATATTCTATTTCTGATGCCTTTTCCTTGTGAAGGGTTCAGAAATGTGCATCTGACCTCTAATCACCACTGACTCAACTTGCACAATAAATGTAACTGTGTCTTTACAACAGCTTAAGTGCTGATTCTGCTCTGCCCTACCTTCCCTTCTGCTTCCTGCATCAGTATTAAAGTGCCAATTTAGGGAGTTCAAGTGCTAATGCCAGTTCCTAGGGGAGTAGGGAAGACCCAAGAAACCCATCAATAATGGGTCCAATCCTGTTCAACACCCAATAATGATCTGGATAGTGGGCTGAGAGCACCCTCAGGAAGTTTGCTGAGGACACAGAGCTGGGAGGAATGGTTAACATGCCAGGGGGTCATCCTGCTATTCCAGGAGACCTTGACAGGCTGGAGAAATGGGCTGATAGGAACAGCAGGAAGTTTAAAAAGGTGAAAAATAAAGTTCTGCACCTTGGAAGGTACAACATACTTGGAACTTTTACTTAACATACTGCTACTTAGCAAAATTGGATTCCTCTGACCATGAGCACATCAGCAGCTGACCCAAATATAAGCCAATCACTTTGGTAAAAAGACATCTAGATCTACAGACTTACTTCCTAGAGTCCTTCCCCTTCCACAGTGGTCTCACTCCATGACTGCAGCAAAGAGTTGAACATCCAGCACCGCTGGTTTCCTGCATAATTTACAGAATGACCTCATTCTGATTCTCAGGAGAGCATCCCGTGCCTGGCACAACCATTTGACCATGCAAGTGAAATTGTCCATCTCAGCAGCAGCAGCAGCAGCCAGCACAGCACAAACATCAGTAAAAAAGCACCAGCTTGCAGGGGATTTAAGGTGAAACCAAGAACTTGGTAACTGCACTTTGCAGAATCTCAGGTCACCAAGTTCCTTCTTTAAATTATGATGAGAGAACTCTGATCTCAACCGAGCATGACAAACCAGAGTATGCACTGAATACCTGCACAAGGTCTTTTGTTCTTACATAAAAGCACTTCCACAGACACTTTCTTCCATGATTCCTCAGACCCAATCACAGCGTTTTCCACAAGTCTGTACCCTGAGGGCCCCATCTCCTTCATCAGCAGGGAAAGGATTCTCAACTCAGAGTGGGAACACCATTTCTATGAACTATTTCCAGGCTCTACTTGGCAGCCCTTCATTTAAACAGCGTTAATTCAATCATGACAGCAGTTCTGGGGTGACTGCACATGTGTGATCCAAGTAAGGAAGAATGAAATGAGGTTGCATTTAACAACTTCTCACAGCTCTAAAGAACAGCACAAGCAAGCAGGTCCAGCTGTTCTCCTAGTTAAGACAGTTTGGTCTTTAACAGATTTCTGTGATCATCTGCATATATAGGGTAACCAATGTAAGAAAGGGGTCTTATCAAAACTCAAGTACTACATTACATATATATATATATATATATATATGTATATATATGTATATATTTATCTTTTACAAATAGGGACACTTCTTCAGAAAACACCAGAGACAAAAAAAACCCAAACCCATGTCACCAACAGTACACCTGATTTACCTGAGATCAGTATTTGAAAAATACTTTAATTTTATTTTTTTCCTTTTCTTTGCCAGTGAAAGACGATAACCATATCAATGTGATAAAATTCTCCTCAGTAAAAACAACAACATCTTGTGAAAAGTTGAAAAGGAGCCAGAATATATGATTGATGGTCATACAACACCAGTGTGTGTTAACACATGTCCCCCCATCACATGCTTCATTCTAAAAACTCTGGCTGCTTTTATTGCAACACTTCTGGAAAAGGTAGCAGGTCATGAAGAGTTTCCCCACTTTAGAAAGTACATTATTTTTAGGTATTTAAACATTTTTTTGGCAAATAACACGTGCTCTTGAGCTTTCCATCTTTTAACAGTCAGAATAACAATTACCCAAATCTCCTATAACAAGGTAAATAGTAAGTTAATACAAGTTAATTTTTAAATTTTTCAAAATGATCTTATTCTCTCCATTGAACTTACATATATATTTGTATAAATAAATATGTCTGACAGAAAAAGCTAAGATCCATGTTAGTATTTCTGTTTTAGGATCATAAAATACGGCACTAACTGAAAACTACAGATTTTGTTAGAATTAATATTATTTAGAATGCACTAGTGACAAAAAAACTGGGATTTACACAAAAAAAGAAAACAGGCAGATTGGCTGTGGAAAAAGGAAGAACTCTAAGAAATATTTACCCTACAAAGTAAGTCACCTAAAGAAAGAAAAAAAGGAAGTTTAATGTACCTGAAAGTGAGATAATAGCACTTCTTTTGCAGCAGATGAGTTCAGGAAAAGGTATTTTTACTGTTACATTTATTACTTGAAAAGTGGAAGTGCTGAGAAGGACCAATTCCATTGTGCAAGGCATAACAGGAATGTTTAAGAATGACTCATCTGTGCACATAAAAAGTTTTCTATTTGAATGGTAGATGTTATTCTCTAGCAGAGATTTGAGAAATCTCTGCCTCTCTACAGTGAATCATTACAGCAAAAAGAATACAACACCTCTCAAAACAGAAGCTCATGTTCTACCAGTGTCCTGGTTGACAGTAACTGTAATGTTCTGCTTTAAAACAACTGGAAATAAGAAAATTCAAGTGGATATTTCTGTAATATTGGGATACAAAGGTCTGTATGTGCAAATGGAATAAGCCAGCTTTAATGACATCATTTTCTGAAAGCAGAGATATTTTCTATACAGAAATTCCATTCTTTGACTGAAATAGTGAAGTTGAAACAAAGTGTCATAAGAACATTTTGTGGAAAGCATTGTTTGCTTTCATTGGCTAAAAAAAGAAGTCTGTAATAAAAAATGGGGATTTTTTTTGTCTTACACCTGTAATGGAAAATAAAAAAAATGTTAGTCATTTATACAAAAACCCCCTGAGATCCAGGAAGCTATACCAGCTTAATTTAACCTGTGCTTTTTTTGGGTTTACTTTAGCCAGAAAGTTTCAAACAATCCAAAATCATACTCTTTTCTTGCAGGAGTACAATACATTTTTCAGCAGTATTGCAAAAAATTTTAAAGATGCACCGAACTTTCTGAGAGTTGGTAACTTCTGAGCATAATACCTTGTATCACTGTGCAGGAAATAGGTGAAGAAAATATTCCCAAGTTAACTTAGTACCAGCCCACTCTTTCACTACCCCAGTTATTTTCCAGTGAAGAACTGGTTTCCTTGGCAGTAACTTTTGGTGTTTGTTTGCTTCTTTTTTTTTTTTTTCTACTTGGTTGCTCTTCCTCTTTTTAAGGAGAGAAGTGTGGGGCAAGCATAGCCAAGTGACATGAACCATTTGCCTGTTCACCCTGACAGCAAAGCCCCTTCAAGCACACTCTGCATAAACAGACCTCTAACTGCCTTGCAATTACCACTAATTTTAATCAGCTAAGGGTTAACTTGGAGTAAAAGAAAGCTAATTAATATGCCAAAGCAGCACTCTCTCTTCTGAAGGAGGTAATGAGGCTTAGGAAGGACCCAGGTGTGACTTTTGGTGGCCAGAGCAGCACAGAGGGGCTGAGTGAGGTGATTAATTGCATGTTAATTATCAGCCTGTCAGCAGCACTCGGATGCCTCTGCCTTCCCACCTCTGCCCTGCACTGCAAACCAGTGGGATTGATGCCTTAAGACCCCCAAATATACAGATTTTAATGTAACTTTTAGCATCTTGCAGCAATTTTAGGACAGAGCTTTTTGTACCGAATTATAAAAGACTGCTTTGTGTTTCTTACCAAGGTTTTCAATAGACAGAGATTTTTTAGCAAGCTAAAAGGCATCTAGTCTCTAGAGAGTGTACCAGAGCAAGATATATCCAGCACATTCCTTGATATAACTTCAGTCAAAGCCATTGAGAAGGCCCAGAATCCTTGAATTTGTTCCAAGCAGGACAGAAGTCCTGAGGAAGACAAAGAATGAGGAGGAAAGAGTGGTTGTGGAAGCCCATCCACCCATTTTGGGCCTGACGAAGGTCCTGCAGACAGGCTGGGTGTATCCTATTAGATATGATAATTAGCTAGTATTTTTAATAAAGCTATCCCCTGTGCTTGGGCTTATGTATTTTGTGCACCTTAAAGAGCTTTAATTAAAGACCCGCTCTCTACCTTACTACACAAAAATTGTTCAACAAATTTTTCTTTGCTTTTAAGCAACAGGATTAGGCAGCTGGTAATAGCTGAGGATGGGCAACCACAACACGAACTGCTGGCATGGCAATGAGCAGCAGGGACACAGGATGAACCACCGGGTTTTTGTGCTTAAAGTCATATAAAAACCATCACCAAAACAAAAAAAAAAAAGCTGAAACAAACCTACAACCAAAAACCCAACCCACACATCAGCATCCTCAATGTCTGTGCAGCTCTTAGCTGGCATAAAAGATGCCTAATAAACTTTAAGGTCCACAGACCGACTGTGACAGCTTCAACAGTAACAATAAATAGGTTTATCCACCCCAAAGAACACCTTGTCATACCCTCCTCCTCAAAGAAACCTTTTATTTACACTATGCTTCCATCTGCAAAGAACCAGATCCTGCTGCCTTAGAGAAATTATCCTTCTCACTTTGGTTTTTGGGAAATGAATACACTGTAAAAAAATAATAGAAAAAATTTCCAATAACTTCAAATTAAGTGAAAATTTACAAGAAAGTATTTTCCCAAGCCAAAACAAAAATTATGTGAAATACTGCATATAGATGTGATTTTGGAAGACTAATTTTATAGGTAAAGAATAAGTTCCTCTTATTTCTATGGCCACATAAAAATCCAGTTAGTTTTAGGACCACGGAAGAGTCTGTGTAGGCCACATTATTTAGTTATTTAAGTTTGGTACACTTCTCATTTTCATTACATTGAAAATTCAACCTTTTTTCTAAATGGTCACAGAAGAAAAATAGTTATCTTCCCTCAACTCAGGGTTCAGTTCTTTTCTCCAGGAAGCAAATTAGGCCTATAAAGCTCTAAGCTCTCAAATCCTTGCAGCACCACTACTTTTACGTGGAAAATAAAAAAAGTAAATTAAAAAACCTTTAAGAACTAAACACCAGTTATGGTAAGTTCAAAAAACACACAAAAACCTCAGACAAACATTCTGTCTGTTCTTACTCAGCATGAGAGCACTCACTTCTTTCCCTCAGAAAACATCATTCACCCTGATTAGTTCACATTTGATCATTTTCAGCAGCCAATTCTTTTTCCACAGATCTCTGAGCTTACACTGGGACACCAGGAAATGGGACCTGCCAGGTTTCTACTAACAGATACATTACTGAGGACAGCAGGCATTTTCATGCTTTAATTACCAGCAGTATCAATTGGTCTTATTACTCATCAACTGAGAAGTCCATATTAGCATCCTTTTGACCCCACTGACAAATTAAAGAAAAATATTCACCCAGACTCACCTCTTTGGGTAGCAAATAAACCTGCTATGAATATGTGCAGAGAGGAACTTCACTGAGAAACACATTTACCCACAATCAAAAATCTTCTAAATACCCTTTTTTATGAGCTAGGACAAAGAACAGCAGAATAGAATTGTTACAAAGCCACAGCTAACAGGAACAGAACAAATGGGAATTTCTCAAAAAAAACCTTTTTTGGGGCATTTAGGGAATAAGAGGCTGACTGCAGAAACTCATTACACAGGTTTGGTTTTTTATAAGCGTCAAAAGTCCAGTAAGATTTTTATGCCAATCCGACACCTTTTGGGTCCTAAACCAACAGGTAAGACTCAGACAAATTTTAGAGGATTGGGGTCTCAGGGGGCAGTGAAGGAAGATCAAAACTGTGAAGTGAGAAAATTAGGGTACACAAGAATCATTTTTGAAACTCTGCAAAAGAAATGGCCATGGACACGAGACTGATGCCATTGCTTATGAAGGCAAGATGCCACAGCACATTTGTGGGCAATCACTTTATTCTGCCACTTGTGGAACAGGCTACTGAATTTAATGGCTCAGACAGAATTCAATAACACTGACAAAATAGCCTGAGTTTCATTACATTTTAAGCCATTTTCAGGAAGTACAGCTGAGTGAAGACCAGAGCTGGCATTAGCATTTTGCAACATGTGGCAAGGCTTTCACGAAAGTAAAAAGGTTACATAAACTTTGTGATTGTACGCAGCTTGAACAACTTACAAAAGCTCACAACCTATTTTTTCATTATCTTGCTCCTTCCAATTTTCAAAAAGGCATTCTTCCAGTGCTCCAGTCACCATAATTTCAAACTTACTGCACCATCAGCTACCACCTTCACCTACCAAAAACACCACCCTCTCCCCATCTTCCATGGAACATCAAGTGCTACTGGGAAGCAGGGATGAGTCAAGATGCTGGGTTTGCCCTACAGGCGAAAAGGTCAGGACAGTGTAGAAAACAAATCAATGGTGGGCTGATTCCAGAGCTGCAAACTCTTCCCTGAAAAGCTTACAACACCGACTAAAAGGAGCCATCCCCACCAGATCCTCAAAGAGACAGGATGGCAGAAAATAACATCCTTTCCTCTCATTTTTCACAAAGCCACTAAAATGTCTACCCACTGGATGCTCTTTGAGACAAGGGGATCTAACTCTGCTCCACTGCGCACACACATTATGATACCACCTAATTAGGTGATTACATATCTTCTTTCCCACAGGACCTTTGTGTTCCAGAGGAGTGGGAAATCCTGATGAATAGCAAGATCTGCTCTGGATTCAGATACTTCTGGAGAGAGACAGTTTTACAGGGCAACAAAATTACAGTTCAGTTGCACCACTTAAACAAGTGTAAGGTTTTGGAGCAAAATTAGCATTCACACTGGAAAAATCACTAGAAAAACATTAATTACATAGAGAAGCAGAAGGTTAAAGACTGATTAAAAATTGAAAGACTTACTAAACAAATCCTATTTGAGTTTAAGGTCCAGTAAAATGCATGTCACCAAGAAACTCCTTTTAAAGGCAATGCATCCAACAGCAGTTGATAAGCTACAAAATTTAAATCCTCAATGGTAAGAATTTTACCTGAAAATCAGAGACAAAAGTGAATAAACAGCTCAGCTCTCAGCTTGTCAGCTCTTCCATCAAATGTATACCTTGCACTCCAGCCTGAAAAATCTTTCTTCGCAGCCACATGTGTTGCAGAAAACTTGACTCCCAATGTCAGCATTTCAAGGCAATAAGGAGATGCCAAATAATCTCTGCATTGAGAGACTGCTGGTCACAGCTCAATTAATTGAGTCACTGACCTGAACAGTGCCTTAATCAATGTTTTAATCAATTTTTTATGAACAAATTTAAAACGACTGAACATTTCTTTCACTGGTCAAACAAGGTAAAAATGTGCTAACTTGGTGTAGAAGCCCAGAAGACAAGAGCATTCTAATTGAAATGAGTTGCTTCCCTTCTTCATTAAAAACTAATTTAAAAAGAGCCTCATGTTCACCTGCATGTAAAGCCATGCAAAGTGTATTACACAGATGAGAAACTGAGCTTTCAAGCCGGAGAAAGAACCAAACACCCCTGAAGACTTCAGAAGCATTTTTAACTGAGTTATAATGCAGGAATCCAAACAGCATCTTCCTGTGTCTGCTTTTGCTTTGCCCTGAAAAACAACACGCAGCTGTATTTACACTGCTGAATATTTAGGTAAAATGTGTTTGCAACCTGTGTAAGGTAAGGAATGCATTTTTGCTGGTGCGACATTAACTTTTGGCTCTTCTGACCTGTGTGTTCAAAATGTTCCTTGCTTTAACATCCCCCTCCTTTTCTTTGCCCTGAGTAGTTGCACACACAGTGCGCAGACCTGTTTTGTGTTCCCAACGCTAGAATTCCAAGCTGCACTTTGATCATGGCCCAAAGAGTGGTAATTTTCTATGTTGAACGTGTCAGTCTGGGAAGAAAAAGTAAAAAAAAAAAATAAGAACAAACTGTTCCCAGTCTCTGAAATTTAAAAACAAAAAATCCACAGTCCCCAAAGTTATCTGCTTCTTATCAAGATCCCTGTTTGGCACCAGATGCATTTGATTCATTCATCATTGTCAGTGCACTCACACACTAATTATTTCAAATTGTTTCCTCGGGCAGAGGTCTAGGACAAATGCAAGCAAGCCAAAAATAGCAGTTATGAATAATTATGCATAATTTACCTCAAGGCCTGGGCCAGGCTATCATTAAAACTTCTTTCCACCTGTGATCCCAGCTAATTGTGGACTTTAAATTAGTTCAAGATTACTTTTTTTTTTTTAAATACAATGCCAACATTTAACCTTCCCATTAGAAGTTTTCTGCTGCTTTAAACATTTCCAATGAAATGTCACCAAGGTTCCTTCTTTTTTAACAATGCCTTTGTATTTCCCAGCCCGACAACAAAGTTTGCTAACAGGAAAAACCTCAGAGACAAGGTCAGCACACGCAGCCTCACTTTAAGGCTGCCAAGCAAGGTTCTTAGAAAAGCAGTTCCTCTCCCTCAACCTCAAAGTAAGTTCTGATGCTCCAAAACTAAAGCTGGTTTAGTGCCTTAAACTTTCCCTATTACAGTTCTGACTCCTTCAGGAGACAAGAAGAAAACTTTCCCAACACTGACATTTCAAGCAACAACAAAACCAAGATTTATAAAACACTTGCTCCTCCAAACTCAGAAGTACCTGTTTAATTCTACAGACAGCAAACTCATAAAGTCCAGCGGGATCCAAAGAGCTGAGCAATGAAGGTGTGGATGATTTTGCAGAACTGGAGCCTTATTCCATTAATTGTAATGAAGGTACCCCCTATGTTGTTGTGCTGCTTTAACTCTTTAAATTACAGGTTTGCAATAAAAACTGATGGAAAAAAAAAAGGAAAACCCACCCTGAAGATTTCCAGGAAAAGAAACACATATCTCATAAAAAACCAACCCACTGATAATTTTTAAATACTGTCCAGTCTGGGAACACCGTACAAGTTCACTTTTGAGGCAATAGAAAATATGTAACAGTAGCCAGAGTTATTAATGCACAAATTATAAGTATTGCTTACTCAGGAAAAACCATCTACGAATTCCTCCATTCAGGCTCTCAAACATCAGACTTCACAGGGACAAAAAAAAAACTTCACTGTGGGAACCAGACCAGCTAAGTTGTGAAGCCTTGGGAGCCAAGGGCATGTTCATGTACTTTCCTTATTCAAGACAACAAAAATATCAAAGCAGATATCTATTTTTTTTTAAAGTTAGATTCAGTAATAAAATGAACAGAATGTAAGATATTATTTAAGAAAAAAACACACGCACCAGAGAAGATAAATTCAAGCTGTCTTCTGGATAGCTACTTAATTATAAAATAGCTCTTCTATTAAAATCAGATATTCCTAAAATATTGATGAAGTTTGCATGGTATGACCAGTTCTAAAGCTGACACCCAATTCTGCATCATCCGCCGACCTTTGACAGGAGATAAAGCAAAGTAACGTGTTCTCAGTTGGCCCTTACTACGTTGCCCAAACATAAGGAAAAAAACTGAAGATTGCAGTGCAACTCCTTCAAGAATAGAAACAACAAAAACAAACTCATAAAACACTTGCTCCTCCAGATGCAGAAGTATCTAATTCTACAGTAGCACAGTCATTAATTCCAACGGGATCCAAAGCGGTGAGTGAGGAAGGTGGAGATGATTTTGCAGAACTGTAGGTGCTTTGGCATCCCCAGCTGACTTCCACAGAAAGCTGCATTACCTGTCTTTGCATCACATTACTTTGTACTAGGGCATCTCCTGCTGAACTGTATGGGACAAACTGCCTGGAATCTCTGCCTTCAGGCAAAGTAAACTGAAAAAAGGTGGGAATGCTGGAGAATGGATACAGAAAAGGGAAGAATGCAAATTCATTTCCTCTATAGGGTGTCCTTGTGGCTGCCACGTCATTCAAGTGTCTTATGTGTGTAGTTGATCCAACTCGTTTCACACTGCAGGTCTGAAGTGATTATTATCAAAATATTTCATTTGTTCAGGGACTTGCATTTACCTACCTTGCCAATGTGCCCATATCATGGAACACCTGCAATTTTACACAACAAATTCCCTGTTGTGGAGAGAGATGACATTCATGTCTCACCTCAGTTCAGTGTCAAACTTTGTTGTGGCTGGTTTACTATTATGGACCTTATACTGCTGAAGTTTATTTACCAACCTACTTGAGTTTGTTATAAGGAGCAAGGAAGTGCTTTACAATCTGGAGAATAGATCTCTCTAGAACAGATATCTCCAGGTCCTTCAAGACTGAATTAATACAACCACGGGGGACTAAGCTTTGGAAATCAAGTGACCTTTTCAACATCTATTTTTCCACAAGGAGAATATAAAGGCATTAAACTCCTCCTCTTTCAGCTCTTTTCTATCCATCACCGCCCCCCCCACTTCAATGTGAGGTCTAGATCGCTAAATGCTCCTCAAAGCACAAGGATTTTTATTATGAACATCTTGTCGTGAGCAAAGTTGTCCCAATCACTAAAGCTAACAGATAGTATAAATACCAGTGATCATGGTTCTTCTTTCCTGACACCACACATGAAATTGTGAATGGATATAGGCACACAGAAATTAGTGTCTCAGCTCTGTATGCAACAGAAGAATTGATATCAATCTTTAAAAATCATGAAATGGAATTTAGAAACACCTGCATGCTAATCACTGAAATAAGTGAAAAAAAATGGAAGCTATTTAGAACAAAACAACTTTGTTTTGTATTTGTCAAACTGTGTTTTCAAAGTGGAAATTGAAAAGATACGATTTTCATAAAAGGGAAGTATTACAAGTTCAGTTAGAAAATAAACAGTTTATGTTGAAATCAGTAGTTTAAATCTTGTACTGGCTTAATTTGCTTTTTTTAAGGAGAATCACATTGTTTAAATTGCAGTGTTAAGACTATAGTTATTACTTAAAAATATTTATGAAAAAGACTCACAAAATTTCCTGTTGTTCTCTAGTTCAAGTATGCTGGAGTCAGATAATCGGGTTGTCAAAGCCCAAACTAGAAGGGTTCTTACGCACCCCAGTACAAGGAGGGTTTCCTTAGATCATATCAAAGTATGAAACAGTTACTTTTCCTTCTAGTAATAAACAATGCCTGGCATTCCTGCTTATATATAAATCAAATATTAACCAAATCAAATATAAATCCCTCTTTTACTATCTTCATAATTGTAATTTACCACAGCTAGGTCTAATTTCGGCTTTGTGTACAAATTGGATCCAATCAATTAATAGGTAATTGATAAAATATTATTTTAAAAAAGAACTATGGGGTTCTTTAAGCACCTTATACGATTCAGTGCATTTATTCAAGCAGTCCCTTTGCAAACACTGAATTCCCACATTCACATTCTCATAAATAGTTATTTGCCTTTTTCTTCTTGGTGGATCTTCACTTACTATGGAGAAAAACTTTCTAGACTCCTTCAAATCATAACTGTGCTTCCATCAGTTCAGAACCAGGGGACTGACCAGTGACTTTGCTTTTTCCTATTAGAAACAAAGGGATCAACAGTGATAAAGAAAGAAAAATGGAAATTGGGTAGACTGATACAAGAAATTGGAGTTAGAGAGCTACGTATTTTTGCTAAACAAAGCAAAAGCAAAATTACCATATGACAGCGGTTTAAAGAGCAAAGAAACACAAAAGGATTTACTTCATGGGATTCACCAGGGTAAAATTCATAAAGCACTCATTAAAAAAAAATCCCATTAAAAACCAAGAGACTGGTTATCAGCAAGTAATTCATAAGAGCAAGAGATATAAAGCAGGCCAAGAAAAGATCTCCCAAAGGAACCCCCTTAGCTGGAGTTTTAAAATGAGGCCGCACAACACATGAACATGTGCTTCGGGGATCCAACCTGTTCATCCAGGGGATAGAAAAGTGGTTTATTTTGCTTCTTCATGTGCAACCTGGTTAGAAGGTCTGAAATGAGCCAGGCACTGAGGAGAAAGCCAAGCAGGAAGACCACCTGCATACCTTGAAAGAACAGAGAGTGGCTTGAGGTAAGTTGAAATAAATAGCTTGTTCCAGCATACCTACACATTGATTGCTAACCAGAACAAGCAAAAACAGCACAGTCTTTTTTCTTGCAGCTACAAATTTCCTGTGAAAAACCAGCCTAACACCATGAAGTGCACCTTCTGACCACAGTTCTTTGAGATCTATGAGCTTCTTTCCTAAAGAACCCCAGTAAGATTTAAATAGCTAAGATAAACTATTGAATATGTAGATACTAATAAGATTTCCACTAATCTCACACATTTGGCTGCAGTAGCTCTACGACTAATAAGATGGAACTAGTAAGAGATCAGTCCTTCAGAGACTGTATTTGACTCTTGTTTCCATTCTCTGTTCCTGGGATGGGGGTCTACAGTGCTGGAGCATCCATTTATGGCCTCAGCACTTCTAATTACAGCTTTTCTTTATATATTTTATGTATTGGGTAACAGGAGAGAGATGTAAAAAGAAGTTGAAGACACATTCTATACTATTGCTTTCTACAGCAGTGTTGAAATACAACTTTGCTGCTTGAATTAACAGCTACACCGTCCCATTTTTAGGAACAGAGAGGTGAAACACCTCGCTGGGGATCCAAGAGCACTGAAGGGTTCTAACCCACACACCACTTCAGCAGCACCACGTTAAGGCACAGTGTTTCCTTCTCTTCTTTATTTACCGTAAAGCTACTGGGGTAGGGGGGGTAAGTAATGAGCTCGTGTGCTGGTCTCTGAAAGATTTCCTCTGTTTCTGACCCACCTGCTCCTTTTCATCCAGAGCTGTTTCTTACAGTCCTCACAGCGCCTATTTCTAGTACTAGAGTTACCTACAAATATTTCACCCTTGTTTTATTACATCCAGATATTGTTTAGAAACTCATGAAATCTTACCATAAAACAAATTAGTATAATAAACTGTACTACAAACTCCACCATAATCTCACAGTCATCTTAAAAAAAATTCTGTCAGTAAATTTCATCAAAATAAACACAGTCATTTTTCCAACTAGGATGGCACCAATGTTGTTGAATTATTTTTTCCCCCAGATGCCTCTACTTTTTTTCTCCAGACAATGCTGCTCTCAAGAAGCTTTACTTCATGTCTCTTCCACGTTACATCCTCAAATTATTTGTCACAAAACATCTGCTTTGAGTAAATCAGTATTTACAGGGAGGGGAAAAAAGATAAAATCCTATTCATTGCATTTGCACAGGGAGGTTAAAACCCACAGGACAATGAACTCTCAGGTATTTATGGCAAAGTGGAACAAATTCAGAGATGCTGTGAACTGTGGTGTCAATTACACACAGAGAAACACATAATTCAGGGTGAAAAAGACTGGCTGGGGCTAAGAAACAAAGAGGCAGATTATCCCCCTCCCTGCCCGGCTGTTTTATTTCATAACAGGAGAACAGACTGAAATTCCCTTTTCAGGAATGCCAGGAGAAATGTCTATTGCACTGCTGCCTCTGTTAACCACAGCCCAGACACCGGGGGATCCACAGCCTGCCTTGGGAAAGGACTAAGGGAGCTGATCTCAGCCTTCCTGACCACCGTGCAGGAGAGCAGGAGAACACTGGGGAAAGGGACAGAGGCCCATCTAGCACTCAAATGCAAAATTTGTCAGTGTTTGACCTTCAACTGTTTGGAGTTTTTTATCTGCAGGCTAATTTTCCATTTTCATTTTTCCACATCCATGCTGCAGTCCCTGAGTACAGTAAATCTCTTTTTTATATATATATATATAATCTCTTTTAATATCCTGTGCTCTCTTATCACACTGCAGTCCTCCCCTGTAATATCTTGTCCATAAATTTTTCAAATGATATGAACTTTCACAGCTATGGATGTGATTGAAATACAATGGTAAATATTTTGTTCCTACAAAAACATTCAATTGGGGCTCACCTTCGGCCTTTACACTGAAGTCACATGTGAGGCATGAAAATTTAAGATTGGAAAAAAATTATTTGAGCCTCAAAGCCATAAAAGGCACAACACCAAAAGATAATTCTTCCTCTGGTTTCCTCTGATTTATGGTGTACATTTATTTGTCCATGAAAGGAGATGCACAAGCACTCGAAATCAAATACGTGTAAGTAAAATGCTACAACTCCAAAATGTGACGTGTACAGCTGACAAATGTTATCAGCCATAAACATATCAGGGGCAGGGCCTACAGGTCATATACCACAAATAAAAATTAAAATTAAATATGGTTTTGTTGAGGAACCCAAAGTCTTACATAATAACCTTTAAAAAGGGCCAACAGTCCTCAAACCTCCCTGATAAAATGCTAAGTGCTGAAATTCTTTCTTAAATGATCCCCCTCACCTGCTGAAATGTTTCATTTTTGCTGCTTTTTTCAGCTTTTTTTGCTCAGATAATTCCACCAAACTCAGACGCTGGCATTCGCTGAACTGCAACTCTGCCTTGGGTCAAATCCAGTTACTTCCACCTACTAAAGAAACGTGATGTCTTTTGAAAACTGCAACTGATTTTTCAAGTGCCACGGCATTCCACTCTATGCAAATTCCACTCTACGCCGTGCAGACTAATGGCCACAATTTGTCACAAAAATTCAAATACTTGGATTTTGCTGCAAGCTACACATTTGACAGGTCTTTGGAGAGGCCTAATGATAAAGCTTTCACTATAAACTTTTCTGCAACTGTAGGTCCAATACTCTATTAAATTGAGTTAATGATTCCAGAGAAACACTCCTTGAACAGTGGTTTACTAGTTAGGCAACAAAATCTCCTTCCTGAAGCTCTTTACTGGCACCCCATTTCCTACTTAAAAAGACCACCACAGTAAAACACTATCTTCCAGTTTAGAATGTGTCACGTTAACAGGAGATTAAAGAACTTCTGCCCAAAAATACCTTACAGAAAACTTGAAAAATCAAGACCCGGCAGCAAAACAACAACAGCCACACACAGTATTGGTCTCCAAATATGAAGACTCTTTACATTTGTGAGACAAGCTTAATGATATGGTAAAAAAAGAAAAACCACAATTCTGAGTTCAAAAGCACAGTTGAGAACTCCACACGTCAGTAACCTCAACTTCTTCTACCATTTGTTTAAATTTTAACTCTTATTTTATACTCCAGCAACTGGTACAAATCATGGTCAGGAAACAGAAAATTAGTTTCTCATTAAAAATTATTTTCTTATTCACTTTCTCATACCCCCCAAAAAAACCCCAAACAACAAGCCCTCAGTGTTTGTGCCAGCCCTTGGCTGGTATTTTCTTCCTCTTTTTTTTTTTTCTGTATTTTCCAAAGAAAACATTGAGACACACAGCATCTACATAATGAACAAATTTTCTCTCGTTATTTATCACTAAATAACAAAGATGACTCATTTCACTTCAGAAACAGCAATACTTCAGACTTACCACCTATGTTCTTATGCCTTTTTTACAAAGGGAAGGAAAGGGAAGATGGTTCTTAGTTGTAAGAATAATCAAACCTTGTAAAATTGGTTTAATATATATTAGTATCAAAACACCAGCAGATCTTCATTAAGTTAGGATTACAGTTGTTACTACAATTTTACTCATTTAGACTTAGTCATTGCCTGGGAAGAAAATACAATTTCATGAGTAATAAAATAAGCCTTTATTCTGCTAATATAGTGATATAAGCACAGCCTATAAGAGCTGTTCCTCTGAAATCAGCATACTAATGCTACAGCAGAAAGTAGTAAAATTGAGATCAGACTGGCACCCCAAAAAATCCCTATTAATATTTAAATCAACAAAGAAGAAGAAAAAAAAAATCGCTGAAGCACACACACATCCAAACTCTTCAGACACAATGATTACAGCTGCTATTCAAATTATGGCATAGACCTCGAAAAGCTCATTTGAAATGAGCTGTCAGTCACAGGCACATTCTTTTCTCATGACTTACATATCATAAATGCTTTCAACTCACAGAGAGGTCACTAAAACCAGTTCCATAAACCAACCTTTGGCAAGACCAAAAACTAAATAAAAACTATTCTGTAATATGCTGAATCAAATCAGACTAGAACTGCTAAGTCGATATTATGTGTCACCACAATTCTCCTTTTCCCTCCAGAAATACTAAGATGCATCACCACATCTTGCTATTAGAAATCAGTATTTGATCAGGCTTGTGATATGGAACATCACTCACTGTCTATTCAAATTAAGTTGCCAAGATCAGAAATACTGTGACTCTAAGCTTGACAAAATTGATTTTTTTTTCATATTGCACACAATGTTCCTACATCTCCCTTGTAACTGTTGTCTGAAATAACACCTGCTTTGTCTAGTAAGAAAGTCTAACCATTAAATGATTTTGTATAATATGAGACTGCTTTTCTTTACACTTCTGACAGACACTATTGTGGTTTTTTTTCCATTTCTCTGTGAAAGTGGCATTTAAGAGATATTTATACGACTACTACTTGCAGGCAGCCCTTAAAGCAGATCTGAATGGATCAGAGGAATACCCAAAAGCTCTGAATAACATCTACAACAGTTTTGCTCTGCCTACAAGCACCAAAAGCCTGAGGTAATATCGTGAAAATACTCAGACAGACACGAACACTGCATGAATGTATAAATGCTGTAAAAGATCCACAGTTTATACAATAAATCATATTTATGTGGTTTGATGACTTTTCAAAGAAACTATTTGAAACTGTGGAACAAAGGCAATAGAGCAAAGGGACACAGCTTAAAGAACACAGAGCAAGTAAAATGGTCCATCACTTACATTTTAACTCTTCATACCTCTTATACCTTTTACACATGAAGTCACTCAACTCTTTTTTTTTTTTTTTTTGAAGAATTCAGAAGCAAGACATTTAAGGAAGACTTAATTCCTTGAAGATAAGTTTGGAGGAAAGTGGTACAGGCAAAGTCATCCAATACCAATGAAACCAAGTGAGTTGCTCGAAACAGGAGAGCAAGGTCAGAATGTTCAGTTCCTCATATTAGTAGAAAAGTAGTAAGTAGAGTAATAAGGAATAACCTTTGCTTTAAGAGCAATAAGAAAGCATTTAAATTCTGGAAGGCAGATATCACATTGCATGTTGTCAATACACTGCAGTACAAGATCAATGACTATCAAATTCATTTCATATTCACTCTTGTACCATAAATCATAAAGAACTTGACATCAACACAATGATCTGTCTATAGCCTTCATTTGAATTAAACTGAATTCTTTTAATACTTACTGCTTTCTTTGGGAATGGCAAGACTTCTTTGGTTTGTGGTTGGGTTTTTCTTTAATTTCCAGTAAAATAAAAATCTGATTTCTGTGACTTGACAGTGTTTCCCCCAGTTGATATAAATTGCTCCTGGCTGCTCTGATATACCAGCACACTGCTTAGCAACAAAAGTTTTAGTTCAATAGACAAAAGTTTATTTTAGAAAATTCTTCTAAAATTAGTGTGCAAATTTTTAAAAAAATACCAACTTGTCTGCTTAATGAAAAGGCAAGATTTTTATGTCAGATTTCAATGTAACTTTGCAGGGTTTTTTTGTTTTTCAACACCTTTATCAGGCAAGAGTCAGTGTGTCCATGGCTATAAAGCCACCTGCATTTGTGTGACCTTCGTGGGAAAAAAAGACCACACAGAGCTTCTACTGTGACCATAAAATTGCAGGCAAAGAACTATTAGAATTTTGCTTTATACTGTAATACTTTTGACCAAGATTCTCTCTTCATTCTACCCACTTAGGTATCTGATGAACTAAGGAAAAAAAGAAAAAAAAAAAAAGAGAAGGAAAAGGAAAAAAAAAGTATTTCCAGCAGCAAAAAGTGTTTTGCAATAGCAGAGAGTTCTCATAGCTGTTGGTTTTTTATTTACTCCCTTCTTTGACCAACAGAGAAACAACAGACTTAAAGATACAGAGCAATGTCAACTGGTTTAAATCCACTGGTAAACTTTCAAAACAAGCAAAAAATTCAATCTGTAAACCACGTGTGTTTCTTTCTTAGTTTACAGCTTATTCACACATCTTTATGGATTTCAAAGGTTGTGTCCTTCATTCTTCTTTTTTCTGCTTCCTGAATTTCTTCTCTTCGGCTCTTCTCCTTAGTTCTACCTCCTTTTCCACAATTGCTGTATATGCCTGTTATATTGTTATCTCCTGTTTTCCCTTATATCCCCCATCCTCTCAGTGCACAAAATGCCAAGTGTCACCAAAACAAGCCAATACTAAACCATTCCCAGTGTCAGCACAGTATCACCTCTCTTGCATTATTCTTGGTTTACACATTTTTAGAGATTTGTGGACATTGAAACAATCATTTAACCTAATTTGGGGTATATGCAAACTCCACATTAATTAAATTATTCTGGGTTGTTTCTAAGATTCGTCACTTTTTCTTTTTTTTTTTTTTGTTTTGTTTGCCCATTCTCTCTCAGATAATACATCTTTAGAATTTATTTTGACCTTTTAGCATTCTTACTTTATTATCATTTTAATAATGCCATTAGCCATTCCATAACCTTTCCAGTTGCCTAGTATTCTCTCCACATTGCTCATACCAGCCACAAGTGATTACTTACTGCACTTCTGTATTCATTCTGTCCTCACAACAAAGGCATTTACAGCCATGTTGAACCAATGATTCCTCCTCAGACACTCACTTAACCTCTGTCCTTTCCAGCCACGACTTTCTCCCACTCAATGTCTGGCATGAAGAGTGGTGCCAAAATGTAACAGTTTATATTCATTTTGGTTCATCACACTTACAAAACGCTATTCACATTTGGGATGACAGAGGTAGAGAAAAAAACCCTCACAAACCCCTACATTAAGTAGTCTCTTTGTTATGTTCAGTGCAGGAGCATGACTTAGATGAAGTCATGTTTTACTCTTGGTCACACTGGAAATTCAGCACAATTCCTATAACTGACATGAGTTCATAGGCAGGTTAAAAACTTCAACACACTCTGGACCCAAGAGTTCTGTCCTGCCTTCACTTTGTCCAGAGTTAGACTGGCTGGAATAAAAGGGATTCTGACTGTGGTTAAGAATTAAGTTTGGTAAATTTATCGGTCTCAATCTTCCAGACGTCCTTTACATTATTCTTCTGTTTGCCCACGAAAACCTTTCCAACTCCCCATGATTAAAAGCCATGGTCTGGGTTCTGAGAGACCACCTAACACCATCCTGGCACCTGGAACAGGTAACATTAAAAGGTTTGCATCATGTATATATTAAGGAGCAGTTGGTTCCTTCCCACCCTCACCTCCAGTGTTTTACTCTGGATCCCTGCCTTCAATATCTTTAAAGCTGATGCTTTTGCATAATTTTTTAAATACTGTTAATACTCAGTGCAATTCTTTACCAGGCTGCAGAGTCACATCACAGTGGAAAACACAGCGAGTATGAACATACCTCATGTGCTTCTCTCAAACACAGAACCACATGCTTGAGATTTTCTAAAGGATTCAAATGGCTAGAAATACAAACATTGGCTTCCAAACATAAATATACATTTCTGAGCCTTTTTTTTTCTTAATTCTATTCATGTATTAGGGCTTTATGCAGTAAAACAGAGATTGTACATCCTCTGTGGGGTCGTACTGAGCAAGTTCGAGACCTGTGGCTGAGACCTGGCTCAGTTCAGAACTGAGACCCTACAGTTCAATGTGTCTGAAACCAAAAAGTCTGCCAAAGTTATTAGGGATGGACCAAAAACCCTCAGCATTTATATCAGGATTATTAAAACCTATTTCCCTAATGGAACGAGTTAAACATGGCAGGATCCAATTCTAATACTGTAACTGTGTAAATGGACATTTTTTCTTCAAACTACAATAATTTTTTTCATATATCCTGCAAACTCTTCCGATACAGTTGGTAGAATCTTGCTGTAGGTAACAAGAGGAAAGAACTGCACCAAAGCATTCACTGGCAGGAAACACAAACAGGAAAACCAGACTGTTCTTCCTGCAACAGTGAACAAGGGAAGTTCAGCAGTAAAAGGTAAGCTGAATGGAATGCTGTCACTTACACTTTTGTTTTTATTGTCCCCTCCCTTTTTTTTTGGTTTTATAAACACATTTTTATTTAAAAAGGAGAAAAAAACCCTCAAAAACAGAAATTATAAGCAGCTTGCTTCTTGTCCATTTCCTAGGTCTTTCCTGGATGAGTACCCTTTGCTGAATTTGAACAGGAAAACAAAAGAAAAAACTTGGAAGGTTTTAATTAAAAGTCTCTGCTTTACTGCAGAATGCAAAAGGAAGATTCGAATGTCTATCTTTAAAATCAGTTTTTCTAAGCCAGGCATAGCCAGCGAAGTAAAGCAGTGTTCTAATTACTAAATGAACCTGATTCCTAAATAAAACACATTGCAAGTGGCCACGCCAAAGCCTGTTTACATTTGGTCACAGCACTGCCTTTAACTCAACTACTAAACCAGGTTAAACAAACCTACATCACATTTGACCGGTGTTTGTAAATACCTCTAACATGCACCACTTCAAATGCATATGGTTTAAAAAAGTTCTCTTCCAAACATGTCAGAAACAATTAAATATATATTTTATACGTGACATAAAATAGGATGGCAGACATAATCCAGTACATCGGTCCCTACAGGAGTCCAAGGGCATACCTTCAGTTCAGAATCTTCCTTGCTCCACTGCTGAATTCTCTTTGCTTTTAAAAGAACATTAGCACAGATAATTATATGCCTAATGCAAATTATATACTTAATAACAGGTCATGTTACTGTTTTACACCTTCTATATAGAGACCTGCCATTCTTCATGTTAAAACACAACTCTGAGTCAGGTCAAACTTTACTTTCTTTGCTCTGTCTTCAAAGTCACTGCATTTCAGCCTATTTAAAACAAAATGCAGACCTTTCAACGTTGTGTCTCTATTTATAGCGGTTTAACCTCATAAATTAGCTCTGTGAGTTTAATGCTGCCCTCCACCTTCTAAATCAAGACATTGCACTAGTGCAGTCACATGCAACAACTGAATTTTCAAAATGCAGCATGCCAGGTACGTTACTGCCCTGAAATGGTAAGAACACCAGCATTCAACATTTACTATTGGCAAAATGTTCTCCATTCTCTCAGTTTCTGCTCACATTTTCTTTATCAACACTTTAAAATAAAAATGCAAAATCCTTCAGGAAGTCAGAAGTAGGGTAGCTCACAACTCACCCCCTGCTACAGCACAAGATGGACCATGCATGGCTTTCTCTTAAAACACTACAAAAATTAAACATTTGGCAGTGCTGATGTTCAGTCAAGGGTTTGTTCCCAGATTGATAGCTGTTGTCTGCCCATCCAATCCCATCCTCTGTGCTCCAAAACCTCTCTTTAGTCACAGGTGTACTCTGCAGACAGCTTCAAGTCTACAAGAGAGAAGAAGTCCTCTGATTCTGGCAAATCAGTCACATGGCAGAGGGAAATTTTCCACCTGGGCTGCACATTTATTTCGTGCATAACTTCACCACCCCTGCCTGTCCTTCACCCCCACGGTACTTTTCTACTGCTCTGGTTAACATTCACCCTCTGGATGTTTTCCTTGTAAGAAGATGTTCTAATCTGAAAACCATTTAGTTCTGAATACACACTGCTGAATTACAGAGCCATCAGGAGAAGTGCGGATCAGCTTCTCCTCTAAACATTTCTTCAGGCTAAAACACTTCCAGATAAATGCTCTGCAGTCCAAACATTTATTACCAGGTTTCGGAGTAAAATTAAATTACTATCATGGATACATTATGTTTATTAATAAAGTGTCACAAAAACATTAGTGTAAGTTAAACAGGTAACACAAGGATACCAGGGAACATAAACCCTCAAGTTGCAGTAGCAGTGTCTGCTTTGCCAGGTTACAAGTCCTGTAAGTTTGATGGAATGCACTGCACATTATGTATCAAACTACACAGTCAGGAAGAAAATTAACTTCTGAGGCCCTGGTTGAGATTTTAATTTTGCATTAACATTAAGTAAACAGGAGAAAAGTGAGAATCCTATTTGCTGGAACTTCTAGTATTTATAGATGTTCCTGAAGACAGAGTTTTGAACAGGTGACAGACACAAATGTCACTGAATTGGTCTCTGAAATATGAATAAAGGAGTCGGAGTCAGAGGGAAGCCAGGAGTTAACCTGAGCTCTCTCCCTCTCAAAAAAGCCAAAGGGTCCTGTCTTTTCTCTAGAACGTGAAGGTTGTTCTGGCATCTTTATTCCCTACTGTCACATGGGAAAGAAGCTCCAAGTCTTCCAGATGGAAGGCAGCAGAAATAGCTTCATAAGCAATTTAAATCCAGGTTGCTTTCTGTAGATTTTAATCTTGATTCTTGACTCGCCCTAACACCTGACATCTCTCCACATAGACTGGAATGTTTAATGTCATTATACCTACAGTTCTCACCTTCAGTTCATCTGTCATTATAACCTTAGCTCTCTCTTTTTGTGTCCTATTCCCCCACAGGAAACGTGTTTGGGTTTTTAATAAACAAAACCCCCACCAACAAGCAAAAACCCCAAATAAAGCCAAAACCACAAACAACTAAAATTCAAAAATACTCAATTTCAAAAAGCACTCCTGTTGCTTAATGAGCAGAAAATACAAGCTTAAGATTTTTTGCTATAACGGAAAAAGCTCTTAAGATTGGAAAAGGCCTTGAAAACATTTAGAATTTGGACAAACATGACTCCCATTTTAAGAGCTTCTGGGTCACAAACTGGTATAGGGCCAGACTTCTCGTTTTTAGGAGAAATAAGTCATACTGTTATCATCTCTTTTCAAGAAAACTCAACCCCTCCAGAACCTTATAATTGTTAAATTCCTGGGTTGTAAAAGGAATGTAAAATAAATTACAGTGTTGCTTGTGAACTGTTTCTAGACTGAAACACTCGATCAGTTACACAGATAAAACACCTACATTCTTACTTCATCCCATTCTTGGATGTTTTCCTGCCATTTAGTAGAGATTTTCCACATTAACCTTCCTGTTGAGGAAGCCAGTATGGCATCAGACCTAATAATATTGCTCAGTACCAAGACAGTCAGAGCACAAATGATGCAAAGATACAAGGTTTGCTCAGACTTGAAAAGAGAAAAAGCTAAGGAATGATCTCATTACAGTCTGCAACAACTTGAAAGGGAGTTAACACAAACTCTTCTCAGTAACAGATGGCATAAGAAGAGAAAATAGCCACAAAGTATGTCTTGAGAGATTCAGGCAGAATTCTATCCTCTAGATGCCTGTGAGGCACTGAAACAGGCTGCCTTGGAGGGGCGAAGATATTTCCATCCTCAGAGGCTTCCTAGACTCTGCCATCCAAAACCACAGCTGTTGACCTGACAGAACCTTAGCACCAGTCCTGCCCTGAGCAGGAGGTTGGATGGAGTGGATGCCCTCCTGGCAACTCTTCTAAACACCATTTTGATATTTCTCTGATAATCTGTACCTCTGAAACTAAGACATATTTCAAGACCAAATTTTAATAAAGATGCCAAGTGAAAAGTAGGTTCTGATGCAGCCTGGTTCATAACTAACACTAACAACTTCACCCTCTCCCATGACTCATAACTTTTGGGTGAATTAACCTTGGAACAGGTTAATTCAATACAATGTTTTTGTTGAAATCAATGAAGTCTAAAGAGGCACTAATTAAAGGATTAGTGGTCAAAATCTACCTGTAACATTCCAAGACAAACAATCCATATGGGCTATTAATTCCTACCTTTCCCTTGCTTTGCTTTTTAGAATGCAGAGCATATAAACGTTGACATCCAATTTAGGAACTAAGTTTCAGCTACTGTAAACAGAAACTTTCCTGTAGATTTAAGAGATTCACTTTGGGGTTAGGCTTTTATTTGGTTTCAAAACAAGACCATAGAGCGATTCCAGTTTTTTCCCTGGAGTCTAACTAAAATCAATTGTCAGGCTCTCGAGGAAGGATGGTGTTGACTGCCCCTACTTGTCTAATGCAACAAGGCACAAACCACATTGCAGCACAGCACTCATCCATTTGTACTCGTGCTAACAGACAACCAGCAATCAGCCTGCATGTCTTAATTACCCTTTGGGGCCTCTGCAAACCCAACAGCTGGAAATAAAGTTCCAGCCTGAGAGACGCATCGAGGAGTAGCAGTTAGGCAGGAAAAACTAACCCACAGATGCAAGGGCCAAATGTCACAGAGTAAAACTCTGAGATTTCATCACCATATTATGTAGAAGATAGTATCTACACGCGGTGCAGAGAGCCCTTAACCCCAGCATATCCTTCACAGAGCTCAGCCACTGATTAAAAGCAGAGCACCAACGCGAGACACGCATTTCACCACAACACCTTCTGCTCCAAACCAGGCCAAGGACACCGAGAACAGAAATACTGGCGGCTTGCTGCGGTCTGGGGGTGGACAAACCCCCCGGGGACCCCCCTGGAAGGCCGCGGTCAGTCTCTCCGTGCGGGACACAGAAGGAACATCGCCACCTGCCGAGCCTTATCCGAAACGCTCTCCTGGACTCCCCACCGAGCTTATGACCCTCCCGGCAAGCGAGTGCACCCAGCGGGGTGGGAGGGGAGCAGCGAGGTGCATGATGCCCCCACGACACTCTCGTCCTCCAACGCTGTGCCCGCTCCGCCCCGACGGGCACCCTCTCGGGTGGTTTTGGGGGATCCCTCGGCGGGGGATGCCCCGAGCCCCCGGAGAGGGGTCCCGATGAGGGAAAGGGATCCTGGAGCAGCGGGAGAAAGGAAGGCGCTGTCGCTGTGCCCGCTGACACCCGCGGGGCGCAGGATGCGGTCCCCGCTCCTCCCGCTCCTCGCCTTCCCCGAAGCCGAACAGGAGGGCTCACAAATCGCTCCCGAGAAGTTAAAGCGTGCGAAAAAAATCAGGAAATTAATTAACACGGTCCTCAGGCTGTTTTCACAAACAGCTCGGACTGGGGGAGGGAGGGAAAAAAGCAACATGTGCGACTCCTGCCTTGGAACATCCTCCGTCTCGCTACCTCAGCAGAAGCCACCAGTGCACTGACGCCTTTTAAAAGCGCAATTTTACATCGCAGACAATACTCTTCTACACGGACAATCATTTCACACTGAATGTTTTCAGACATTTTTTTTCCCTCCACAGATATCTAGGCTAAACTACCCACCAAAACAATTTAGACCATAAATATAACGCACAACCCACAGCAAAGCTACCAGGAGAAAACATTTATGGGCTTTTTTTTTTTTTACTGGAGACTGTAGTTACTTGTCTTGTGGGCTCGATGTTATGAAAACAGTCTTAAAATCGACTGTAGTGTGCCCCTGTGATAAATAATGTTGCATTTCATGAGTTATTGTATTTACTTTGTTCTGTTCAGGTTTATTTAAATAAATTCAGCACAAAAGAAAAAAAATTATGAAGTAAGCGTTTCTTTACGGAAGGAAAAATACCTCATGGCAACGAGGCCGTTGGAGAGAACGTCTCACAAATGGCCTGCCTTTATGCTGACAGAAATAAGATTCTGCCCATGAGGAGAATGATGTCGTTTCTAAGCTTTGAAAGCTAAAAAGGAAAATTGGAAGCTGAAGTATCTGCACTCCCAACTTTAAATAAGATCTTTATTTAACTCTCGCAATAGAAGCCAAAATGTGCTCTTTTTTCTTTTTTTAATTTTTTTTTTTTTTTTTGGAAACCACAGCAAACTGATATCCAACCTTCAGCAACCCTATTACCAGTAAATAAAAGGACTGACGGGGCTAATAAAATATGGGGAGGCTGTCTGTATTTTTCATTATAAAATATGGTACAAAGACATTGCCCTTATTGTACCCTTTTTTGTTGTTGTTGTTCCAATTATTTTTAATAGAAATCTCATAATTTGAAGTAACCGTAAAAAGCAGTGGGGTGAGGGGTGGAAAAGGCTTTCTCCATCCCTTAAAAAACATCACTGAATAGAAACTAACACACTTTTTACTTTAGATCAGGTTAAAAGTTGTTTTAAAAATGTATCAAAACAGTACTGTTCTGATCACATTGATTTTCCAACTGAATGCAACAGAGACTACAATTATCACAAGAACACACCTTCAGAATATCACATTTTAAAAAGACATTTCTTTCTGGTAACAGTTCCTAACAAGACCAGGCATACATAAAATTCTGAAGTAATATGCATAACCTTTTTATCTCATAGCTTTAAGTAATGCTTATCAGAAAGAGGGGGGGGAAGTACAGTAAAAATAATTTTCTTTGTTCAGATTTTATATAAATGCAGCACCCACTGACTGAAGAAACCACCACTGTATTCTGCTTCAAGGCTCTGAGTGTGAATGAAGAGATTTTAGTTCAAACATCAGGCAGATTTTTAAATGTCTGTCTCCAAAGCAAAATCATTCACTTTACAGTAATACATTCAAATAGTTTCATTATAGTAGGAAGACAACAAAAAGTCAAAAAAGTGAGAAACAGCACATGCTTGATTACAGAAAACTGAAGGTGAAGGGAAAAAAATTAAGGAAGTTTTAGTAAAACTGCTCTTTTTTCAACATCATCTCTTCCGTTATTTTTGAAAAACAGAGAATAAAGTGAAACAGAAACACTTTCCATGCACCTCAAAAGCACACACTGTAGTGAATAAAAAAAAGAGTATCTTAACAAAAAAAAATTGACTTTCCCAATCAGCACTCAGTGTGAGACGAAACAAAGTCTATGATTCACAAAAGCAGAATCCCAAGTGGTTCGTTTGACTTTCCATCGTCAAAATAGTCCGTGCTTGCATTTCAGACCTGATACACAAGTTGTGAAAAGCAGGGCAACAGTAGAAAATACACGAAATTAAGGAGACCAGAGCTCAGGCAAAGCACAGATAAATCTTGATTTTAGCAGGACACATTGTTTTAAGAAGTACTAAGGAAATTCCACTGCTAATGAATAGGAAAAAGAAAGTGTATAATAGCACAACGTGCTTGTTTTCATTTTCAAGGGCTTAATTTTATTTTACAAAGATATCTCTCCGTTTCATTCTTTTGTCTTGTGCCAATCGTTTGATATCATTTGCTTTACTTTGAAACTCATTTTCACAACCACACAATGATTTCAGTAACACTGCCCACGTTTAACACAGCACCACTTAGAAGCTGACAAGTTCGGTGTCAGCCAAAAAATGAACACAGACTGAGATGTCAGTCAGCATCAAAAGAAAACTAAAATTAGGTGTTACAAAAAATTTTTTGATTTGTTGGCCAGTTTTAAGTTGTTTTTGACAGCTCAGCTGTCCTAAGATCCTGCATCGGTGCAAAAATATGAGGCACGTGCAGGGAAGAGAAAGTTTGTGTGTGCCCAGAGGGCAAGACTGAAGCAGGACAGGAGGAAAAACATTGGCATTAAGGACCTACTGGAAAAAAAATACAAACCTTTCCATCACAGGATGCAATTAACAGCAAGACAAAAAGGTGCAGGAAAACAAACCACCATGGAAATCCTTATTAATCTTCAAAATGCCCTCTATTTAAACAGAGAAACTTTCCATTCACAGTGGCCTGAGTGACTGATTCTTGAATGTCATTTATTTGAGGACACCTTAATCAGAGCCAGGATACAACTGCACAAGTTTTCCATCTAGTCACAAGGGGTATCCAAATGTTTATTCAAGTCAGACTCTCCTGCAGTCACTGTGTCCATGATATCCCACAAAAAAAAGGCCCAACAGTTTCTGCAGTACCACATTATCCAACTATTGAAACCAGAACAAATGAAGCCAAGGAGACTGTCAGTATCCTGGGTAGGCAGTAACACAGTCTAATGTGACCAACTACTTTCAGGCTTTTGAAATATAAGAAAGGAGACATTTTCCTCACTTTCACTTGTTCTTTTTGATTCTAACCCGATTTTGGTTGATGGAAAAACTCTTATTAATCTCAGTCACAGAGGCTTTAGCCTTCCTAGCACTGCACAAACTATTACAGGAGCATCGAATCTTTTCCCTCTTTCCCTCTTCTAGTTCTTATGAATCAGTTTCCATTACCAAAATCATCATCATAATCAAATGATTACGAGAGTGACCACTAAGAAAAAACGAAGTTACAACAGATTTTAAAGTACTTCAGTGTACAGTCAGCAGCTCAAGTGCACACCCAAAAGTTTAAGGTACTGAGTATGTCCAGCTCTCAAAAAAAATCTGATGTTTCTGAAGAAACTCAGAGATCAAAAACACTGTCGAGATCAAAGACAATATCTTTATTTCCCAATCAGCCTCTTAATTTTGCCTGCAGTTCACTAACTTTGGTCACGTACTGAACACGACGTGATTGGGTATTTTTTGTTAGGGTTGGTTTTGTTTTGGTTAGGGTTTTTCTTGACTTATGTAAAGATGTAGAGTCACAAGTTGGGTGACTGCAGAAGGACAGATTGTGATTCTTTGTCACAAATGTATTGTTTTACGTTACATATTTTATATTACATATTACATTGCATCACAAATGTTCGGGGTTTTTTTCCAAACTTCCCAAAGAACATGGAGAAGGAGTCAGACCCATCTTTCCTCCTAAAAACCAGTACTGAAACCAGTACAACTCCTCCCATGAATATGCAGAGCAGGATTTAGACTGTACTCTTTCTGCCCTGTATGAATTATCCATCCCATTTCCATTGTACATTATTAAAGTGAGTTGCTTTCTCCTCCCAACCCCCCCATCTGTGCTGTAATTTATGGGAATTACGGTTAATGATCATTTGCGTTATGCTTAATCAGCATATCAATAATATGCTCTGCACAGACTGAGTAGCTCTTCTTTCTTCCCCCTTTCATGAAACCTATAGAAATGGAGCTGGTGTTTGACTGATTGGCATTACAAAAAGGTTGCCTAGGCAGGTGCTGGGGATGGTAGGACAGGATAGAGGCCTTGTGGCTGCTGCCAATCAACAAAACCCACTATTATATTTTTTAATTCTGTTGCCTTGTTATCTAGAGGGGCTGATGCTTTGTACTCAGGGGTTTTAACGAGCTTGACCAGATCAGTGTTACTGAGGCCAAGGCTGTGGCTGTGTGGGATGGTTCAAGGAGAGATCACATTCTTACAGGGTGATATTACCAACCATAGTCTAAAACACAGGGTTCTCATGTGGGACACAGAAACCTCTGAATACAAATGGGCTACAAATCTTAACATGAATATTCAGGAATTTATGGGAAGCTGTTATTATATATGCCCATGACGAGGCTGACTGAAAAGAATAAAGAAGAACCCTTGAATACTGAAAACGGCAACCAATCAATTTGGGTCATTTTGCCAGAAATAAATTAATGGCACATATTGATAGGATAAAATTATTAACCTAGTAAGAGGTTTAATAAACACTTCAGCTAAATTATTTTTTTTTAAATTCTGTCACTCACCAGTCTTGCTATGCAGACATTTATGAGCACATTGCTGCATGTTTGAGAGGAACTGGCACAACACCAACATTCTCATTTGTGAGTCACAGCCTCGAGTGCAGCTCTATTAGCTTTACCTTGTAAATCACCACCGTGCTATTAGCAATCTTTCAATATGATGTGACATCTTTATTATAATGTTTTTCCACTGAAGTTTAAGTTCATATTTTAGTTAGTTCTGAGACAGACACAGCCATATTTACCAGGTTTAATTAATTGACTATAAATAAAGGGCTGTAGAAAGAAGGCATCCCTTTCACACAACGTTCAAGTTGTCACCATTTGTCAGCAAAATGCCAATTTGGACAGGATAAACATTACTATTTCAGTGCTTTACATTTATATTTCAATATGTAAGCTTAAAATTTCACAGTATTTTGAAGACTACAGTTTAGAGACTCAGTTCTCTTATAAAAACAGTAACAGCATATGACCTACATTAATTTACTAGTAGGCATTTTTTAACTAAGAATTTCCTTAACTTGTAGGAACATCAGTACAATTCCAGGATTTACTCTGGCTTCAATATCCGTAGATATCACAGTAAATAGAAACAACACACACAAACAAGTTGTGCTGGATTTACCTGATGAAACACTTGCACGAGTTAAAAAAAAAAAAAAAAAAAAATTGCTTTGCCAGATCTGGGGGCCCTTTTTTGGTGGGGTAATGCAGCACATCTGTTTTCCTTATAGCCCCCAAGATACCCTGTATCATTCCCTACCAACTGCTTTAGGCATCCAAGGCAAGAGAGACACAGCTGCAGGGAGGGGAGCAGCAGATCTGCACAGCTGCAAGGAGGTGAGCAGAGCAGAGGAGGGGGAAAGGCAGCTGGAGGAGAAAGGGTGGGGAGGGGGGGAAAGGCTTTGCAAGGAAAAAAAAAAAAAGAAACAAAAAAAAATACAAGTGAAGACAAAACAAAAAAAACCTGATGAGCCAGAAATTGCTGGAGAGTTCCCTCTTGGACATCCTGTTTCGAGATGTTTCTTATTGGGAAAAGTCAGCAGGAAAAGCCCCTGGAAAGGAATATGAACCCTCTTCCCACTTCTTCCCCACGAGAACGGAACAATTTTATTCAGAGACACAGAAAGAGATCCATGTGTAAACTCAAAAAATAAACCAACCCTTCATCTTAAATACTGGTAAACACCTGCATAACACTTAATATCAAGAAGGCACAACCTCAGTATTAACAACTGAATCCCACAAGGCAGAGATGCAAAGGTACTGTTAACACCAATCTCTGTAAAAGCAAAAAGGTGAATTAAGAGATGACCAAAAGGTGTGACCAAAGCAAAAAAAAGCCCAAAATTTGCATGTTCATAACCCTGCAGACAAACCAATAAGCAAATACCAACCAACACGTTTGGTTTGTAAAAGGACAGTTGTTGGATTCTTGGCTAGTGCCAGTATTCCCCAAGGATTTCGAAGTGGCAGTACTCTCTGGCAGAGGTTTACTCTTTGGGTGGAAGACACAGGCAGACAGAGATGCGTGAAAACTTAGAGGAGTTGTCATCCTAAAGGTGGAAAACTAAAATAAGGCTGCCACAGGAGAACCTTAAGGGTGGGCACAGGGGATAGAACAGGCAGAGAATGTAGAATGAAAGTAAAGTAGAATGTTGGAAAAGAATAATGGGTTGTTCCTACACACAAACACACACACAGCACAGAGACCTGAGGTTGTGGAGTGGCCAGATATCAGCACCACTAGACAGATAAACACTGGTATTAAGTTATAAGGTTTTTCTTTAAAAGAGACTGCTGGCAAAAGTTTTGTACAAATGATGGAGTTAGTTGAAAAGCACAAATGTTCTAAGGCTCCACTCCTGTGTCTTCAAACACAATGTGCAGTTTCATGAGCTCTAGATCCAAGGTAAACAAAAAAAAAAAAAAAAAAACCAAAACCAACCCTCCAGAACATTATTTAGACATTTCTTTAATAATATGTTAAGTCATAAATCAAAGTACTTGAACAACTCAGCAACAATTCAGCACAAAAGTTACCAAGTACTTACATCACCCACTTACGTTCACACATTTTTCACCTTCTGCTACTTCCATCTGAATAAATTAGCAAACAATACAATGAAGCAGACCCATTACATCTTTTAGAAATACACTTCACAGCAGAGGAAGAAAATAGTACCTAAAGAGAGCTTTTTGTTGTTACTGTTGCTGTTGTTCAAGCACCTCTTGCTTTCGTTTTGCTCCACCAAGAGTGAGCTCTTCCTGGAGATTACCCTGAGTGTGCTGCGTGTTGTAAAGAGATCGTGGCTATGTGAGCTATGTATTCCAAGTTTAGAGACTATTTTTGAAGCTCCAAAGAACCAGCATTACTGCACAGTGTCCTCTGAAGAGGAAACAATGGTTAAATAGCACATTGGTCTGTAGCAGCACTTTTCCATTTCACAGTCTGGTGAACTCACCCCATGTGATGGGTAGGAGATCCAGCCCAGCTCCCCTTGAATTGTTTTTGAATCCAGAAGATTAACTACAAAAGAAGACAAAATGAAGAGCAATGAGTTTCCTTTGCCTCTGTCCAGTTAACCTCAGATACCCAAACCAAGAGACGTGTTTATTTGAGGATCTTGGGAGCATTGATTTGTTCAGGTGGCCTGGCAGTCGGCTACAAAGAAGAACAAGACAGACAAATGAAAAGGATTGTCTTGTTTATCTTAAAACACAGTATGAACAGCAGACAGGGAACTTCTGAAAACAAAAAAAGTGACAAAAAACAAACAATGGATTGCTGGCTAAATTAATTACAGCAGGGGGTGGGAACTGAGCTCTTCTGTCAGCTGCACAAACTGCAGCCTTTTCCCCTCGGATGCCTGAAATTTGGGTCAATGCATCTAAACTACATTGGTGAGATCTGAATATTTTAATCATTATTTGATTAAAGGCCTGTATTTGGCATATATAATTTTTCTGAGAATACAGGGCTAAATAATGAATGCTGATTAAAGTCTTTCCTGCAGTTCTTTCTTCCTTCTGGTCTAATTTGTTCTCAAATTATCTTGCAGTCGTGTTTTCTAAATGTCATGTGTAACACATTAGATATAAAAGTAATTATTTACAACATTACAAGTTCAGATAAACCTACTTTTAAAGAGAGCCATCAATTAATGGCTAATTTTGCTGTTATCTCATTTTTATTTTTTTTTTTTTAGCTCTGGAACGCTTTTTAGGATAAGAAAGATTTTATTTGTAAACAGTCTGACAGACATTTTCCAGTCAATCAAATCACAGTGTGTTTATACACATTTTAAAATAAATATATGGTTTATACCCATCTTAAAATAAATACATACATGCAAATTAAAGGATATTCTTCTTTGTCATTTACTTCTTTATTTTTTACAAGCAAAAAAGTCAATTCTGTTCCTTATCTTGGCCATATAGTCTCCAAGTGCTTAATCACACTAACTAAGCATTTCTTTATCAACATGAAGCAGAACAGGTGAATTGATACAAAGTACTATACATGAAAAACAGCCTCTGTGTAAAAACAAAACAATGAACTGTTAGTACTCAACATGAAAATGCTGTTTGCAGCTGCGCCAATCTGTGCACCTTCAATATTTATTATCCCTGCTCTGGGCTTACTTGTGTGGGGTGTGTTCACTCTCCTCCACAGCCCCCTTCATTTTTTTTTCCCTTCAGTACAGAAATTAGCGATAATGAGAAATGAAATAAAGCTCATCTCATGCTAGGGAATTTTAACACCTGAGAACCATGGATCTGTTAGAGGTGGCCACTGTAGCAGTCTGACCAGCTTCAGCTTCTATATGAAAGCCTGAAGGGTTGTCAGTGCTCCCAAAACCAGATGGCCTGGGTATTGATACTCCAAGAAAATAGAAGAATAGGATACACAAAAAAAAGAAGAAAAAAAAAAAAGGAAATTATCTATGAATCTGCTAAGTTAAACTATTTGTATTATTTCATCGTTATCCTTTTAACGGCTGTTTAATTTTGGACATGACTCCAAAAAAAATGTGCCATAAAAGCATTATTTTTACTGTTAATTAGGATGTACAGGAGGAGACACAGTAGGGAAAACAGGTGTACAGTATTAGAAATAACACCATGTTACAAACAACCATAAATAATCATATTTTCTACTTCTGTGTGCACACATTTCTGTTGTGTACATGTGTATATGCAGTGCTATACAATATGAATGCGCTGCTCTGCCACCTATGAGGGAAGCATTTCCCCCTGCAGTTAGACACCCCTTTAAGAGCACACAACAGTACTGAAATTTTTACCCACATCAATATACTAAATAACTCTACTAATCCTACAGAAAGAACACAATCCAGTAGTACATATTTCATAGCTCTGAATTTATCGGTAATTAAGCTCTCAATCACCTATATAAAGAAAAGTCCGTCAGTCCTTTACGGAGTGCAAAGGGCCCTAAGCAGACTATTCTGGACCAAGTTTTGCATCTCCAACAAGGAAATAGTAATAAAAATTCAAAAGGAAAATTTCACTTCTCGGGTTTGTGAGTACAAATTCCCACAGATTACGGATCTCCTGGGATAAGACAGATATGCTTGTTGTGCATCTGCAATACATGGTGGTGAAGCAAGTATGACTTCTGAGGTAAATTACTTGGCAATAAGCTGCTAAGGCAAACCACTCAGGAATAAACTTAAGTAATATATTTATTCCTTAAAAATGAGCTTCTTGAAAACATGATTGCAGGCACTCAGAAACTGATGAATTCAGTCCAAATTCATCGGTCACATCTGGAAAAAATAAATAAGCAACAGACTCGCAACCTGGTGGTAGTTTCCCCCTCTAGACTTGCCAAGTAGTTCCAGCTTGCCCTTGAGGTGGAGACGATCAGCATTCAACATCTCTCTCTGTGCCACCTCTTTAATGGTCAGTCCCTTCCACCTCTCAGAGCAGACTCATCAGGTGAGCAAGAATTACTGCAAGAAGCACTCAGAGGAATTACAAGACTTGGAACCACTAGGCAAGTGACTTTTTTCCATGCTCAAAGACATTTTAGAAATCCTTAGAAGGCAAGTTTTCACACTGACTTACAGTAGCTTCTAGTTCAGATGTGTGTACTGTTCTTTATCAGTATCTAAAATGTGAAACATTTCAGGTAGTAGCCTGGTAAAAAAAAGTCTTCCTTTCTCTGAAAAAAGCTTCTGTGACACTCATTTTCCTTGTGACTTCAAGAGAGAGTTGCACACCTTGATAGAGAGCAAACAATTAATGCAGAACATACAAGCTGCAAGAATGCTGGTCTCTAGACAAAAGCGATAGGGAGAGGCAATAGCACATTGATTTTGTCATTGCATGTCCTAACATTGCACAGTAATATGAACACTGAAGGGGAAAACAGAAGATGGAGAAACATTGAAGGAGAAACAGAATAGGAAGGGTTTGCATCCTATGTCCCAAAAACAAAGCTAATAACTTGTCTTTCTATTACTGATTCCCAGAAGGGAGTGAAGAGACAGTTTTACAAGTCAGGTCACATGAAAGGGAGTCAGGATTTCCAGGCTCTTTCTGAAGTTTATGAGTTTCTCACACAACTCATTTGCTCTCCCCTTCCACTTCCTTTTCCTGCAAAACTGTGTATCGCCCTCCTCAGGTTTTACCAGCTGGTTACTAAGGGTAACTCTTAAACCAGCTGAACAGTTTTATTGCTACTGATTATACTTTTTGAGAGAATGCCTTGAAAAGGATTACTGGTTGTGCTGAGGAGACAGAGAGGAGCTCTCAAAAAAACAATTTTAAATAAATAAATCAAGTGCTGTCTAACAATCTCAGCGTCCTGCATTGGTTCCCATCTTGTAATTAACTCACTTTAAAACTAGTGGTGATTCTGAGGGAAAATCTACTAGTTTTAAAACACTGCAGTGCTATTACATTTGAGCAATCGTGACTTCTGAGACTGAAAATCGGTGACTTGGTCCTCCTGTAGAACAGTCTTCTTGCTCACCCGACCGCACAATGCAGCTATTTCTGCCAAGTGGCAGCACACAGGCAAAATGCCAATTAAGAACATTTCTTCTTAAAAACAAATTTGCTCTCTTTTTAGAAGCTCTCTTCTGCCTGATTCTTCTGGCCATGAACAACTGCAAGAGAAAGCATTGTCAGTTCCCTCAAGGTGGATTTCTGCCCAGGGAGGGTAAAAAAGAAGTCTCTTTCCATCAAGCGGAGCAGGGATGTGGATGTGAAATGCAAAGCTCCCTCATTCTCCCTCTCATGATATCAAGCAGAAGATGAATGAGGGCTCGTGTGGAATTTGACACACAGGCCCACTCACGCTACCTGAAACTGCTTCCAGATTTCAAAGTGAGGCTCACTAACAGCAGGAGTAATGTCAGTGACAGAAAAAGAGCAGTAAAACAACATTCCTGAATATAGCTTGAAAGCAGTAGCATTTGCAGAAACACTGGGAGTAACAACTGCTACAATGAACTAAACTCCGTGTAAACACCTTCTCCAAGAAACAAAAATAAACAAATGTTGTGCCAAGTAAAACCACCCCCCAAAATCCCCTTCACTGTCTAAGAAATGAGGAGGAAAGCCTGCTAGGAGACATTATCTTGCAACATCTAAAGTAGTGTCAATAAACAACTTCACCAGTGGAAAGCATTTCCAAATCACATTCTATACCAAGAAACTACAGACCAATAGACAATGATGTAAGATACATAAAATATTTTTTCTTCAACTAATTAACATTTCCCATTAGAAGTTAAAAAAACCCAAGGCACAAGAAACCACTACCGTTTCATCTTTTCCTCTTTGGCATCAAACTGTCAGTTTAGAAATGCACTAGTTAGTTATTAAGAAAATGCCAACAAATGGGAAAAAATAAATTTGCTGTGCAACCTAAAAAATAAATTTCAAAAAATGGTGAGTGTCCATAATTGAAACATGTCATATAATCCTGAGCAGCAAAGAAAATACTCTGTGGCAGGAAGTCAGCCAAAACTTGGGTTTGGGGTGGGACAGAGTGGAGTCAGTGATGTACATTTTTGGAATGGTGAATCCTTCCCAGCAAAGGGGACTTACACCTCAATTTACATCTACCTCTGAGTACAGATCTGAGCCTTCTCAACTTCCCTTTCCCCCAGCAGTGCCAGATCACCTTTGTGTCTTTGGATTATTCTGAGGTTGGAACACCTACAGACAGACAGGCAGGGGCTCAGGCAAGGCCGAGGTTACACCTTGGTGCAATTTGAATTGCCCAGCTCTCACACTGATGTTGCCAAAATCATGCTGAAATTTGCCAAGGCCGACCAGGAAATCTTTGGGAAGGGACAACAAATAAAAAGGGTGACCAACAGTGAAGCCTGGTTTTAAGTAGCTCCAATTTTCTGCTAGTCCAATAACAGAAGTCAACTCTCCTGTGATTTTGTGGTCCTGCATTTCCACTCTAATGTTTTAGTGAAGATGTTACCACTGCTCAGAAGAAAATGACCTTAGAACACCAGAGATAATGCAGGTCCCCATTTACTAACCCTGCTTTTACAGCTTTATCTCCCTCCAGCCCTAGGAAGCAGAGACTCCTGGAGTCTCCTAAAAACAGCCAGTAGAAATTTGTAGCCAGTACCCAATCCAGATGCCAACAGTTTGGCCCATTTACCACCCAACTCTTTTCCAAATGGGAGATTCCTGCTACAGCTCAAAGCCAGACTCCAGTTCTTTGGAGAGGCAAAACCCTCTGAGGTCTGCACCTTCAACACTTCCTGCCTGGGCCCTTTTACTGTACAATACAAATATGATTTTGTGCAGAACATTTCAAATTTGGCAACTGTCACGTTTAATCTGGGGTTAAGTTGCTGACCAAAGAACTTCACCAGGGTGGGAGCAAGAGATGAGCAAACAAGGGAAAAGCAAAATTACCTGAAAACCGGTTGCTCCAACACTGAACACAGGAGCCTTCAGAAAATTTTCATTATTTTCATTTAAATGTTCATTAAATAACTGTTTCCAAACTTAGGAGATTTTGTCACAAGTATCATATGAAAAGACAAATGATTAGCCATATGTGCCAAGTTACCCTACAGAATATTGCTTCCATAGAACATACGAGCTTGCAAGATCAATTTTGGCAAATTCTAATTTTACTGTAGTTTTCCCCCAGCTTTTGAAGAGGAATAATTTAATTTTCCTCCAGATTTTACTCAAACACACTCCCCAGGAGTGTCTGAGGCCAGATTTAGTTACCTCAGCTTTTCCTGCAGCTGAAAAACAAAGCAGCCAAAGAAAGAACTTCACTACAAGTTCCTTTCAAAAGGCTGCAACGAAAGAGGGAATGAGGACAGCAACCAGCAACGCAGGACTGCCAATAAATAAAAGCATGGATTGTAAACTGGCAAACCAGAGCTATTCTAGGAGGCTCTATGGCTGCACAGCAGCCCCTCTCCCTGCTCACAGCAGGATTTTGGTGCTGCTGGGCATGGGTGGCACTCCCATACCACCCTCACAGGGGTTCAGGCCATGCCAACTGGCAGCCTCATCTCTCTGTGAACCTCAGCCATGCCCTCATCACCTGCACTCAGTGCCAAGGGGAAGCTCTGCCATGGTCTTCCCTCCTCCTTTTGCCAAGTACAGAGCCTGAGCTTGGAGAAGGGGCACCACCAACCCAGGGCTCCTGAACACACGGGACAAGGACAGTCAGGCCCAAGAATAAGAGCCTGACATGAGAGAGGTTGCAAAGAGCAGAACTGCACTGTCGCTTGGCAGAGAAAACTGGGGCTGATTTCAACAGAGAACAGAAAACGAACAAACATGGCTAGAAACGTCCAGAGCGCTCACAGAACACCAAAAGCTGTTTGCCCCACCTGACTGTGGCACCTTGCAGGAGTTATTGTGGCTACTGTAAAGAGAAAACAAGGACAAGCCATTTCTGCTCCAATGACGACGTGCAAACCAGCAGCTTTTTGCAGGAGGACACTCTGCAGCTCTTTTTGCACCCTTACACATTTTTCTCAGAATATCTCTCTGTGTTATGTTGACAACCAACCATCCATCCATCCTCATGGATGAACACAGGCAAAACAGATTTTATTTCTTTTTTATTAGTTTGAAACGTGAGAGTCCTCCTGATATTGTTCAAGTGGCACAAAGCTCAATTTCCAAGTATGTAAAAACATATGACTGGTAGTGGGCTGGAATGCAATGTTTCTCAAAGGGGCCTAATAAGGTTTTGGTTTTATTAGGCTATTTCCTGTAAGTTGATATGTGCCAGTTATTTTCATTAAGACAAGGATATAAAAATTAAAAATGGATTAACTTAATGGGTTCCAAATTACTGTGATGCTTTCGCTTCTTTTGCACTCTTTTTTTAAACAGTTCCAATTGGTCCTTTTCCACTACTGTCTACAAAAGGCAAGAGGCATAAAGGCTTTAGATACCTGAATTACAGTTTAGCTAAACTCCCATTCAAATACAAATCCTACTAATCTCATTCTACTCCACCACTCTGGCATTAAATCTGATATCAGTGAGGCACTGTGTTAGACATGGAAATGCAAGAGTGGGGCTACTGTGTTGAAGGGAATTTCGGCTCCAAAACCCAAGTTTAACTTTCTCAGGGGAAAAAAAAAATACCAGAAACTATGGATGAGATTCTGTTACCTAAGCCCAGGCACTCCCTGCCTTTCACCAGCCCAGAACAGATGTGGGTCTCTTGCCGGATGTGTTGTAATTGTCAGTCCTGTTGGGTGCCCAAACTCTGAGTCACATAAATGGCACCAAATGTGCTGTCTTGCCAAAACTCAACAGCAAACATTACTCAAATAATTTTAATAAGTTCTAAAGCACTTCTCAAGCACATCTAACTCTTTTTACTTTGCTCCTACTCCCTCGGGGAAAAAAAAGTAATTTTCAGTATTCACTAGTTTTACAGAATTGAGCTCTCTGAAGATCTGATAGATTTGGGACCTAGAAGAGCATGGCAAAGATCCCCCTCGGGGAGGCTTCCAGCAACTTAAAAGGGAAAATAAATGTTGCATCATAATGTCCCAAGTTCACTTCAGGTAAACTGAGAATTCCAAACCTAGTATGACATGCTCAGTTTCTAGAATTCTAGACATCATGAAGCGTCTCAGAAAAGACTCTTGGCCACCCACAACACCCAGGACTGAAAGTTCCTAAGTTCCCACAAGTTTTACTGCAGTTCAAACATATTCAAGGTCCTGAAATCAACAAAAATCATAGCAAATGATCAATACCCCTTTGAGGACAGACATTTTTGAGACAGGGACCAGAGCACCAGTCCAGGAAATGACTACTCATTTGTTAAAAAGGCTGTGATATCCCCCAAGTGAATCAGCTGGCAGCAAGCCACAACTCAGAAAAAAATTTGCTTTTAAGAAACTCCTTGCATGGGGCACAAAAAACAAAACCCCTGCAAGGGAAGAAAGTTGTGTTGGGTTTGGTTTTGTGAGTTTGAAACACAGAAATTAAGACTTGTAAAAAAAAAAAAAAATCTGAGAATCATGAAGTACTACATTTGGAAAGCCACATACTCAGGTGTGCCCTGATAGTTTTGTCAAGCTTTTCTTCTCTACTTCCATGAACTAAGAGCTCCAGCTGGAATGGACTAGGAAATGCTTTGGTCCTTACACGGCTACTCCACAGATAAAATAAACCCACAGAGCAAATGACTAAACATCATGGGGTAAACTGGGGGAGGGAAATGCCAATAGTATAAGAAATCTCCTCAAATGTCATGTTGAGAAAATCAAGATGCTAAAGCCATTTTTATTTTCCAATACAGTGATGTCACCAACATATTTCCATTGTTTGCCAGGTTACCAGAATTTATGGAGGTAATTAATGCAGAACATGTGCGCTGAGCTATCCATATGAAAAATGGAATTGCCCTGACTTCATTTGCTGCCCTTGCAACCAAAACCCCGCTAACATCTTTTTTCACTATTTCCATATGTGAGAAATACAAATATTTATAACAAAGGTAAATGACTAAATGACTGCTCTATTCCCATCCACCCACAAGCCACTTTTTCATACCCCTGTCTTCTGCTTATTCTTCTGCTTCCATTACCTTCCCACAAGGGGCTCAGGTTTCCATTATGTGCCACAAACTAAGCATGTTCCTCATGCCTTTTCTCCAGAATGTCTTTCCTTGGTTTGCAGAGACAACTTCTGTTTCAGTTGCTTGAACAGCCTCTGTCCAGCTTTAACCCAGCTTACAGGACCAACACAACCAATTAACCATGGAAAAGCAATGCCATTAAACACGTAATTCTTTCCTTGTGTCTTTTCTTCTGGGCATCTACAGAACCAAAGCATCCCTCTTCTGGTAAATACTATTTAGGGAAAAAAAAAAAAAAAGAAAGACAAAAAAGGACATCCAGCCCTCACAATCATGAAAAAGTGACCTGTGCCTTCTCCACTTTGTGGCTGAATGCTGAATTGTGGAAGTTTTTGCAGGGCGAGGCCATTGCCATCTCAGAACCTGTTTCTACATAAAGGCCTTAAGTCAGTGTTGTCCACAAACATTAAGATTGGACAGACATAATTTGATGGTTTGGTTTTGTTTGGGGTTTTTTTGTTTGTTTGGGTTTTTTTGTTTTGTTTTGTGTTTTTTGTTTGGTTGGTTTTGGTTTTTTTTTGTTTGTTTGGTTGGTTTTTTGTTTTGTTTTGGGTTTTTTGTGTGTTTTTTTGTTTTGTTTTCCTTTTTTTTTCTTTTTTTTTTCTTTTTTTTTTCCCCCTGTTTTAAAGAAAGCACTGCTAGAGAAAGACTAAATAGAATGGTAAAAATGCCTTTACCCTGTCTTAACTGCAGCCTCTGTGTAAATTCACCACTAGTAAATCATAGTCCTGAAGCTTACTAATGTAAACAGAGCTAAGACTTTCAGGGAGGCAAGGAATTTCTTAATTTGTGCTTTGCTCAGCGTTCAAATCACTGTCAGCACTGGATTCTGGGTTTCTAACACTGTCATTATTCAGAAAAAGTTTGGATTTTGGTCTGATTTTTCTAAGATTCAGATCCAACTTTCACTTCATCTCTGCCTACCTATTCCGTTACTTTAATCCTTCTCTCCCTTTCCAAAAGGGATCTCTCAAAAAGCCTTGCTTCTCAAGAAATCCAGCACAACAAACCCCCTCTAGCTGCCTTTTAAGTTCTCAGAAACTAAATCAAGAAACCCCTCACCCCTTGGTGCTATTTGTAACTGCAGAGAGTCTGTGGGAAGCTCACCACGGACCAAGACATACTTTTGGTGCTTTAATTACAACTTATTTAAATAGTAACTCACCACTCTTAGATTTTCTACAAAGCCCTCCATTCCTAGCCACCAATTTAGAAGTTTTAGTTTTTAATTACTGTTCTATACTTTCGCAGGTTTAATTATTGCTAACAAAAAAAAAAAAAAGACACCAATGCAATGCAAATCTTTCCATCCAAACATAGATATAAAACAGTAAGAGAAACCAACTGGAAATAAAAAAAAAAAAGCACCATTCCCACACCTTATTACACTAAACTGCCCTGACTGAACATTAACATTCAACCTATTGTTCACTTAATTGCTAGCAAGTTTCAAGGACTGTTCGTTTCGTCTGCTATTCTTCTTCCATCAATATTTTTCCAGTAGATTAATGGGATTTTCCTCCATATTTTGCCTGAAACAGCAGGACACAGCAGTTTAATGAAAAAAAAAAAAAAAAAGAGAGTAGAACAAATGTTTCTGCTTGCAGTGTGTCTGATTTAATAATGTCTCTGCAAATTTAAGGCTCTGCGTGCCCGTGTTTCATTCAGGCTCCCCGTCACTCTGGAAGGCTGCAACTTTTCTGTCACCATCTCCAGGTTCCTTTCAGGCAAGATTATCTTTACTTCTATATCTTTATTTCTTTCATTCATTCACTGCCGAAATTTGAAAGGGACTTTCAGTCTGAGGGGCTGAATTTTAATCTCACATCCGTTCCACACTGAAAAAAGTGAGCACTTACACTGCAAAATAAGGACCTGCACTTGGATTTATCAAGCCCTAAAAGAAACTAAGAAGCACAAGAATGCTGCTGGGGAACACAATCCTAACCCCACAAATTGCCACCACGCTCCCTTTCCAAAATTACACCACTGGGAGTTCATATCTAATTTTCTAAATTAGCCTATTTTCTTTTAAAAGTTTTGGTTCTTATTCAAGTGTTAAATTTTTCTTTTCTTTTTTTTTTTTTTTTAAAAAACTACAGCTCTAAAGTGTTTATGGAAATGAGGGTTACATCGATGCAGTGAACTAATTAGCAAAATGGATCAATCACTTAACAATAGTCACATGCATTTGGAAACAGAAATTCTTTCATTTCTGCATCATTTCTTATGGCAAGTCTTTTCCTTTCCATAAGTATATTTTCAGCAATACTTCAACAAATACAACAATACGTTTGCAAAAGAGAGTAAACATTTCATTCCAGAAAAAGCAACCTTTGCATGCTGGATTTCTCTTTTAGAAAGGCAGTGAGTGGACGCCCTCTGAAGTTTTATCTAACACCTCTGAACAAGTCCAGTTAATTTTGCACTTCAGGGTATCAACTTGTTGTATTTCAGTATCAGTTCCTCTGACTTGAGCTTTGAACTTCACCAAAAGCAAGGATGTGATTATTGCTCCAGGGTTTTTTGTTTGGTTGGGATTTTTGTTGTGTTTTGTTTGTTTGGTGTGGTTTGTTTGTTTTTTAACAGAAAAATTAAAACAGCAGCTCCAAAGCAGTGGTGCCTACATGAACCACAGGTATCTCATGGAACTAACTCAGGCTTGGCATAAAAATCTACAAACAGTGCTGTTGTATCTGGTAACAGCTCTGCAGTGACCCTCACTGGTGATAAAACCCAGAGCTCTGCAAACAAGAAAATGAACACCTGCATCCGTATTTCTAAACTTTCATCAAGTGGGGATTACAAGAACAAGAGCAATTACATACACTCCTAGAGGAAAACTTACTTTTGATTCTGTTTGAAAACTTGTAAGTATACTAAAACCAATTTCCCTAATGCCAGCAGACAATGATTTAAAAAGAAAAAAATATTAAAGCTAATTTGTGTATCTCCCACATGGGCATGAAAAAAATTAAGTTCAATCTCAATGCACTCCTGATTTGCAAAGATTTTATGTAAATAAGTGTTCAACTTAGTGTGCCTGTTCTCTGTTTCGTGCTCTCCCTTCTGCTGGTGCCTCTGAAGCCTGATTTCCTGAGGCTGAGAGTACAGAAGAGTTCGAACCCCTTTCTATGCCCCAACTGCTTTGTTGGGTAGCAAATATGCTGTACCCAAATTAACTGCAATAAGAATTAACTGCTGTGTCCAATTTGCACATCTTTCTGTGTTTCAAACACCTGCTTTAATCTGGTGTATCCAATGTAGCGATGTGGTCTTTTTATACGCTGTATTGAAATCCGCAGTAAGTCAAGAAAAAGTCCAGTGACAAACAGAAAAAAAAAAATTATTCTGGGTGTTGCAGTTTACTATTAAAAATGTTGACAGAAATTGATGAATTTACTCAGCTTCTCCCGTTGCACAGGGTTTTGAAACCATCATGGTGTGAATTTAAAAACATGTGTGTTATTTGTCTAATCATCCAGTTTAGGATTAAGCACAGAAGCTTTGAATAAGATACAGCTGTATGAAAAACAGTCCTTTAGCCCCCTTCCCCCCACCCCCCGCCCAGTGACTCTGAGCTTCGGGAAACCAAATTTTAAGAGGTATCACATTAAAACTTTTATACCTACTTTTAACTTTTTTTTGCAGATAAAAACTCAAGCCAGAGGCACCAGCAGGAATTGTGTCATGAGAAATGAAGACTTACCCTGACCTAATGATACCTGACACACAGCAAAGCAAGATTTGTAAAAAGCATTTCCCTGTGCAACTCCTTTTGATTCCACTGAAAAGTTCCCAGTACTGACAGCCTTTCCCAAAATTACATGCAAGGCTTGGTCAGGCATTCTGCTCCATGTGCAAGCATCACATTTTTCAAAACCACACCAAGAGCTGTCATTACTACAAAGGCAGAGTAAATTGTCTTTAGCAACTTTAAGTGTTAACAGAGACCAGCTCAGATAAAATGCTGCATTTAATTGCACAGTTGTGCAAAGTTCTGAGAAGGCAATCAATGAAAAAAGGATGAAACTGCATCTCCAAATCAAATACAGACTGAGAAGAGAGGCTGATTGGAACCTTTTTACTGTAAACCAAAACTATTTGAAACCAAGTACTGTAAGCAGATTTACGTATTGATCTTTTGGTAGCTGTGTTCACAAGAAATTAATTTTATGCTAGATTGAGGGGTTACAAGAAGTTTCCTGTCTGCACAGTCAAAATATTATTGAAGCAATTCAGGTTGTCAGTAAAAGCTTAAACAAATTTGCTGATAATCCTGTTAATGACCTAGGTCAAGTGTTAACTGTTGTGGGTTATAAAACAGTGAAATTAAGGTTGCTGGTACCCTCAGGCAGGCAATATAGTTACAGAAGAGACCGAGGAAAAATTATTAAAGAACAATAAAACTAATTTAATTTCTTGATACTGTAGGAATTATTCAGAAAAAAAAAATTGCATCCTTCTAAGGAAGAAACCAGAACCCTCCCTAAGCGTAAAATGGAAGAGGGGAACGTGGTTTCTGTGCACCTACGTGGTTCAGTTTGCAACTTCAAACCGAAAAGAAGTTGGATGTCAAATCTTCCTGACATTTTCCTGCCTTACTGAAAACGGCACACAGATAAATCTGAGCTTCGCAGAACCATCCTGGGCTCCTGTGATCGTGCAGGTAAAATTCACGCAGCTTTTTGGGGAGCACGGCAGAGAGTTTAAAAAAAAAAAACTCTCAGTGCAAAATTTTACATTCCAAGAAAAAAAAAATCTAAATAAAACTTGTCTGGGATGAAGCAAATTAACAAAAACTCAAGCACTCCATGAAAAAGAGAAAAAAATGACTGCACAGAACATCACAAAATGAAGGAAGCCAATAACTTGCCTTCAGTCCGTCTTGCATCCTTTCCTCCTTTCAGCCCATCCACTCCCAGTGCAGTATTAGGACTAACTCAGATAGTCATCATTTTAATAGTCAATTGCAAATATAAACTGAATTTGTATTTACAAAATAGAAGTATTTCTTTCAAGTAAAATAAACTTAGGGAATATTTTCTGACAGCTCTGAACACGCTCATATAATGTGCCTACTGCAACATTTACATCCCCTAAAAGTTAGACAAAGCCATATAAACACACCAAAAGACTAGTTCCATCTCTTTTTAAAACAATTTATGAGGAGACTTTCAACAATGGCTTTAATATAAAATGTAGGAAAAACAGCTACATACCTTTATTAACAGTCTGCCTAAAATATACCTTTTTTCATTCTCAGTGGTGAAAAAAAGCAAACTTTTCTAAATACCCCAGAGGAATGAAGAAACATCTATCTCTAGTTTTAGGAGGAAATTTCTGGTGAGAACAGTAGGTAAGTAACTGTAGTGGTTAGAAAAAGATTATTTAATACAGAGAAACATCATCTTCTGGCATGATTTAGAGCTGCATGCTAACACTTGTTCATCAAATTAATGGGTCAGCAAATCATAATAATTCAGACTTCTAAATTCACATGATCAGCCTAAATAAGCTGTAAATAAATTAAAGAATTACTGAGCTTTCCTAAATAGGGGGGGGGGGGAAGAAAAAAAAAAAAAGCACTTTAAAAGTTGTTATCTTTTTAAAGGAAACGGTCAGTATTCCTGGTTTTGAGAGGCACAGCAAAACACACACTTCAAAAAAAAGTAGCCATGCAAAACCAGGTTACTCTCTGGTAACTGCATTGATACTGTTGTTTTCACCACCTATTTTGAAAATATTGTTCATATTATACAAGCTCTCGAAGCTGTAACGAGAGAATGGAAGTAGCCTTTGCTCAAAGCTGACTTGGACAAGTGTGTTTAACGTGCATTCCCTATGATACCAATTTTTTTCCCCTCCTTTCTCAATTCTCAGTGCCCGTGACTTTAAACAAAGAAACAGTGGGTTGGTTTTTGGGTTTTTCTGTTTTTCACAAACTGGAAGGCTCTAATATCTTTTTGGCTTAGTTAGTCTCAGTTTACAGAATGTGCCTGTCTGCCACTGCCACGGAGGCAGAGCTGCTCCACTGACTGACAGAAATACAACCATTTTCAAAAAGCCTTTAATAAGACAACAGTAACCCCTATTAACACTCTTGCTTTCATTTCCGAAAATAATTTGTAAGAGATGACAATATTTACAAAATAATATATATCTGGAGGGCTTAAAAGCAACTACTGAAGGCACACTCTTTTAAATAAGCACTGCATATAAACAAATTTACATAAAACACACAAACTGACGACGCATTGCTCTTCTACCATCATGGTGACATAATTACTTCCTACCAGTGAAACCAACTGATTAAAGATTACTGAGGACTTTCAAAGTTTTCATCTTTGCTTATTCATTTTTCATTCTAGTTCTTTTTCCTCCCAGAAATCAGTTAAAGTTATCTCACCGCCTTATCCCGCAAGCAGCGGGAATATCAATAAGTATATCAGAGAAATAATTGCTCTAAGAGCTTTGATATCTGCTTCTCTGCACAAACACTGCAGCTCGACAAGGTGCAAGTTTTACACGGGTCGTAGATGCTAGAAGTTCTTCATAACCTTTGGCCTCTAGATTTTATCCCTAAAGATAATTACACTGGACATCCTGGTCATGCCGAGTGCCCTCACTGTGCAAGTAAGCAAAAACTCCTTTTTTTTTTTTCTTTTTAATAGGAGAAAGTCAGTTTTAATTATTGTTTTAAGCATTTCAATCATTTTTTCAGTGTCAGGTTGTCATCATTTTTTTCCCCTGAAACCTAACATGCATTTTCAGCAAATGTCATCTTAAAAATTAACACAGCAAAAGAGAACATAACATAAACCACTCGTGCTTTGTTTCTGCAAATTCACACACACTGACATACACGCGCACAGTTTCAAGGCGTTAATAGGAGCTCATACAAATCCGATACAAATAACACCGCCCGATACAAAACCGCTACAAGGAACCAAGAGGAGGTTTTACAGGGGAGCCAGCTTCGCTTCTTTTTTTCTGGTATTAATTGAAAGTTTTGAAAGGCAGGACGACTAACGCAAGCACACGCGTCTGGGCTCACAGCTCACGGGGTGAGGGACACGGGGGCCACCCTTTAGCCTGTACAGCCGGTTCCTACCGCTGTCAGCTCTCAGCTGCTGGAGGATGGAGCAGGAGGGCACCTGCCGGGGCTGCGATGCTCCGGCTTCCCCTGCGCCGTGGCACCGCTGCCGCTCCCGGCGCTGCCCCTTCCCCTCCCCGCCCTGTGCCCACCTCTTCCCCGGGCTCCTCGCTGCCCACCGCCCCCGCTGCCGGAGGAGCCGGGGGGCGGCACGGGCTGCCCTGCCCTCCCCAACTTTCCTCGGGGGGCGGGTGGGGCGGCCGCGCACCCCCCGCACGGCGAGCCCGGCCGTCCCGGGGGCCAGGAGGGGATGCCACCGGGGACCACCTCTAAGGGCGAGCGGGAACGGGGAATGGCAGATCGAAAAGAATTAAAATAAATAGGAAAGGGCGGATGGAGGCACGGTAGAGCAAGAGGAAGAGGGGGGATGGAGGAAAGGGAGAGCAAGAGGAAAGCGGGGACGGAGGGAGAGTGAAGGAAGAAACGGGTCACCCGGCCGTGCCGCGGCTCACCTTCGTTGCCGGGGCGGGCGCTCAGACGCGCGGCAGCGCCGCGGGCAGCGCGGACCAGCACCAGCAGCAGCAGGAGCAGCAGGGGCGGCGGGCGGCGGCGGTCCATGTCGGCAGGCAGAGCCGCATGTCTCCGCGCCGCATGCCACCGCTCCGCGCCGCCGCTGGGACCGGCAGCGGGGCCGGGAGCAGGAGCAGGAGCGGGGCCGGGACCATGCCCCGCGCCCGCCTTCGCGCTGCGCCCGGGAGGGGCCGCCCCCGCCC
>JAWWES010000001.1:2732178-2777433 GCA_035583135.1 Lophotriccus pileatus | reverse complement strand
TTATTCTGACTTATAATCTCTCTTTTGAGTTGAGCTCATTTCCCCTGCTGGGTAACTTTTAAACCAGCACACCTTTCTAACTCAGAAGGCCCACCAAAGAGGGTTGTAAATGCAAACATTTCTTGTTCTGTGCCAGAGGTGTGCAGTGTATGTCAGGAAAATGTATTACAGAGGCTTCCTGTTTTCTTGAGCATGGAAAAAAAGATGCACATTGCAACGTCAGATTTGGTTGCTCTGAACTAAATTTTCAGTCTTTAAAACACCTTTTTCTTTATTCATTGGTGTTATTTTTCATGATGCAGACAGTTCAAGACTTAAAGGGACTGTTAGGTTAACATTTGCTTAAAGAGCTTCTCTCGTTTCTTTGAGCTGTCACCAAAACCTGGAAGAAGGTGTATATTACTTATATGGCACCAGAAATGGAGAAGGCTTCTGTTTATCTCCTAGCCATTTGTATTACTGAGTTAAAGTTGCCGGGAAAAGGGATCCTTTTGATATTAGTTTTCTTTATAGAGTCCTTAATGAAAGAAATAATCCAGTCCAAGTATTCAGCCATTTCATTTGAAAACCCTCTGCATCAGCTTTGGAACTGCAAAGTAGCAGCAGGATGAACAGAAAGATGTAACAATTAAATAATCTGTATGATAAGTTTGGGGAAATTCACTGCGAGTAGTTGCAGGATTTTCCTAAATGAATCAATGTTCTACCTCAAAATGCAGCTGTAGGAAACAGGTAGAGAAAAAGAACCATAATAGAAAACCCCCAAACCAAACAACAACAAAAAAAAAAACCACTATTGGAAAAGCTGGGGACAATTAGTAGAGAAGAGTGGTATTCAGTTTCTAAGCTGAACTGACACTGACGTCATGCCAAGCTGCAAGATTAAAAACCCAAACCCCACTAGAATCCAAGAGTATTTCTTGAGAAAAGAGGACACTCATCAAAAATTACATAAAATGAGAGCTTTACATAAAATGAAAAAAGGGTCTGTGAAAAAAATCAGGAGACTTGTCAGATCTGTGGAGGGGAAGGTTTTCCTGAAACACAATATATGCAAACAGTGGGTTATGGCTGTGCTTCCTCTGATGTGACTTTGTTTTAAATAATACTTTGCTTTAAGGTGGCAGTTGAGTGAAGTATTACCATTGCCCAGAAGAGAAAAGAACTACAGCATGTACAGAAGTAAGAACTACAGAGATAAATCACAGCCTGTGGAAGGAGGAATGTAACCTCCATCCCTGCTTAAGCCTGAGATCTGTGACCCAGAGGGGACAACATTCATTCAAAGACAGAAAATAGGCTCAGATTTTTCCCCCCTTTTGTTTGTTTGGTTCTTTAATTAAAATTTCAAGTTTTACCATTACCTGCTTCTAAAGAATTTGCTGTTCTGTAAATTTCAGATCAATACCTGCCCTTTAGCTTTCCTTAAGAAAACTGTCAAAGATTCTTGTGAATTCTAGAAATTCTAGAAAAAGGCAGAATTTTCTATAATTTTACACAGTATCAAATGTTCTGTCTTGAATTAAATAACCCAGCCATGTTGATTTTGCCAAGGTTTTTTTGGGGGTTTGGGAGGTTTTTTGTTTTGCTTTGCTTTGTTTTGATTAAGAAATCTGCACTGGATTTGTTAGATAAGCAAATATATTTATATTCCTCTCACATATGTTTCCTGATTTCATTTTAGACCTTTTGCAAAGGAGATAAATAGTTTCTTGGAGACTTTAGAATATTAAGCTTACGACCTCCAAGCTTTTACAAGAGAAAAACAAAAAATTGCTTGCTAAAATATTACGAGGGATACTTCATTTTTAAAGGATGTTATTATTTGAATTGCAGCTGTAATGGAGCTAAACCACACCTACTTAGAGAGCAGGGCCCAAACATTGCTTTTGGTTACAGCAGTTTAAATCCTTGGAGGCCTTTATTACTAGGAAAATGGAGTAAGATTTCAGTAAAATCAATTTTTAAAAGCACTAGGAGCTTGCTTTTGACCCCAGTCACAGCAATCTCGGCAGCTTTGCAAAAACATGCTCTTCTCTTAAATCTGACTGACGCCACTGGTGAATTGTGCTGTAAAATTTACTGTTTCAATCCCTCAATACACAGAAGCTGTTGCTTGTGTTTCTGGAGGACAAAGTACCCTGGGAAATGGAAGACTGTTTCAGGCAAGCAAGTGGTTTTTCCAAAATCACTGCAGAAATGCTTGCACAGAAATACAGGCATCTTGCTCTCCTGTCCCACAACACATCTCGGCTCCTTTAGCATTAGATTAACCCATCAGAGACAATGGAGAACAGCAGCCTTAAAGGTGGCACCAAACTGCCCCCATTTCTGTACCCTCACAAAGTATTAAGCAAGCAAAAAAAAAAAAAAAAGTTGAACTGCAAAGTAAGTTCGTTCCTTCTGATGGAACCAGAGACTGCATGACTAGCTGAGCAATATTATTTATTCTTATACACAGCTGTCAAGTCTGTACCTGTTATTTCTCTTGCTTTCTATGTAGTGGTTTAATGCTTTGGAGTTTTAATTGTGAGGGGATTATTGTTGATATTATTAGTGCATAATGGAAACTTTGGCCATACAGCATCTAGAATACTGCAGCAATTCAAGCAAGAACTCTTTCGTGCCTTCAGACTTTCCTTATTCTGTGCCTACTCAGAAGCTTCAGGACTTTTCACCTGATAGAGTCTGAAATATATCTGTGATTCGTGGCTTTCTAATGAGGTAGTATTATTTCCATTTTCTGTTTTGTTTCTCCACAAAGGATTGTCCTTGGTGGCACAGCATTCACCTCATACCACAAGAGACACTTAAATGTACCCAAGCAATACCTAAATATCTTACCCAATAAGATGACCCATCAGTAATGCATATCCAAATTCTATAAAGTCATTTCATTTTTTACCATGTCTCTGCTTGCCATCAAACCATCACGTGCACTGTGACCCTGCACGCTCAACACATTTTAACAGACAGAAGGAACAGAACCATCAGTTCCCCCGGCACCATCTGGGGTTCTTTTACAGTTACTGTCTTCCTTGCTGCCTAAAGCTCAATTCACCCTTTTTTTTTTTTTTCCTTTCTTTCTTTTTTTTTCTTTTTTTCTTTTTTTTCCCACAGCATCCTCCTGATCTTCCTCTCTTGGCTTCAGGTTTCTTCACATCACCTTTCAAGCCTTTACCTTTGTCATGCATTCCAGGCAGTGCTCCTCTAAAGCTCAGGAGAGGTTTTATTTTTTTTCTTCCCCCTTGCTATTCTCATTCTGCTTCAAGTACACCGCAATTACAACAGGATATGAACTATCCTGCACTGTTATAGATGTGTTCAATTTTCTCGCTCTTAGTAGAAGTCTTTTCCCATCACTTTGGCCTGACAAACGTGACATTCACACATTGATTGTATATGTCTGCTTTACACAGCATAGCTAATGACTTTCCCTCTTCCTGACTTGAATTTTAGATGAGTTTTTCTGCTGCTGAGTATTCCATTCCATCAATAATTGCAGAACAATTAGCTCAGTTGTGATTTTTTTCTCCCAAATGCTGAGCAAATCCATGAATCTTGTAGTATATGAGGCAGTTTATGTAAGGTTTTAAACTAGCACTTCATTCCAGAGACTTGCCTCCCCCTGTCTATCAGCCTGCAGACACCTGCATGGCTTCTGCTGGGCTGCATGTTCTCAGAAGGGACTACAGTTTGCTTTATGCATTGCCAGCTACGAAGTTGTCTCTGAAGGCTGTTGTGCAGCTCTATGACACTAAGTGTTAACAAAATTTGGGACTTAATCTGAAAAGCCAAGACAGAAAATAGATTTCTATCATAAAACCTCCTCGGTGCCTCACCTGATTCTTCCATCACCTGCCTTCATGCAAAAATACTTTATAAATCACAATGTTTTCTAAAGGCAAAGGCCAATCATATCACAGCAGATTTTCCTTTTCTCTCTGGGGGATCTCAAACATTATCTCTTTTGCAAGATGTTATTTTGGGCAATGAATCATGGGTACCGTTTACTATATTACACAGCTCTTCATTTTGGACTTTCCATCTTGAGTGTAAATATCAAGTCTCACTTGAACTCACATGGCCATTGCTGGCAGTTTTTTTTTAATTAATTTTTTATAGGCCCTGAAATGAAAAAGAAAAGACTAGTCCTACTGATCTGACTTCAGATATCAGTGAAAAATGGGATGGAAAGGTTTTTTGCCTGATTTGTAGTCTCCTCTCCCTTTCACATGCTGAAAATCTAGCCTAATTTCTTCCCACTAAAGAATTATTTAAGACCCTAAACATTAAGATGTGCAAAGCTATATTATTATTATTATTATTATTGTTGCAATATGCAAGTCTGTCCCAAGAAATGTAACATTTGAAGAGTTTCCTAAAGAAATTTAAATTCAAGATACGTGATGTCAAATTTGATGCCAGGAGTATGACTTTGGTGTTTCAAACTCAGGAGACATGTTGGTAGCTCTGACTGTCGGTTCCTGTATTTCAGAAGCCTTGTGGTTCTGCTTAATATATCTTCCAGGATATTAAATTCGTTGTGCATTCAAGTAAAAGTATATTAATAATGAGAAAATATAAATCATCACCACCCCCCAGCACTCATAGAATCATCAAGGTTGGAAAGCACCTTTAAGATCATTAAGTCCAATTGTTCACCCAGCACCATCACCATGTTCACCCTGTATTGTTTTTATATTTAAACAAAAGAAGTCCCAGTAAAAAACTGAGCTAACTTTAATTTACTTGACCTTTTTCTACTCTGTGGTTAATAGAAAAATGATCACAGTGACAAAGTGACAGATGGTTTCCTTTGTGTAACATAAAATCGGGGATAAAGAGGTTTGACTGGGACAAATCAGGGGTCTCTCAATAAGCATTTTGAGAATTGTAGGCTTTTTAATTTAAGGTGACCATTTCAATATTGAGGACGAAACTTATTCTCTGAGGGCGTTTCATGGGGCGAAAAGATGAACATGATTCCATCAGAAGGACAGAATTGGTTACAAATCCAGTACAAAAGTTATGGGCATGCTGGAATGAGGAAGGCTTAAAAAAGGTCTCCAAAGAAATATGACCATATTTCATATTTATCTCCAGTGGAGGTTGTAGCCTGATACAAACATCTATGTGTTGTTTCTGTGTCTCACTCAGTTTTATTGCAGATCAATCACTGAATGTTCTTCATGCATAAATATATTCCTGCCAGTGCTTGAAATATAGATTTTTCTATTATTATTTTTCAGTTCCTTTCTGTGCTACCATTACATAGTCCTGGTGCTTTTCACTGCAGTCCCAGAATTAAATTGGTGCTGTTAGAGTTCCTTATTTCACAGAAGGGAATAACTGCCTTTCCTAATGTTTTTATCATTTCTCCACACCTCCCCATCAACACATCCCTACAGGTACAAACTTGAATACAAACAGCATATAAAATTACCTTATCCTTTTTCCTTTTCTTTATTTTTCCTTTTTTTTTTATTTTTTTTTTTTTTATTATAACAGTGCTTGCAAATACCAGCCAAGAAAAATGTCCTTTAGAGCTCTGATCTACGAGAATACCATCCTCAGTCCTTGGTATTAACCCAACAAGATATTCAAGGTGCAGGGAAGAAATTAAAAAGCAAACAAAACCATAAGCATTTGTTCAATGCTAGTGTACAGATAGAAACTAGATCAGCAAAAATCCATCCTCTGCCTCTTTCAGTCCAAAAAATTCTTTTACCCTGAGTGAGAACAACCCTGAGCCCTTGAAACACTGGTTCATCTCCAAAACTCAAGTTAGGAACATTTCAGATGAAAAAAAGATGCCAGCATAGAGAATATAAAAAGGGAAAGACACTGCTTTGATAATATCCCAGAAGAAAGGAAGGAAGCCCAAAGCTTTGATAGCTGTCTATAGCAGGGTTCCACAAGGCTCTCCATTTAAGCAGGGAGATGGTGCTACTCACCAGGTAGTGACTAATACCTTTCAGGTGATAACTACCAATCAAAGAAATGAAAGCTTTGAAATTTTGGTTAGAAAAAATACTATTTCTAGCTAAGCTTTCAGTATTCTAAGAGGAGCAATGAGAGAGAAAAACAGCTTGTACAAGAGATTTCTGCTTACTATTAATTGATGTGTGGCACCAGCAAATAACATTTGTAACAATTACCAAAATTGCAAATACTTGCAGAAGTAGATTTGAAAGAAAGATTTAACATGGAACTGGTTGTTCCTATGTTATTACTCAATTCAATCTGTTGCTTCTTTTACATATTGATGATTGTTTTCTGAAAGCCATGAGCTGTCATTCAATATGTTGTTTAAAGATCACACTGGGGGAACCTGGTTCTCTGCACAATCACACCAGTTTTGTGTGATTTGCAAGGGCCCTGGGCAAAGTTGCCTGAAACAGAGAGGTGTTTTTTTGGAATGAGTCTAAAAATGTGAATCTTTTCATTCTTTCCACAGCTGTGAGGCCAAGAGAAGTGCACAGACAATAGTGCACTTGCCATGGGTGCTGTACTCACAACATGTACAGCTTCAAAGCTCCACAGGAGCAATCCTTCAAGCTGCCTTAGGTAAAACAATGCAAAACTTAAACCATTTTCCCATTAACAGCTGAAAACTACAAGAGAAGGACACTTGAAACAAGCCAAACACTACAAAATAAGGATCTGCACACACCATACATGGGATTTTTATTTTACTGTAAACTTTGAGATGCAGCTGTCAGAGACTTGGAAAACATAGTTTGAAAAATTTGTAACATGGTAGAATTGTTCTGAAAAAGAAAAGAAAGAGCCTTCACTGAAAAAAAAGTTTAACTATAGGAGAAAGAGGAAAGGAAAAGCAAAAAAGAGGGAACAGAAAAGAAATAACTAATTGAAACATCATCAGGCATGGGATTCTTTCTGTCAGTGCTCTCGTACCATGCTCTTTGTTCCCTTTTCAGTGGGTCACCCCAGCTGTCATTTTTGTATGAGGAGCTATCACAGAAATAACCAATTTAGTAAATCTGTTGTTGGGCAGAAATAGTCTATCCTGGAAAAATCATCAGATGTACTGATGGTGGAATGTGAGCAGTCAGGGAGATTTCTCAGCCATAGCAAAAAGAACTAGAATTTGAGCCAGTCAGTCCAGAATACCAAATCCTTCATCTCTTTTCTGCTGTCTCATGGATGCCACGTGCACTCGTGAAAGAAGGGTGTACCTAAACTACCCAGCCAGGACATCTGGTGGGGTTGTGGAGTAGCCAAATCTCTGTTTCAGGCTATTCTGTACACCTTCAAACACTCTTTTAACGGGCAGCCTGTGAAAACAAGGACAACTATCTACAGACAATCTCAGACTACACAGGTTTGCTGAATGAATCCCATACTGAGTCAACACCTCAGCTGTTTACCTTGAGCAGATGAAAATCAGATGCAGCTCCGGAGGATTTTGGCAGGTGGAGCAATCTCCCCCACGAGGAGTGGGTACAGTGAGTTTGAATATGTATTCCTGAAATACAACAAAGGTACTCAATTAATTTTGGAAAGTCACTATCAATTTCTAAGCTTCCATTGAGATACCATAAATAATGCTTTGCAAGCTTATTAATTTAATAGCTCTGATATTCATTCTGTTTCATCATGTGTTTCCTAGGCTTTTATTCACTTTGATTTGTTTTTTCCTCCTCAAATGTTATTTTAAATAGCTTTCATGAAATTGCTGCATAATAAGTGTACCCTTTTGTTCTTATTCAAGGAAGCTCAGCAAAAGCATATCAAATAATAAAGCTGATAAAAGGCTACATGAAATGCATTCCAAAATCCAGGAGGTTTATTCTGATACCAGCACCGTTTAACGTCAAGCCAAGACACGTATCTCATCAGGCAACATATTAAGAAGCTGGTGGGCAATGGATTCAAGCCCAGGAAGTAGTGGAATTCTGATTTTACCCTCATTGACCCCTCCTGACTGTAAGTGTGCAATATAATAATGTGTTATTTAACCATAGGGGGAAGAGGGCCATTTTATGGCTTTCAACTTTGCTGGGTGAGCCAGAATTAAAATTAGTTGTTAACAGGAAAACAGAATACATAATGATCCTGGTGGAATCTAAAATAAGTTATGACATTTATGCTCACACACTTATATTTTGGAAAGCGAATGTGACTGAACAGGGCAATTATCTTTAATTAGGAGGGGCTAGGGTCTTTCCATTAAATGTGTCCATCACAGCTAGTTAACAATATTGATTAACAAGATAACAAAGTAAGCCGTTCATCTCTGAATGGGGTTGTTATAGATTTTCTGGTGAATTCCTACAATGTATTACAAAAGAGAAATATCAGAATTGGAGGTGTCATAATTCCAACAAAGCGTGATTTCCAAGATGCTATTCTGAAAAACATTCCTGAAACAATCTGCTTTTGTTAATGTGGAATAACTGTTGAGCTAAATAAACACACGAGAGCATTCCATCAGTGTGCTTGACATATACAGGGAAAACACTCTTTTATCCTTGAAGCAAAACAATTTCAAGCCCAAGCCTTGCAGGGCTGAAGACAAAGACAAATTAAAATCTGATTGACTGCAGATGATTAAGAAGAATGCAGACCTGCCACAAGGAGTCCTGAACTTAACATGGAAATGGTTGCCTAAGAATAGCTCAGTGCAATCCCTGGTTTAACTCAGAAACAGTCAGTGGAATCAAATTAAGAATTATTTTGTCTTTGAGACATTATGAAAGAGAAATGCAGACATACATATGTTCCCTCTTTCTCACTCACTTGCTCCTCCACGTGTTTTGCAATAGACAAGTCCTCAATCTGTGAGATGTCCTACTATTTTCAAAACAAAAGTCAGGGGGTTTTCCTGCCTTTTTCTTTTCCCTTTTTTTTTTTTGTTTTGTTTGGGTTTTCTCTGTGTGTGAGTGTGTGTGTGCTTTTTTAATTTCCTTTTTTATCTTCTCACAACACAGTGGTTGATCCCCAAGTTCAGTGGCAGGGGACCAAGTGGATGTCAAACCTACACAGTGTTTCTGAAGCCCTGGTGCCAAACTGCAAATTGGAAACACACTCCTGGTTACTCCATCGACAAAGGGGACCCTTGATGTGCAATTCCACTCATCATCCCTCTTTTTTTATCGTGTGCATTATCAGGCAGCTGAGATGAGACAACAGTAGTGAATGAGCATGTGCCTGATTGTTGGCATGTCAGACGTACATTATTAGAAACAGTGGGGGCAAGAGAAAAGATGAGAGGGAAGGCATTTGCTTCTTTGTTCAGATGCTGGAGAGCTTGTTTGTGAAGAGAGCAGTTCTAGGATGCACTGACATAGATATAAGGACTTGATGCAATGGAGGCATCCAAACTTTGTGTAATTTGGATAACAAAATTCTAAAATATTTTCCATTTTATATTAAAAGTATACATATGCCAGGCTAATCTGACTTAGAAACACTGTTCCTATATCTTAATATCATATTTAACATTTTCAACCAAACAACTATCCCACAATTAACAAAGAAGCAAATTTATTCTGACCCTGTGTATAAAATACAAGTTCTTGGTCATGTTCAAAATCATCTTCTAATTTCAAAAAAAAATGACTGCCAAGCATAATACTTTGTAGAATATGAAGCAATCACCAATTGTTAGTGATAATATTTAAATTATTCTCTTAATGAAAACATTTAAGAAGCATTTAACTACAGTGTTCACAGCAAAAATAAAGCTGTGGTTGGGCAGACAATAACTACTATCCTCATTTAGCAAAGACTTAAACCCCCTCAGAACACCTGCTTTGAGCCAGAGATATAACAGAGCAAACACCAAGGGGGCAAAAATAATCCCTCTCTACTGGAAACACACAATTTTCCCCCCCATAATATGTTTTAGTCAGCAGATGCTTCAGGGAAGTTCGCACTAGCAAAATGTAAACGTGTTACACATAGATGTAAAATAGGAAATCATGGGACCAAGAAAGAGATGTGCAACCTTGAAACAAAGCAAAGCATTTCATATGGACTGTCAGAACTTTCAGAAAAATTCAGAGCTGACTTTTTTCACACACTGTGTACCAGGAAATGCTGAAAGTCAAGCTTTGGCAGTGAGTTCCCCAGCGTACCTATTTCTTACTTATACATGTACATTTCTGCCCCCCAAATCAGTAAAACACAGACTATCACCAACATCTTGGGTGCTATTCTTCTTGTCAGCACTTCAACAGTGAAATGACATTTCTTTAAGATCAGTATTTTTATAAGGGTGCTGAAAGAGTTTCCAAATGCCTGTGACCAGAGCACCTGAGAAGGTTCTAGAGGAGATACTCAGTAGAGATGCTGCATGATAATGAACAAATGAAAGCCTGACTAATTTAAACAGTGATAACATGGATATTTTGACATCCAACTGTATGTGAGTCAAATATAATCATCACATACTTTTGGCTCCGCAATAAAAACACGACAGGCAGAAATACAGGTGATTTCAAGACTATGAGAAGTTTAAAAGACACCATCCCAGATCCACTTTATTTCAATGACTCCTGTTGATATCAGAAGGCTGTAGCTGAGACCAGGTATTCATTTACTCAAAAAACAAAGTTCATGCTAAAATGCAGTTTCACCAGGGAAGCAAACTGTGACCAAGGCAATGTTAATCTCTGTGGTGACTCCTTGTGTGCATGGGATGAGAACAGAGACAACTTTGTGAGAAGTGAGGGTGCAGATGACAGAGGGGAAGCATTGCCAGAACACTGGGAACTTCTGGAATAATTCTGGGAGTTAATTTTAAAACTTGATTAAACCATCCTATTGTTTATGGATCTTAATGCTTTCAACGTTACAAAGCACAAAGCAAAACCTTTTTTCCTTAAGCAGAGAAAACAGTTCCTAACTGCATTACTTGAATGCCGTAAGATATAAACCACAGTGTAACCATATTGTTCTTAAATTTGCAGTAAATCCCCCCTTCTTTGAATTTCCTGGGGCTGAATGCTCCAGTGAGTCCTCTGTGGTTAAAATCTGTAATGTCTCTTCCTTTTTATTCATTTGTTTCTCCCCCTTTGCGATGCCTTTGAAAGGATCTTTCTCTACCAAACCTCTGCATTTTTATAGCTACCAAGTCTTTCACATTTCTGTCAACAGAAAGAAGCTTTGAACAGGATCAAGTATAATTGCATCTAGCTTTTTATTGTTATCACTATATTTACTAAAGGACAGCAGACTTTGTAAGACACCTATTTTTTTAAACAGTGGTGGCACATTATTTTCTAGCTATATGGAGCAGTTAATTTTATTTCTGTTTGCATTGCAGCTGTCCTGAGAAAAGTGAGATTTAGAGAGATGAGTAGGATTTCTTCCTTTAGATCTGTTCAACAAGGACCACGGGTTTGACCCAACAGTCGTGGCTCAGCAAGTACCTCTGCATCCAAAAAGCCAACATCTGTGCCTTCAGTTTTATTTGCAGGTGTGACAGAACCCACTGGTGGGAAGGAAGCCTTTAAGCTTTGTATCACCAGTGAGCTTAAGCCAGTGCATTTCCATGTCAATGGAAAAGTCTCTGCCTCTGTGAAAACATACCCCTAAGATACAAAGAGGAATTAGGAGCAAACCAAAAAAAAAGACATATTAAATAAATTTTGTAGCATGTCAGCCCTATTACCTGTCTCATGATACTTCTTCACAGATTAAGTAACAAGCATCTGCTTATCTGCAGTTGCCAGGCCCTTCAGTTTCCAGTCATCGGGTCCTCTGTTTCTTCTGCCTTTCCTTCATGCTCCTGCAATGTCCCTCCCGTGCCTTTTAGCAGCTATGGCATTTCACAAACAGAACAGGCAGGGAACAAACTACCAACTGCGCCACTCTGCACTTTTTCTTCTAATCTGTTTCTCCACAGAACAGCATCACTGTTTTGAACTCTACATAATAAAGCAGAGGTGTCATATTTACTCCTGACTGCAGATCTACCCTTTGGCCATTTAAGTCTCTGTTTCATTTGATTGGAGTAGAAAAACTTTCCCAGGTGTAGGAGTTGACTGCCTTAAGCAAATGACATATCTTTGCAGTGTCAATTCAAAGAGAGTCACTTTTCATACAACATCCACCCCCTTCACAGGGCTTGAGCAAAAAGGGGGTTCCATGGAGAAAGAACTGACTAACACAGAATTGAATACAGTCAGAAAAAGTTGCACAGCTCACCTTCAACAGACCCCAGATGCAGGACTATGCAGGCACTCTCTGATGCAGCAGGACCATACCAGGATTCTCTCAGTGCCATCAGGACTCCCAGCTTCTTTGTAGCACCAGAAAAGCAGGAGGTGCTTGACAAGCTTTGCCAGTGCTGCAGCAACTTCAGAGGATGTGGCTGTAAGCAACAGTGATCAGAGTTCAAACTGTAAGCAACCAGGTTATCAAGGCTGGCCCACACAATTCAAAATGAACCTTGGGTACTGGCCCAGGCCTATCCCATTAAAGTCAGGATTCTCTGCTAAAATTGAGATTCTCTGTTAAAATTGAAGTCTTGGGCCTTCAACTGTCTTTACCAGTGCCCCTGAGCCAATTGCTGTCAGCAGCAACTCAAGGAATAACATTTTTATATTATGATACAGACATTGTTTCTGGGACACAGCAACCAGAAGATCCACGTGATTTAATCTCCTAGCTCTTTCAAGCAGGTAAAAGCTCAAATGTAACAAGAGTCTCTAAGGGAGTCTCTGAGGTTTGTTTTGCCGCTGATCATCAGCGTGACAGAACTCATCAAACTGGCAGGAATGATAAAATATTCTGATTGTAATATTTAGACAATGCCTGCTGCTTTGCAATGTTGATATTTTTTTATTAAACGGAGGCTAAATAATTTTTAAGCTTCTAAGTTCTAATCAGGGCTGTCTCAGTATTTTCATAAAGGCATCTGTTGCATTTCTGTCTATTTATAGCTGTGTTGTTCTGTGCAGAACACTGGAGAGCATCGTGCTTTCTTTCCTGCTTTACACAGATGAACAGAGTACCTGTGTACTCATTCACATTAAAGCCATGACTCTTGCTGCCATCACAGTGAAGCCAAACATGCCCTCAAAGCTCTTGCCAAGCAGCTCCCAGCACTACTGTGCAGCACTGAGGGACTGAAGGACCCTCATTTGCCTCTCTGCACCTCAGATCAGACACAGAAGCTACATAAAGTCAGGTGCTCCACATACAATTAGGGCATTTAGTCACTCAAATGCACATTTGCACTGACCCCAACTCCTTAAGCCATGGCTCAAAATCACATTAGCCACTGCCAAGAGAGAAATTAGGAAGCACAGATGGCTGGGAGATATATAGATAATTATGTCACATATTTTACATTTGGTGCCGGAAAGCCTCCACATTTGTGATTAACTCTGCCGCCTTCATACCGTGCAGAGAGGGAAGAGAGTTCTTAAGGAACTTTCTTGACCTAAAACATCCTTGACTCAAATTACACCAACAAGGAAGACTGTGCAGGATCAAAAGGTTGATTTGTTCCGAAGCAGGGAGGTCAGACACCTCTTATGTATTCCTCATTTATTTGGAGCCCGCTTACAAGATTTCTTGTCCGCTTTGGGCAACTTGCTACCTCACAAAACCATGGTGACACCTTTGGCTTCTGATGAGACACATCTTCACCTCTGTCTTCCACTTAATCTTTACTTGCATATGACTCTGAATAGCCATTTAGGAGCTTGCAAAACCTGTCTCTGGGGTTTGTACGCTCTGGAAATACGTAGATGGGTTTTCAGCCTTTTTTTTTTTTTCAGCAATAAGTTTTTTTAATATATATTTACTCTAATGATTTAAATTTAAAAAACAATACAAAAATTGCTTGGAATTTGAGGGGAGAGTATGATAAACAGTGAATTTTGTGTTCAGAATCAGAAAAGCATCAGTCATGTGAAATGCACACAATGCCTCTTCAGTGGGGCTATTTTCTCTGTGAATCAAAACAAGCCCGTTTGAAAAGGTTATCACAAAACTATTTAATTACTGTTATGGTATCACTGAAGTCATGTAGTTTAGAATAATGATGATCTAACAATGCTGATGAAGGGTTCACAGGGCAGCAAGTTTTTGATCAGCTCCCCCAGAGCTGATCAATAATTGTGATTTCACAGTACAAAAAACTTGTGCCCAATGTCAAGACACTGTGGTCAGAAGAACAGATGAGGTTTTACTGAGATGCACGTTCCCAGAGTGGCAGTGCTTATTATTCTGTGATAATAATTTTAAAGCTCACCTTTAGTTAAACACTAGTGGTTTTGGCAAAGATCTGCAAAAGCTTCTACATCTCAGGTGGATCCAGGTATCCATAAGTCCTAAAACAGAGCTGGGAGGGGCTTGGCAGGCGCAATTCAAACTAAATCTTGTAATGCTGTGTAATTATTCTGAACATAAATGAACTCTCACTAGAACAGTGAAGTCCAAGAGAAACTTCTTTAGAGAAACGGAGAAGAAAAAAACAGATGAAAGGCAAATTAAATAATGGACTAACACAGGAACAGCCACCAATCTATCCAGAAATATCACACGTGAAAGGATTCTCGTAGAAGTGTTTCAGAACTTCTTGCTAAGCAGGTTCTCCCATCAATACTCCTTAATTATGAGTTTGAATCACTAACTTTCTTTCCTCCTTTTTACCTCCTGTTACCTGCAGTGATTTAGGTGGGGTTGCTTCCTGCTGTGCTGAGTGGAATTACTCCACATTTGATAAGATTCCTTAGACACAGATCAAATTTATGAACTTGAGCTGGCATTTTCAAATAAATCCAAGAATATGCATCGAAGTCCTCATGGGATTTTTCATGAAAACTTCAGCATATGATCGTTTTAAACCATGGGATATATCCAAATCTACTTTGAGAGAGGAAAAAAAGGAAAGGGGGAGGGAGAAGTGTTCCCATTGCTTCATTATTTCTGCAAGAAATAATCTTTCCCAGCACTGATTCCATACCCTGTGCCAGATTTAACAGGGAAAGCAGAACACAGTAAGTTTCTTCTAGAGCTGGTTTCAAGCAGAGAAAATCAAACCTATAAACAAACCAAACATGTAAAGTAGGTAAAAGCATGAAAATCACCCTAATTCTTCTTTCAGAGATAAAATCTTCTGTGTGTATGTGAGCACAAAACTTCAGTCATTTGTTTTTCATTAGTACTAAAAGAACACATATCTTTAAATTACAGTTACACACAGTTACAGCCAGTGTGGGACTCTTATTCTGGCTGATGCCTTAACTTCAGGAATAAGAAATAATTAGGCTCTGCAGAGAGGAAGATTCCATACATACTGCAAGCCATGTCTTTGTTGTTGTACTCACATTTCCCCCCATCTGCTTTCATGAAAAAGTACTGATCTTATGATATAGGCATAACAGACATTCTGACAGCGTTTTCCCCTGCCTGAACAACTTTAAGTCATGGTAAATATTGACATTCATCACCATCTTGCATGTCTGTACTGGAGAGAAGGACAGTCAACAGCTGACGTGACTGTGACAGTGAAAAAAAGTACATTCTAAACCTGACTAGATCCTGAACCTGAAGACCAAAGATGTAACAGGGTAAGAGATCTATAAAATCAGGAAAACTCTCAGTGGTCATGGAGAATGGCTAATATTCAGTGCTTTTTGTGGGTTTTTGTCTTCTTCTTTCTAAAGAATCAAAGAGAAACTTATTTGAGGTATCTTAACTTGGACTCTGACAAAGTTTTAGAAGTTTAACCTTCCTGTCTGTTTACTCCAAAAAGGAAAGGTTTTCCACTTAAGCAGCACATTAATCTAATTAAATTAAATTATTCCATTCTATGTCCCTAAGGTAGAAAGCAACCACATTTTCATTTATTTATGTGTTATTTTCCCTAGATTCTGAAACTAGTGGCAAAAAAAAAAAATTGTAGTGGAATTAATTTTGAAGATGCATCTGATTTATGTTACTCCTTGCAGCAAAACTATTCCCTTTCCATGGTTACAGCTGCTTCCCTGATACCTCCCATCTGCAAGAGAAAGTGGCTACATTTTTTTCCTTTTTAAGGGAAAATATTTCCAGCAAACTCTCACTTTTACATAATGGGATTATAAAGAAAAAAAAAATTTGGAACTGTCATGAATTGGAACTGCCCTTTTGAGGACTCTCACAAAGTTTTGGACGCATTTTCCTGCCTAAAAGTTCATAATGTGTTATAACTCAATTAATACTGGTAAGGATTTTCTGCTCCTCCTAGCGAGGAAAGAAAAGATGTGCTGAGTTACACTCTGAAAGGGGGTTAACCTTGGCCAATTATAAACACTACTGCTCTGACAGGGGTAAATGGGGTTTATTAGGATGTCTTACTGCTTTTCCTCACATCACTCAGATAATGCTCCAATCTCCTCGGTTCCCTTTCTTGTCACAGATTGCCTGTAGAAAAGTGTGAAGCTAATCTAGATGTTAAATTGCCCTCAAATCATAACCAAAAAAAAAAAGTCAAAATAGAGTTTTAGAAGTGTAGAGCTGTTCTTTTTAATGTTTCTAGCCAAGAACACTGTTTAAACTGAAGAAGGAAAGCCTCTTTTAGTTTGTGCATTGCTATTTGTGGGGCTCCTAGAAAGTGCCATCTCATTAGGTTTCAACTAATTCAAAATTAACTGTATAAAACAACAGGACTTGAACTCTGTTACATCCGTTCCAGTTTTAAGTAATTTCACCGAGTACAGTTGTTTTAATCCTGAAATTTTCATCAACAACCAACACAGAATTGGAGATACTTTTTTTTGTGCTGCAATTTCTTACCCTTGGGGTGATTCCACATAATGGAAATCTTTAGACTCTGCTCTTGGATGTGACATTTGTCATGGCCTTTGCTCATGGTAGAACAGATCAGTGGGACCTGACCTGAACCAGTGGCTCCAGAGATGGATTGGACAAGGATTTGCTTTGCTGTGTCATATTTCTGCAGAATGAAGAAAAAATTGCCATTAATTCACAAGTGTTTTCACTTTGGGTATATCGTGTATCTGACTCCTCAGCTATAAACAACAGGGTTACAGCCACATTATAATTCATGCGCAAAATATTTGCATTTTTCCATAAGTATGTTTCAAATTTCATCTCGTGCACTTCAGTCTGGAGGGTATCTACACTCTCTACATCTCATTTAAAATTGAAAATATGCACACTTTCATTTTTATGCAGCCTAAGCTGTTTGCCCACACCAATATTCATGCTCAGATCAGTTGAAGTGATTTGTCAATTTATATCAAACCCATTATTTTAGGTTTTTTGGGGTTTTTTTAAGGAATAGTGCCAATCTTATTTTTTAGCCCTCTAAATGATTTTATAGTCTTTATCTGATGAAAAACTAAAAACATTTCTTACATGTAATTAAATATTACATATTTCCACTACTTTTCATGGAAAAAAAAGCACCTCTGTCTGAAAATACAGCAGTTCAGTCACATCCCAACTTGTAGCCAACTTTCCTTTCAACAGGAACATTGATCCCAGTTCACTCCAGACACTCTGAAACAGAAACTAAGAGCAAAAATGTATGTTCAGATCTTATTGGAGTTAACAACAGTTTCAGCATTGTGAAAGTCAGAAATCCTTCCGTTTGAAACAAATAATGCATTGTATTTTTGGATTTTCAAAGGTGACATTTGATGTTAACGATTTGGTTACTAATGATTTGGTTGCTTTTGCATCTGTAAATTGTAAAACAATTCTGGCTTTTAGAGAAATAACTAAATACAGAGAGAGTAAATATCTTAATGTTTGTTGCATTTCTTTTGTGTAGTTATTAGTCAATGCTAACAAGCAGCACTTCAACTATAAATTTACAGATAAATACAACACAGAAATTAAATTGATTTTTTGACCAGAAGATGCTGTAGAAATCTATGAAATCTAACAAAGCCAAAACCAAACAAAACCCCAGGTGTTTGTTTTTTCTTTAATGCAGACAAATATACTCCATTCATTCACTTTGATTCACAGATGTACCTCACAGACACTGTCTTGTATCACTACTAAGCTGTTAAACAACTGGCAAAGACCTTTTCTTATCAACTCTCTTGTTCTGTTGCCAAAGACACAAGCAAACGAAGTTCCTTTACTTTCACTGGAGTGGAACTGCAGCACCTGTTGGAAAGAGCCACAGCAGCAGTTTCAGATGTGTGAGCACTAAACGAAGATGCCAAATGCATTTTATGCTGTTGACAAGAAATAAATTAGAAATGAGAGTCCAGAGGGGTGAACCATTACAGTTTGTACCTCAGCAGAATTTACCCTGTTAGATATTGTATTCAAATAATATATATTTTACAGTTTTCATCAAAATCTCTGAACTCAGCTACATTTCTTTCCCAAAGAAATGGGAATGTGTATGGAAGAGATACTACATTTTCGAAGAGTGGTCCAGCCCTTTTTAGTCAGTGTGAAGGACCTTCGAAGAGCCCAAGAGGATCAAGTGATTCCTCATTCATAATAAGTTTGCAGGTTCAAGGCTTTCTTCGCTTACTCAAAGCTCTCTCTTAAATACATTTGCAACATCAAAATTTTGTCACAGAGGAGCAGGAGAGGACCCTGATTTGCTTTATTTATTTTTTTTTAAATGACTGCAAGTGAAAGTGGAGATCTTAACTAACGCCATAAGCTTTTTGATTTACTTTGTATGGTTTCTTACTCTCAGAAAACAAATAGGTGTTACCTGACTACAAAAGGGAATCCACACACAAATATTGAGACTGGCTTAAACTGAAACACACCAGACACAAGTCCAAGACAAGGACTTTGTTTTTCTTGCCTTTGGTTTGATTTTACAATTACAGGTCTTTCTCTGAAGACAGAAGTTTGGTTAAACAAAAGCTGAGACTTTCCTCACTTAACAAGTAGACTCAGAAATATGGCTTTAAAGGGGATGGGGGAATCCCCACTAGATGTGTGTCACAGGAGTGGCAGCAGGGACAATTCTGGGCAGCAGTCTCTCCAAATGTCTTTGAATATTCCAGAGGGCAGGATATCGTAGCTGATATTTCAGCATTTCTGGAAAGCTGCCTTCCCCATGCACATTTTTCTGTTTTCAGAAGAACAAGCTTCATCCTTTCAGTCTGCTGAGTAATATTTCCCAAACAAAAAAAGGAAAGGGCAAAGGGCATGTCAGTTGGGTTCTTGCCACTGCATGTAAACCAGTGAAGACATTCACGCTCATTTATGGCATTTGCCAGACAGTATTTTCAGTTTACAGAAGACCACTGAACTGCAATGCTCTGCAGCTCAGACTTTTTTTTCCCTTTCAGATCAACTTTTTTTTACTTACTATCTGAGTTGCTGTTTGAGTCACACCCATCCAAAGGGCAGGAAGCACTGAAATAGCAGCAGACCCTTGTGGATGAAGTTGGCAGTTTGGAAAGCAGTGACTATCCTAACCAGAAGAGCACAGACTAGACTCACTATCCCATTCTGTGCTGCAGGGCCAGCACCTTTTCTCTATCACAGTCTTCAATATCATATTTCTATTTACAGAAGAGGCATGTTTGAAGACAATACCTAAATACCAGTCCCCAGGTATGCAAATGCTTCTTTACACTGTGCCACAGCAAAATAACCTTGAAGTGACCCAAGTTCATAATTGTACTATTTCAAGAGTGCCTTACATCGCCAGAGCTAACCAGTGTGAAAAGGGTGTGCAGTGCAAATGAGAACTGAAGCCCCGAAGTTCTTCAGTGTTATGGCTTTGTATTTCTTGTTGCTTCTGTTTTTGAAATACAGCACGTATTGTTATAGATAGTTATATCTGCATATTACAAGCAATTACTGGGCAAAGTGCTTTTCTTTGTCAAAGTCAGAGGCAAAACTTACATTATCTCCAGAGCAAACAGGCTGAGATCAGATGGCTGTGTACACTGTGGAAGTGAAGCGTGCTGCAAAAAAGGGGAAGATGGAAACTGCATTAATTTAAAACATGTGCTCTGAAAAGAGAAGCACAACTCAAAGGCTCATGCTAATATAACAAAACCTGACTTTCCTTCAAAGGACATATTAAATACTTTTCCCGTCAACCCTCAGCATTTGGGTAAAAAACTTCATTGAACTCTACTGTAATCCACACTGTCATGGGCTCTCTAAGGCTTATTGTCATGATACTGAAAACTGCACATTGCCCAGAGCCTTACATCATCTTTCTGCACCAGACAGTGGACTGCAGGCCGGTTATGATTATTACAAATGTCATAGCACAAGCCACATATCCCCCTGTCTAATTTTTCTAGAAACTTTTACAATTCCTGAGTAGCCTAAAAACATTGCCTGACCCTGCCAGCATCACAGTACAGTTTTTCAGTCTGTACATTTTTTATCATTTAAGGTATAAATTACAGCTTTTAGGGGTATACTTGAATCATAGATAGTAAAGATGGTTTTATGGCTATTTCATTGGTTTGAAAACAGTACTTCACTCAGGTTTATAGCCCATTAACACACTATGTTTTTCCTTGTATTATTCCCTCCTGTGCAGTACTAATTTAATTTAAACACTGTGATTTGAACACCACACATACAATTAGTTTCTATCAGGAATGGAAGGCCTCTCACTCAAGGTCAGGTTATAAAAACCCCATGAAGCAGGATGAACTGATGATTTCAGATCAAGTAAAACAAGCCAAACCTCTATTTTCAGACTTTTCCCCCTAATTTTAAGAGAAGTCCCACTTCAGCGAATCTAAAAATTTGAAACACTTTTTAAAAACCCAGTTAATTTTCTTTCTATTAATATTGTTCCTCCACACATACCAAAATTCATTTTTAGCCAAATTAACATCAGCTATCTACATAGATAATTAGAAAACATAATGAAGCACTGGTTCAGAACTTCAAAGAGCTCTCAGTTCAGGAAAATTAAACAGCAGCGATATAACTAGTGCAGCATAAAGCACTCTAAGAGAATATTGAAGGACTTGGGCTTTTTTTAAGTGTCCACTAGACCAAAAGTTCAGGTAAGCCCATACCTGTGGTGACAGCAGAGCTCTCTGGCTTATTCCATTTGTCACTCATTTAGAGAAGTAAAGACAGCTTTCCAGGAAACCTTCTCATTTCTCATTTTAGAAATCACTGAACTCATAAATCACCTCTGTGCTTCTAGAAAACAGGTATCTGTGTGCACAACATCCTACAGTGTTTAAGTTTTCCTGGTGAACTGTGTGCCATCTGCGGCTTTAATATTTGTCATACACCACATCTTACCTGTGGTTCAGCTTTGATCACTCTGTCTTCCTCTTGATACTTGCAATTAAGTTTCAAAGGTGTGCCTCTAACCTTGGTGTAATCTTCGTGAGGGAAAAATGTATATTAGTAAGATGCAAGTTTTGCTGGAACAATCCAGATTTGAAAACAGAAGAAAAGTCTTTATAAGACCAACAGAGGCACTTGGGAAAATCAGGCAGGTTTCTTCCAGTCTTTAGTAAACACAACAGATTCAAGGGCAAATGTGAGTCAAAAGAGCCAAGACAAAGCTGAGACAAATACAAGCTGGGACTTTGCTGAGGAAAGCTGAAGTTATTTGGTACCTGTGAAGTAGAGGAGATTTGAGGAGTGTATAGTAAAGGAAGGCAGGAGAGTGAGGGGGCAAAAAACAAAGAGAAAAGGTAGCAGTAAACCCAGACAGGACCAGTTGTATCAAATATCTGCCTCTATAGCACTTAAAAAGGCACCTACTTACCCCTAGTTATGTAAATTAACTAAAAATCTCTCCAAAACCAAGCAATAAAGAATATCATCTGACACCCATCCTTAGAAAACATTCTCCTCCTAGGGGTAAGCAAGAGAGGAAGCTTTATAGCATCCTCTGAATAAAGAGGTTTTAATCATTTCCAGTTAGGGTGGATGGGAATGGAGAGAGCATTTTTCAAGTCACTCCTAAAGTTCCCACTAGTTTTGACTGAAGGAGACCAGCTGGACACTACAGACTGGAGGACAGAAGGATGATGCATTCATGTCACTGAGCTCACTGAGCTCACTGAGACAAAGGGTTTCCTACTTGTGGCTATATTTTAGACCACACAGTAATTCTATCTGCCATTATTTAATTCAGGGTGTTCTTGCTGAAGTGAAACAGTACCTTTGATACAGATCAGTCTCAAGATTCCTCCATTTCATTTCTGCTACAGCAAAGTCAGCTGTGTTCATGCCTTGTTATCACTATTTTGAAAACCGTATCAATTGTCCAAATAAGCAAGAGAAATTTGGAGTCCTGACTCTCCAAGCAGTGGAGGTCCCATTTCGATGTGTTTTAAAGACACTTTCCATAACTGGAACTGAAAACCTAAATTTCAGTTTGCAGTGAAATAAACATAATGTTCAAGCTTACACCTGCACAAAAAAGCAACCTGGGATTAGGCACCATGGAATGCAGGTATTTGTCAGGGAATCACTAAATGATGAAACTGCTTAGTACCTCTAGGTATAAAAATTCAATTTTTGTCCTACTTCTTCTGAGGAAAAAAAACACCCATTTGATGGGACTCTTTCTTAAGCTGCCTCATGTCAAAAGGTGCTAGAGCTGTGGTTTCAGACACTTGGAAGAAGGACCTGTACAAACAACTCTAAACCAGCAGAAGAATCCTCTCATGCTTGTTCTTTCCTGCTGCTCTGACAGTTCCCTCTGCAGCAAATTGAATCAGCAAATGCATCTGGCTCTTTTGCAATATTTTATTTATTTTTTGCTTTTTAAAAGGAGAAAGAGGAGGCAAATGGAGAAAAGCATACGTAATCACTATAAGTAAAGAAATACTCCCAGGAAAAGGTGTTTAGCTTCATTTCAGAGTTAACATTTCCAGTTTTGTGAATTAATATTTAAATATTACAGTTACATATGTGAGTCTCATTCTAATCACTGCAGAGCCACATCTAGCAAGTCCCAGAGTTTAAATGGAATGGAGTTATGCACTACACAGACACAGATAATACCTTCCACATTTAGTACCTCTAAAATCAGCACCATCACTTTCCTGTGTATTCGGAGATTCCCGGCTTCTGTTTCCCCTTCCTGACCCTTTGAAATAAACCCTGAATTCCTATAGCTGAATAAAGAGACTGGTGGGATTTAAAAGAACACTGATGTGCCAAAACAGATCACTATAGTAGTGCTCCACATTTGCTGTCGTAAAACTCTGGTAGTTTCCTCTTTCAAGCATCCTTTTAATATATTATTTCCAAATTCTTGTTAACTTGACTCCTACTTTTTGTAAGGGTAAATTACTAGCAACTTGCAGAGTTGGAAAAACATTAAATGAGACAATCAGTACTAGCTATGTTTCAAGATTATTTTCACTTCTTATTTAATCTTTATTTTCTCCTAACAGCTACAGATAAAAACATGACCATAGGATAACATATGGAACCAGAATCATTTATGTTGGAAAGGACCTTCAAGATCATCAAGTCCAACATAACAAACTAACACTGCCAAGTCCATCACTATATACATAACTATATATATATAACCATACATATAAAAGTGTGTAACACTGTATATATAACATGTATCACTTACATGTGTCCATAAAGAACAGTTTGTTATTTGTTTGCACTATTGCTCTAACAGAAGTCAGAGATACAACAAAAATGTTTAGTGCAGTGATGGCTCTTTCGAGATTTCAGGTTAGGAACAAGAGCTTGGAGATTTCTTCTTCGAAGCAGAATACATTCATATATTAATGGTTTTGTTTAGAAATATGTGGGGGTTTATCCATTTGTTTTCGTTTACATGTGGCTGGGTTCAGCTCCCTGAAAGCTGTTGTGTATTTACCCAGTCAGTCCACAAAAATGATAAAATGTGACTTATCTGATTAACCACAAGTACACACCATGGTTTGAATTCAGAATATTCATGATCAATCAACTCAGTAAACTGTATCTGGGAAAAACTGTTAATAAAAAAATATTTGAAGAGGTGGACTCAAGGAAATTGTGATCTGTTTGTGGTTATTCCAGAAGTAGAAAAGAGGGACTAAAATCATTCAGTATCCCACTCCCTCCAGATTATTATTCTATCTGCTCCACTGAGCACCCATAAGCACATTCCACTATTAAATTAGCACTGCTAAGCTGTGCTATTTGTGTTGGCTGTTTTTATACACAGCAGGCAATAATCATTGCTTAATGAGAGCCTAGGCTTCATCATCAGGTGTGATTTTTGTCGTTAGGGGATCTATTTTTCTACTTTTCATAGTTTTCATCCCAAGCACTTTTCATCCCCCCCCAGTCCCACCTATTTCTCTCCCGAGGGCTGCACCTTGAATGCTGATTCCAAGCTCTCCGTGGGGCACGGGACTTTATTTGCACTGAATGTCCTAAATTGTAACACACAGATTTCTGTGAAGATGTGCAATGAAAACGTGATTTCTGTTATACCCCTTACATTAAAGATCACTTCTGATTTTCAGCCTCTACTGCCATTTCCTTTGCAAGGAAATGTTATTCAAGTGTTGGTTTCTCAAAAATCTACCTGTAATAATGAAAGAGATGTATTCATGGCATTTACCATCAACAAAAGCAAATATTTTTTCCTATACTACAGACAAATGCTCAGAATCCAAAAAGCTTAATTGCATGCTATAAATTGCTGACTTTCTGCTTTGCTGTTCAGCTGTTCAACCAGAAAGAGTGTTGTAAAATCTTAAGAACAAAAATCAAGAGGGAAAAACCGTAAGTTCTGCACACCTTGCAAGGGAAATCCCAGTCTTGAGAGAGTTAGACACAAACTCCTGCCACAGGCATTTTGGGGGAAAAGGCAAACAAACAAAAATGCACATCACTTTCTTTGACAGACTTTTTTTCAGCTTCATGAACTGAAGTGCAATCAGGTCAAGCAAAACATGCATTCTTTATCCCAACAAGACATAAGTTCCAGTTCCTTTCATGTGAGACTTTAGTCCAACCTGGAGCAAATACCGAGCAGAGTTCTAAATATTCACTTTTATAAAATCATATTACCAAATACAAGTAAGGAACAACTTGGCAATATCACTCCACAAATAGATTACACCTTTTAAACTAGCTTAGAGTAGCAATTCTGCTCAATTGACACCAGCTTTAACTGTGTAACAGAGATTATTTTATTTTTTCTTTAATTCAGACTTGAAAATCTCAGTCAGGGAGCAGTCAAGGATGTGGGAATCCCTTCACATTTACATAATGTCTCTTCTTTTTGGGAGCACCAAAGGATAAGTTGGAAATAGTGGGAATGGAATGGAAATCCAAAACGCACTTTTGACTTGAATATTTGAAAACAGTGCTATAACAACAATCAAATACAGTTCAAATTAGCAGCTTCTGTATTTTATCTCAGTTTCCATCCCTAGGCTGAAGATGGCGTGAGTACTGAAAGGCAATAGAATGCAGAGCATTCACATTTTTACATGTCTTGTGATACTCACAAACATTATGGAAATGCTAAAGAAAGCAGAATTAGCATTTTCTTCCCTCCATGGACATGGGTTTTTTTTGCTTTTGTTTGTCTGTTTGTGTTTGTTTGTTTGCGGGGGTTGTTGGTTTTTGTTTGTTTGTGGTTTTGTATTTTTATTGGGATGTTTGTTACTCGTAATGGCATTAATATCTCAGGAACTCTCCTGGCCTCCTACAATTGTCTTGAGAGTCTTGACAAACTTAGAAACGGGAGAAAACCTACCAACAGCTTGATGGTAATTATCTTATCCAGAACTTAGCAGGACTGGGTGGGGAGCATGCTATTAAATATTCCTGTGGTTTGCTTAGTAGTGTTTGCAAGATGTGATGGCCCCAAGTCCTGAATCTGAATTCCCTGGTGACAGCTGGCTCTCTTTCTGCTCTGTGTATCACTCCCATACTGTTCAGTGGCCTCTGTTTCTGTGAACATCAGAACCCACCCCTGAATAAGCATTTTTCCATGTTTACACACGTAAAGCAAGACAAAGTACTATTCCAGGATTACAACACGAAATATCAACTTTGAAATTTGATTCAACAATGTACCCCGCTTTACTCTCATGGGTCATCTTCTTACTGCACACACCTCATGAGAACAATTAGTAATTATCATCCATGTAGCTCTTAAAACCTGTAGTGAGCTGCATAGAAATCCTATTAACAGTCATTTAAATCAACTCTCTTGTTCTGCAACAAAATGTCACAGCATTCAGAAACTGCAAGTAGAAACAAGAACTCAGGCCAAGAAAAAAAGAGAAAAGTCAATCATATGATTGAAAAATATTTGCTAGGTGACATTGCAGTATGCAGGTTCTTATTCTATCCCCACAGCCACATTTTTAAAGTCCTCAAGAAACCCCCAGATTTCTGTACAGGCACTCGAATATTGCATTTATTTTGCACTGGGAAAAAAAAACCAAAACAACACATTTTGCTGTTTCCCAGCAGCATAAAGGGTTAAAATCTTTGTGCTGTGCTATCAGCACATGTTCACACACCCAGATAGCTGTCACCACTGAAAAAGAGGAAAGTGATCCAGCAGTGCCTGCAATATGGATCACTGCATTCCCTGCTGTACACAACCCCTTCAGATCAGTCTGCTGTCCAGATGAGAGATACAAGTCAAGTCACATTTGTTAAGGAAATGGTCATATTTCTCTTCCATATATCTGTGAAACTCACAGCCAATAGTCCCTCTTGAAAGCTAGCAGTTAAATGCATAAAGGATTGCTCTCTACCAAAATTTCACCTGCTCATCCAAATTCTACTGGGGGCTTATTGACACTGCCTTTTACTGTTGTGCACAAATCACCCGGAACCTAGTGAAGAGACAGGGCTGTGTCAAAAACAATACATCTTTTCAGCACCATAATATGGACCTACATACCTATGAAAATTAAACAGAATAAACAAACCATTGCTTTTAGTGGTACAAACGTGTCCTTTCAGGTCTGCACAAAGAAATGGCTAATCGGAAGCATCCCATCACTGGCTTGAGTTTGATTGATGGGAAAGTTTCTTTCTTAATTTTTCTGCCCAGAAAGATGTTGGAACCTCCATCCTTAGGTGATTTCTGAGGCTCAGCTAGGCAGAGCCACAGCTGAGCTAATCTACTCGTTGGTGAGAGTCCTGCACCGAGCATATGGTTGGACCTGCCTGGGGTCCTTCCAGCCAATGCTTCTATGATTTTACATTATGAAATCAGTCTCACATGTGAACTGAAAGCTAACATCACATTTCTTATGCTCTCTTTTCCAGCATAGCATGATTTTCCTTTCTAAACACCTTTGTCCATACTAAGATTTCTCCTTTCATGCTTGTCAAGTCCACTCTTATACAAACATTGAGATACTTCCACTTCACTTTTGACCAGCTGCCTGATCCTGACCTGGCTCAAACACACTGTTTCGCTCAGATATTAAGTAGAGTTGGACCTCTATTTACAATCACTGCTTAAATCCAACTGCCAGCTCAGTTTTGCTTCTCTGTTATTAATATAGTTATAGTACCAAGCATGAACATCTGAATATCTGTGTGTCCTCTGTGCATAGGATGCACAAATGCAGTAGCAGGTACTGTACAAACACTCGACAAAAAGATGATCCTTTGGCTACTTTCACAGCAATTCCCTGAGTGTGAGCATGCTTGAGATAAGAAAAAGAAAAATTGCATCACTTATCTCTGAAAAAAAAAGTTATTTACTGAGCTGCCATGAGTTGCAGCATTACAAAACTGAGGTCATAAGCAATCTTCTCCTTTTTAAAGACAACCTCACCAGGGAGGGCTGTAGCAGAAGTAAGTGGAAGCAGAAAACCCAGACTGCTCTGACCTTTAGAATCTCAGTGTTTAAGGTGTCACAGTGGCATTGATTTCCTGTGTCCACCCTACTGCATTTCTCCTACACTGGCAAACAGGAGACTGGGCTGATTCATGAGAGCTGCTATTTGCATGTGAAGTTTATTGGCTTTCTCTGCTACAGCTCCTGTCAGTAATGCTTAACAAAGATATTCTCACCGTGTGTTCTCCCTATTGTGTCAGCCAGAAGAAAGATAAAATACAGCAATTTTATATACTGATTATAGACATTTACTTGCTCTGCATTTACTACATTCTAATTTTAATTCTTTAACTATGAAAATTAGGGAAACTATTGCCCACAATTTTAAGAAAAATATCTTGGTTCATGACTGGTAAATGGTGACTCAGTGTGTTCTGGTGCACCTTCTTCTGTCAGTGTGACAAGGGAGAATCAGTTCTTGATTTTCTCCTTTCTGGGATTAAACCTTCAGTTTCCTTGTGGGAATTAATCTCTGAATAACCTCTTGCTTTTTTTCTCTTTTGCCTTTTTGTTCTTGCTCCAACAGGATCTATTACATGATAGAGCAGAAGGCAGGAACAAGCCCTCCACCTTTTACAGTCATCCAGTATAAAAGGTGGAAGGTATCTTCGTGTAAGGATTGGAAATAGATTCAAAAATTAAATTTGCAGGACAAACATTTTTGATCTCATAAATCTAAGCATGTAACCTGCTGTAGATGCTGAACCTTACACAACATCTCTGAGGTAAACTACTGGCCCTGTCCTGGGTTGCCCCCATGTCATATACAAGTTAGCACAGGAGGAGACTGCACTCAGATCTCAGGAACCATTAACAAGGCTAAGACAACAGAAGGGCATAAAAATGCCTATCCATGGACAGCTTTTGTAACCCTTTCTCTGTCAGCTCAACAGCATGTTGGTGGAAATCACCCAAATGTTCAAATACATGTTTATTACACTTGTGTCTTTGTAGGACTAGAGCTCTGTTAGATCTTTCCAACCTATCATATTTTAATTTTTTTTCCTAATTTCCATTTCAGTGTTAGTTTTCTTCATAAGCATCCTCGTTTTTCTGCCTATTGGAAACTAAGCAACTGTGTCTCTTACATGCTCATTGCATAGTACCATTTGTACAGCACTAAAAATTATATCTGAAAATATTTAAGTGTAAGTTTCACCCAATTTGTTGTGGCTGAATTTCATTTCTTGAATTGCTGCTTGTATTAACCCATCAATTTAAACTATCTGCTACTTGCTATCTACTGTTACTGTCATTTAAAGTATCTAAGGCGCAAAGAGCTAGTAAGGATTAAGAAATTTTCTATGGCAAACTGTTCTAAGTTAAAGCAACTGAGTTAAATAATTAAATGCTCTACTTCATTAAGTTCTTCATAGAAATAATTTCATACCTTAAAAATTTATTCTTTCCACCAGACATAAAAAGCAAAGAAATAGAAATAAGTATGTTATGCATATGATTATAATGATATTCGGCTCCCTGAATATATGCACATAATGTTATTTTAGACCCTCTAAAGGTATGTAAGATGTATAGTGGGACAGCATATGTGGTTGAGAGCCTCCACCCTTCTGGAAAAGCTCTTGAATTCAAGATGTAATGTTTCTAACATCAGACCAATGTGATTTGACAGCTGAATCATTCCCTAAAAATCTGTTTTTAGCACTGTATATATATACATACGTATATAAGTGATAACATTACAAATTGGAAACCAATAGAATATCCTACAAACACAATTCCAATTTAAAAATTTCAACATTTTAGCCTATTTATGACAGCAAAAATAGGAAACCTCTCAATAGTCCTTTATGGAACAAAAATCCAATTTTGGCTCTCCCTGTCACTATATTCATATTATTCTACTGCCTTAGAATAACAGAGCATAGACTGTAGGCTGAGGTTCCTGTCTCTGTCATCCCCTTTTAAATCACTTTCCCTACAAAAAGGTTAAAATTTTTGTGTGGAAAACCTCATCTTTCACTCAGTTGACACTGTAATACATAAAGATTTATGTTAATGAAAAAAAACGATTACATATTCGTGGAGTTGCAGTGTCAGAGCTGCAAAGGAACATCAGAGGCTTTTCAGAGAGTACGCTTATTTCTGTGCCCATAGCACATGAATTTCCTTTTTGGCAATATTGGGGTTTTTTAGAAATTGTGGTAAGCTACCATTACTTACTGACATTTGTGGGTTTATTCAACCCTCTTAACTCAGTCTGACTGCTAAAACAGTTGCAGACAGGAAGCAATTTCAAACTTGGCTTTGACGCTGGATGTGAACCCAGGAACACAACAGGACTGATGCTACTCCTATAATCATCATGGATCTTTCAGAGAATTTAATTAATTGAATATAAAGATTAAAAATCTTGGTCTGAAATATTACAGATCCCCAAATAATTTTCAGCTAGTGCTAATTATTTGAACTGTAGGTCTTCAGTTACCCTCTAAGCCAAACCATGACTTTGGATGGCGTCAAAACAGTAACAGCAGCATTGAGGTCGCTCAGGTATAAAAGGTGTGAGAACAAAATCAGACCATTTATCTAGAAATGTTAAAAAGAAACTTCCAGTTTAACAACTTCTGTTTAAGAAGTCTGTCACTGCTCCCATTCTTCCCAAAAGAAGTAATTACCACAGGCTGCAATAAGACAAAAAGTCTGAATCCATTCACACTTCATAGAAAAACAACTTACTGCTGGCATTGCAGAAAAAACACACATGGCTTTTATAAAGCAAAAGTTGTTCAAGCTCATGCAAAGCTCATCTGAAGGATTGATGCACTGAAGAACTACAATTTATTTTGGATAAATTTACTGTTGTTTTTAGGATGAATTTTAGGAGCCATGCAATAACTAGTGGTTAGGTTCTGACTAGATAATACAGCCAGACTAGAGTTTCCTATGAAAAACACTGCAAGAATTACATTATATATACATTTTCTATGATATCAAAACAAGATATAGGGATTCTAGCCTTTGTGGATCACTTATATGATCAATTACATTCTAAGTGAAAACTTCATTGTTATTTTTGATTCTCCATGTTTTAGATTAATGAGGATTCAAAGCCAGTGGGAAATTCTCCCTGGCATTACACTAATGAAGTGCCCTTAAAGTCAGCTGATATAAATTGTGAGTGTGGCACATAAGGATTTGACTGAAATACATCAGGCGGCTTAAATCCAGGGAAAATTCATAATAACCCTTTCCACATTTTTAATCAGTTTACTCCAAGCCATTTCTTTCTTTCAAGTGCCAAATTGCAGCTTAATTTAAAAAGGATCAAATTTTCATTAGTTTTTGAAAATTTACCCACAAACAGGAATTACATATAAAGAAGTCAAGACTTGTCTTCCTTTTTTTCAGTAAAATTCAAAAAGATTCACATCTATTTTCATCAAATAAGATTGCCACAATAACAACTCCGTGTTTCTTTCTTTTTGAGCAAGTGAGTTTACAAATGGTAGCTTTTCTTACAAGAAACCCCCGCTGAAATAATCCTGCAGTTGGGGGTGGGGGGGGACTTTTTGTACTTATTTGTACTTGCAATATAGGGTGATGTTGATGTCAGTATACATCTTTTGCATGGCAGAGATATTTATGGTTAAATGCTGACATGTTGCCTGAGAGCAGCAGTAAAATGATGAAGATAATGAAGAAATGTGGATGCAGTCATTAGGGGTTTTTTTTCCTATTTATGCCAGGAAAACTTGCCCATTTCCCTGAAGAAATGAGAGTCGTAGGCTCTGTCTACTCCGCAGTCAGAAGCATAACTGCAGCAAATGTACCTTTCCACAGGAGAAATTGGGGACACCTAGCTCAGAAGCAAGAGAAAAAAACCCAAACAGACAAACACCTCAAAGTAAAAGAAAAAAAACACCACATAAATACATGGTCTAATTGTCCTTGGTCCTGGCTGGAGCCCTCCTATTGGTATCTGGACTGACTAACTGGATTAATGCAGGACTTGGAGGTTTTCCCTGTCCCATCCAAACCAGCAGGGCTACTTTAAATTAGAAGCCCACTCTGAACTAGAAATAGCTGTTCAGTGTAAATATTAAAATATTCTGGCCAGGTTGCTCGGATCTAAATGTTGCTTTCTCACCTCACTGCAAGACAGTCTCCTCAGCTGGAGAGCAGAGCACAGGCAGCAGGGCCTGGAGGCTAAAGATGCCAGAGCAGGTAAACCAGACTCATCCTGGTTGCAGTTCCTTCTCCCTAAAACTGCAACCACGTTGCAGCTGTACATTCACATCTGTCCCAGCAAATTTCAGATCCTAGCGGATGAGAATTCACCTTTCTAGCAAAGGAGATAGAACAGTATTTATGCAGACCCTCAATGAAATATTCCCATGTGACCATCATAGCTTCTCACAACAAATGGTCTTGTAACATTTTCAAACCTGAATTTAAATACTTTATCCAATAGGAAGAAAAAAAACAGCACAGCTTCATAGCAGACCAGAAGGCTGTTTATCAGCTCAAAGGTACACTCCATTTTTACTCACTTATTTGAATTTCACTTAAAATTTCATATCATTACAGTTCATAAATCACCTAAGCCTAAAGTGGTGTATAGGCCTGTACTTGTACTCTAGGATGAGCTGGGAATGCCAATACAAAGATTTGGAAATCCCATATATAGGACTGGTGATGAAAAATTATGTATCCCTTGACCCGTTTCATTGTCCTGGTAGAAGACCACCTTGAGGGACAACTTACCTCCTTTAATTCCTCCCAGATTCTTCCCAAATCAAAAAATCAAAACGAGTCCTCTCAACTTCTTATCACCTGTTTCAGATTAATGTTTTCGTCTGAAATGGGAATAATATTCTTCCTGAGGAAAGAAGAATATATTTGCCATTCAGAATGAGAGCTTTCACATGCCTAGGAACTAATATCCCACCACTAACTGGCTAAAATACATGGCTGGAAACAAAAAGTGCCCCTGTTTGCATTAGTATGCTTGAACTACCAGCCAGTTTTTGCAGTTAATACTGCCACTTTGCCAAAGACTCATGAAATTTGGCACAAAACATTGATTCACCAATCCTGTGAGAAATTTGTCCCTGGAAAACACAATGCATAATCATAGTCGTGGCAGAAAAACACTCAATTACACAGGGGTTTTTAGGAATTTTCAGCACTGATCAATCAGTGATAACCAGCAGAAAACAAAGCAGAGAAAGTACAAACTGTTAAGAATATCAAGCTCAAAATGAGATTCATTTGCAGATCTGTTAAATTTAGAGCACCCTAAAACAGAAAGAGTACACAAAGAGGCTCTTGCTTGTTAAGCACTGAGTCTTTCTACTTTATCAAACTGAAAAAAGCATTCTGTTTATCCATCTCAGGAGTCCTAAAATATAATAAAGTTAGTGGCCAATTACCACTCCCCTCACATGCCCACCCCAAAAGCAGCAAAAAGCAATCACCAAATGAAATGTTTAGCAAATGACTCTGCCTTCAACCAACATTTTGACAGGGAAAAGCAATGCACGAAGGATGAAAGGGCCAGGCAAGGGTAGAGTGACTGAAGTATATGAAACACCATCAGTATGTTCTGATAGTCAGAGCATTTTGCTCTGGTAATGTTGAGAAAACAAAATTTAGCAAGTGACATGCAGTAAATACATAATCAGAGAATGCTTAAGTGACTTGGGATTTGGAAGGCAGTTACTTAAGGAATAAGTTAACTGTTTATGTAGCAGAATTAAAAATACGTTAAGATGAGGGTGTAGAATGACTTGGTAGATGTCTTCAATAATAACCCAGCAGGTATCACACAAAGAGTTTTGTTAGTGTTGGCAAAACTAAATAAACCCCTAGGAGAAGTATGATTGGAAAAAGCAAACCTTGTGGGGTAAAATAAACATGCTTGTCAAAATCAAGTACCAAGTTCACTCAGATTCCTGACAGAAGTCTCCAGCAATGAATTGGCAGCCTCATTGTTTATACTGCTCTAACTCTTGTGTGACTTTAAAGAAAATTTCTTTCTAGCTAATGCTGAGACCTTCAGGCAGGAAGTTCTCCATCTCACTGACTTTAAACTGTAGAAAAGGTGGCAGCTCATCCACTGCGTGTCTCATCCCATCCTTTATCCCACCATCAAGGTGATAAAAGATGATTCAGCAAAGCAAGAATTTGCAGGGTTTTTGGAGTTGACTTAGGCTACAGAAACACAAACAGGAGCAAAAACTTCGAGCACTGAGTTCAGAATTCTAATTTAAAATTATCCTAGAGATACAGAAAATTAACTCCCAGTGAGATGAAGCTGTGGGTTTATATGCCAGCCTGCAGAAGCTAATCCATATCACACTTGCAGGGAGAACTGATGAAGGGGCGAATTAACACATTCTTGCTATCAGCCTTAACACAAACTTACAATTTTTGAATCTTGTCCTGGTCCAGATTTTCAAAGGTCTTTGGAGATGTTTGCTTCATGCTATTCAGATACTAATTCTAGGCTTTGAAGGATTTTGAAGGAGAGCTCCCCTTAGAAATGAGTGTAAATTCTAGGAGTTTTGCAATATTTTCTGGGATTCCTGAATGAAAATAAGTCTTAGATACAGAAATAAAATAGCCACTCATGAAAGGTGGCATGAATGAAGGCTATGTGAAGCAAAGTATTTCCACTGCCTACAGTAGAACCAGATTTAGCAAAATCAGAGAAAGGAAAAGGAAAAAAGTAATCACGAAGTCAGGCAAGCTGCCTTCTCACCTCCTGCTCTGCAGGCAGGCAAAGATCAGTGTGACAAATTGCATCCTTCCTAATAAAGTTGTTATGTCTGATAGGTCATTCACTCTCTTCTAAATCATACTAGTAATGCCAATAGAAATTATTGACTAAACCACATTTGCTGAGACTTACTTGGATGTCAATAGCATTGAAAGGATATTAGGAAAAGGATGTCCTTGTAACCCTTCACAATTGTAATTTTTCCTTATCAAAATTACATGTAGTTGTGGTACGGTTTGCATTCAGGAGGGGAAATCTAAGTTAAAAAGACAGTCTAAGAGCACACAGCAGAATTTGAGCACATTAAAAGTACTATATGTTCAACAGAATGAATTTTTCCTACTTAGTGTTATTGACTTCTTTTACCAATGAAATTTGTCTGCATTGCATGAATGTGATTCACATTCAGCAATTTCTGATTAGATGTATATCTCGTGCTCTTGACTAAGTTACAACTTCTTAAAATATTTCATAGCTGCTATGAAGAGATTCATCCTGGATATTGGACAACAGTGGAAATTGCTGCATAAAGATTACATTAATCGTAAAATCATAGGCATTAATTCCACCAGCTACTCAAGAGGCCAATATTTCTCCTTTGTGATTAGGGAAGGACAGTGAAGGTTGCCAAGCTTATCAGCAAGTCAAAAAAATGAACTGGGCCTGGAATTTGAGGATTATGTTGCCCAATCAGCTGGAAATTTCCAAAGGATTCAGTAAGGACAGTTATATCAAAATCTACATGTCCTGGAGTCCTATGGAGCAGTAAGCACTTCTTTTGCCTTCACTGCACGTAAGGACTGATGAAGTTTCTCAATTATGCCTCCTTTTTGATTAGGGTGCTTTTCTTCCTACCCCTCACACGGAAGGACTAGGGAATTTTAGCTTAAATTACTGTGTTCTTTAAATGTACCAATGTGACTTCAATAAAAAAAGCTTTCCCAACAAATACAGAAGGCTCACATCTTAGAGGAAGAATTACTGTTCACCCCTTATGCCTCTCCACTATTGTTTGTTTTTTCTTTGTAATGTATAAAAACACTGTGTGAGAGGAGGAGACAGCCTTAAACTGCAGACATTTCTCTTTTTCCTATCTTCTTGGTGTCTTTACATGAAGTTCACATGAGCTCAGTGGAAGTTTCAGCATGGAATGAAATAACTGGAGTTGAAATGCAGATAATTTCAGAGACTCCTCGGAAGGCAAAGCAATTTTTTTTGCTCCAGACCTCTTTTTGATCCACGTGGGTAATGCTCCAAGTGTTATGTTAAGCAACCATTATGCTAAGAGACCCAGCATTAGGAATCCTGAGCTTAGGCTGTCGCTTCATGAAGCAGATTTATGGCTTATGACAGTAATTGCGCACACCAAAGGGGCTGGTGCACCATCCAAGACCAAGCAGCATTTGGAGAGAGCAGGGATATTGCCATTAGATGAGTTTAGGGTTCTGATAGTGCCTGGATTTTACAGCTAGAAAATTACCTTTCATTTAAATAATGATTAAAAAAAAAGTGTATTATACACAAACAGGCACTTGTTTGTGTAAATGAACATAAACATTGGCATTTTTGTTCAGCTTTGGTTTTTTTAAACCAACCTGAATCACAGTAAACACGGTGTTCTTGTTCCTCTGTGCTTGACTTTGCATTGCCTTAAATGAACCAGTCAAATCTTAATTTAGGATATTTTGTGTTTCTTGAGTATATGTGCTTATTGTAAGTGCTAAAAAGGGAAAAAGTGAGTATAAAAGCAAGGCAAAGTAAAATATCTGTGAGAAGTAAGGAAAATCCCGTGCCTGCAAGTTGCTGGATTGGCATCTTTGTCAAACTCAAAGACCAACTCTGTGCACCCAGGAAGTCAATTTAGAAATTTTAACATGGACTATTAAACAAGGAAAAATAGAAAGGTTTCCTAGTTGCAAAGCTATATATTAACATAAATAGGTAAAACTTTGTCGTATCTCCATCTTCTTTCTCGCTTCCTGCTCCATTATGGGTTTAAAAAGCTCTTCGTAACATTGCAATTTGTCTTTCCTCAGAAAACTGAATAAGCAAAAAATAAACCAGCTCCATAAAATATATTGTCTGATATGTTTTTCAAGGTTTTGCTCTGCCAGGAGATCCAAGCATGATCTGAATGGTAACAGCAAGTTTATGGACAATGAATAATAGCATGACATAACTAATTAATGCTATTTCAATCCAGACTGTTTAAACAATCAAGCCTAATTGTGCTAAACAATGTGATGGTTTTATATGGACAGCAGTGAATGAGCAAATCCAATGGAGATTTAAAGCTAAAGCCCAATTAATTTATGCTTTATGGGTATAACAAACTCAGCCCAGTACCTTTATTACTTTATATCTCTTGTTGGTTCTGCTTTCTTTTCTCAGAAAAAAACAACCAACCAACCAACCAACCAACCAACCAAAAAATCCCCCAAAACCAAAAAACCACCACGTACTGTACTTACTATGCCTTGTTTGGACAGATTTTCTGTCACTGACTTAAAAACAAAACAAAACAAAACAAAACAATACATGCCACTGATTATACAGAACAGCTGAGCTGCTGAACGTGCAAGGATGAATCCTGGATATTTATGCCTCTGTTAGGAATAAATCTTGAGCCTGGTTAGGTTCTTCCTAATTGCCCTGTGGCTAATCTTGATCCAGCAGAGCACATAAAGCTCCATATTCTGATTAGCCTCCAACACGATCAGAGTTCTTGGTGCATTGTAACGCCCCCATCAATTCCTTTAAATAAAGAGAAATCAAAATAATCAAAACTGACTGCCTGCAAGAAGACCAGTTTAATTTTATTTACATCAAAGCAGACAGCCAATCCTACTGCACTCCAAAGATTCCTTGATAATGGGAAAAGGTGTGAGAAGAGAGAAAGACAGAGCAAGGACAAAGCTGAAAGGCAAAGAGTAAAAGCACTTTGTGTTGTCCTCTGCAAACCACTAATGTTATTTTTCCTACCTGCCCAGCCCTCCTTACCTGGCATTTCTTCGTGCTCCTGACAGGTAGACCCTACTTTCTCTACCACAAAGTAAGGCAAGAGAAGCATTAGACAACTAAATGTGGAATTCAACTAAATTAATAGCTAACTAGTAGGGAAGTGATTTTTGCTGAGTGAGCCTAAATTTCAGATCTCAAAGAGTCATATCTATGTAATTTTATACCACATGTCAATCTGAGGCATTGCTATCAACAGATACACTATTAAAATACACAAAACTCCTACAAAATGTTTCTATTGCCTTAAGAGCTTTATTCAATATTTAAAGAGACTTACTGCCTTTATCTATATTACTTTCTCTTTAGTCAGTCAGTTCAAGCACAAGCCTAGTTAAATGTACATTTAATCTTCATTATATCAAGATAAAGCTGGTAGCAATTGTCATTCCAATCAAACCACATAACAGAGCTCTGCAGGATTTCTTTTCTGCAATATTCAAGTTGGGCAGCAATTTATGTCACTTTTGGTATTTGGATTCTTCTCCATAATGAGGTTTTCAAGTGTCCTACCTGACATTTACATTCCTAATGAGATTCCTACACCTCTGCTGGGGTCCATAATGACTAATATTAATAGCTCAAGCTGTTTTACTGGATTAAAAAAGTTAGAATTTATTTTTATGTCATGTCCAAGTACAGTAGCACTTTCCAGTTCAAATATACTAAACACACACGGCTATAAAGCGCTTCACAATTAAATACATTTAACTTGTCCTTGGTAGAAAAACACTACTACAGTTGTTCACTGTGTTAGCATTTTTCCCCTATCAGAACCACTTCTCACCCCAGGTATGCCTGGCCTTTCTCTCTATCCCATTGGTTTTCTGTCTCTTCCATTTGTTGCTTCTTTTATATTTGCACTCAAATTTTATATTAACCTTCTTCAGCAGTAAAACTGGATTTGCTGCCACTCAGGGGAAGAGAGGATGGCAAGCAGAGAGAGTGAAAGGGCTGGAGCTGTTCTGTGTGTGGCAATGGTGAGCTGGCACAAAAAGGACTGTTCCCTCTCTCCCTTCCATACTATGTCTTTCCCCTGCTCTTGTTTTCCTTGGGAAACAAGGATGCAATTTCTTTTGGGTGGGATGAGGGTGTTGAGCAGAAAAGATAAGCAGCAAAGAAAAACCCCTGGCTGGCTGCTACATCTGGAGGAGGGGAGGCTTAGAGAGATCCAGAATGATTCCTGGGTGCGGGTTAGGGGTGGACCAAAAATATTTCCAAGGGGAAAAAGTGGCAAAAGTGGTCCAAAGGTGGGTCTGTCTCTGCCATTGCCTTTCAACATCCCAGGAACTCCCCTCCTGTCTCAGGATCTCAGTGAAGAAGGTACTAGTTGGCTGTTCTACCAAAAAGAGAGGGGAATGCACTGTGTGTTTGCTGCCTGAGGAGGACTTTGCTTTTTTTCAAGCGAGCCATTCAGACTGAACTCTTATGGTTATTTTACAGGTGAATGAACAAAAGCACAGGGCATGGCTCTGTCTTATCTACAGTGTTTGGACACTTAACAGCACTGAAAATTTCGATTTGATTACACTTTAGTGCTCATTTAGTCAGGAACAAAGGGTTTCAAGGCACTGGAGCTCAGAATTCCCTAATTAAGTGCTTTTTCAACAAGTATATTTAAACACCCTACCCCTTAAATATATAAAAAATATAGTTACATTGCCTTGCAGTGTAAAGATATTGAATAATGATTGTCACACTGGAGAAAACACTGAAATCGTACCAAACAAAGCCACAGGTTAAAATAACTGCTAGGATAGGTTTTTTACAACAGATTCCAAAACAAACTTAGGCACAGAGATGCACTAACTGGTTTAGCAGTCTTGGATTTTAGGTACACCAAATATTTTTACCTGCTGATAGCAGTTGTGAGTAGGTTCTGACATGTCTAATAAATAAATACACATTATCAAAGTAATCATCGCCCCGTGTTATGATTTCTCACCTCTAAGAAATTAATGTGCATAATTTGTTTCTGTTTACATGCAATATTGTAATGGCACAACAGCTGAAGCAAATGTGACATATTTTTCTGAGTGCCAGCCAGAGGTTGAACACTTTCTGGGATATTAAGCATCAATCCTTCTCAGGGGGGAAAAAAAGCAACAAATATATTTCTCGTGGTAGAATTGATTTTTTGCAAATGGAGTCTGGTTCAAGGGGTGTAATAGTCTTCCCTATTTCTTGCAGTTGCTCAATGCACAATCCCGTCATTCAGTCACAATCAATTGGGTGATAAAGTATTTCCCTCATCAGTGAAAATGGAGAGCTTGTACCTTGTGTATCCGATATCAATATAAATCATATATTTAGTTGGCTAATAAGAGATTACACCTCCTAGCAAACCTAGTGCAGTGAGTCCTTTACCTTTATAAAACATGGCCAAGTCACCTCCCAGTGATTTCAGTTCCTAGATTTCTCTAATGTAAAAGTTTTTGAATGCTTACCCCTCAAAGTTAATTGTACAACTCTGTCAAAATGAGGTCTCAATAAAATAAGGTCTCTGAGACCTTGGTGAGGAAACCAAACACACAAAACAAATCTTAGAGAGAGAAGACAAATCTTAGAGAAAGAAGATTTAAAAAAAAGATTGGAAATTCTCAGCCTTGTTTCTATTAAGAGGAATCCCTGTTTCTGGAATACTCTTTTCTGTTCCTCTAACTCGCGGCAAATACCTTGTTCATACACAGATTTTGAAGAAAGCATTTCTCATATATAGGACAATGGAATGGTTTGGTTTGGGGTTTTTTATTAGGTTTTAGAAACAATTATTTAGCATTGGAGGTTGAAATGCTAAATAATGTTGATACACATTGTTTCATTGAAGCTATGAATATGTTTGTCCTAAATTTTCAAACATTTGCTATTTCTTTGCAAATCCTGTCTCTTGTGTTTCTTCATTTCCCCTCTCTCATTTCGTGAGAGGTTTCAGGGCTGTTTTAGAGCTTGGGGTAGGACAAATGGTACTTGTGAGAATGAGCTTCCTACCAAAACTTACAAAAACTCCTAATTTTTTAAAATGATTTATCTATTTATTTTTGAGAGGACACTTACTGTGCAGCAGGTGATGTGTCTGCATCAGTGAAGCAGATATGCAAACAACTAATCCTGGCTAAAAATAGCTGTTATTATCCTGTAAGTGCTGATTCCTCACTGTACACTAAGCATGAATCTGAATTTGAGCTGCTTTGATGACAACACGTATGCACAGTCAGCTACGTCCCATTGATTTTTGGGGTGTTGGTCTGAATAAACATCACTTTTTCCTACAGCCATTCCCAAAACAATTGATCCAGGCACCATTTTTCACTGAGCCACTAAGTGTTAATTCAATTTGATGGGCACAGCAGGCAATAATACAGACTACAAGGAACTTACTTTCAGCAGTGTAGGAAGCACAACCTTTTCATCCAGACATGTTGTTGATGCAGATCAAATGAATTTTCAAATAAAACCTTTGCTGGTTGTCTTTCAGTAAATCAGCATGTTGTAGCAACAATAGGGTTTTCCTATTGCTTCTTTTGTAGTTTTTTCATGAGGATCTAGAAAAATACAACAGAACTCCCAACACCACAGGCATGGCCTCCTTTTACACATAGTACAGGTTGCTGTACTGAAAAAGCTCCTGATTAGTTCATTTTATGTAAGAGTCAAATAACATATTTAGCAAAGCAGAAGATTAAAACAATAGTAAGAAGAAAAGCACTGCTCTCAGTGGCATTGCAAATGCAGTAGAGAAGCTGCTCAAACTGGAATTGTTCCACTTTAGCTCAGTCTGAGAAAGTAAAAGGGGAGCACCAGGAATTGATTAAATATTAGATAGCAATCAAATATGGAAGTAGCAGTTGGACATGCAAATTGATAGAACATTTTCTCTGAGCATTACTAAATTAGCAGTTAAAAGAAGTGGAACCTGCTTTGGAACAGCACTGCTGCAACCAGAAAGCTGCTGTTTTAAACAGTGGTTTCTGCTGACATGAAATCACCATCATCTCCATAAGGTTAGGCCAACCAAATACATCTGATAAGGTCTTATCTTTCAATCCTTATAAAAACAGTAAAATAAAATTTCCATAAATAGAACATGAACATCCCAAGAAGAGGCACAAAGCCATGTCTTTGCCAGCTATTATCTTAATGTATTTCCATTTTCAGAAGAGAAAGAAAAACTTCTGGGAGGGAACAAAAAGAATAGATGGGAAATGGAAAAAATTGTCATCTTTGTGAGCCCACAGGCTAAATAAAGTGAAGTTACCTTGACTAAATGGAAAAATCAACTTCATATTGGTCTAGGGATATGAGCTTTGGAGTCCTAAACAGAATTAGGAAAAAGCTGAAGAATTTCCAGATAAATTCTTGCTGTTACAATCTGAGAGAAGAGAAGCTACAACAGTACAGGGGCGTTTTGCATGTGATTTAGTGCACATACAATTAATAGCTCAACATGGGTTATTAAGGATGTGATTAAAGGACAGCCAATTTACTGAAGACTTAAGAGGTTAATGGTGAAGAAAAAAAATAAAGTGACAGTATTCTCCCTTCCTCATCTTTGCCCTTTCATTGTGATAAATATATGCTTTCCATACCTTCATGAACACAATGCTGCAGATTTTCCCTGTCCATTAAATAAGCACACAGAAATTTAACTGGAAAAAAGAAAATAAGGGGGAGAGGGAGTGTTGCAGTGCAGTGGCTAAAGGGGAATTTTAAATTTTTTTAGAAACCCAAAGCATTTTAAAATACTAACTTAATAGTCACTACACACTTTGTGATGTTAAAGACTGATAAACTATAGGTGAGATACGAAGTTCACTTTGTCTCTAGTGTGATCAAGGTTAGCAGTGCTTTGTCTGTGCCATTCCATATTCCACACAGTTGAGAAAATGGGAGTTAGGGTGCATTCCCTTCAGCCTGTGGTGAAAACCATGGTGAGGAGGAGGGAAGGAGGGAGGGATGGGGGAAGATGTTTGTAAGATTTGGGTTTATTTCTCATTACCTTATTCTGATTTGACTGGTAATAAAATAACTCATTTCCCCAAGTCAAGCCTGTTTTGCCCACAATGGTAATTGGTGAGTGATCTCTTCTGGTTCTTATCCAGGATCCACAAGCCCTTCATCACATTTTCTCCCCCACTGTCCAGCTGAGGAGGGGACAGTGCTGAGGAGGGGACAGGGTCAGCCCACCACAGATACCCAATTATTCAATTTAGCCTGAATAAAACTCAAATAAACAACAGTCCTGGAAACAAACAACTGGATTCAGCTTGGGGGAATGTTCCGCCATTGGAGCTAATAACAGTGAGCACAAAGAGCTTTCTGTGAACAGATGCAGTCATCTCTCTGAAGGACACCCAAGAGTTACACCTATCACATCTATGACACTTAAGGAAAAAAAATGGCAATAATGGGCTGACCTAAGGTTTAATCCTACAAGCACACATGGAGCTGACTCCATAATGTCCCTGTGATGCTTACTGGGGAGTTAATTCTCAGCTGTCCTATTAAAACCCCATAAGTCACCTAAAAGGGTCAAGAGAGCATCTGGGGTTCTCCTTTAACTGCTATCATAAAATAAGCAGCTGGATCCATAAAGGACGGTCACCAGCAAAAAAACAGTCTCCCTGGTGTTTTAGAAGAAAAACAGTCACCAGTGGAGATTAGTTCTAAAGCCATGCCAGGAGCTGCCTTTGGCCTGAGGTTTGATTTGCCTCTGAGTTAGCTGAGAACAGCAAACAGTTCTCATGGCAGATGGCAGTGTCACAGGTCTCTGGGGCTGCTCGCGATGGCTGCTGGACACCAGCACAGTAAGTCAGTGATTCCAGCAGTCAGAGCACGAGCTGTGAAGCAAGTTTTTAACCTTGGTGCTGGATGCTCCCTCTCTCTAACCAAAATCTATGGTCAGACTACCTCGTGGAGCACAGCAGGATCTGGGATGAAGCTCAGGTAAGCAGAGATCAGCAGGAGTTTGCAGAGAAGCTGATTCATTCCCAGCAATCTGCTAAAACACTTCGATGCAGGCCAAAGGACGGCTTGGGTGGGGGGAACTAGAAACAGCAAAACACATTTCTGTTGTGAGGAAAGTTGTTCTGGGAGTCTACTTTAGTGCCCAAATCTGAACAGATCAAATATTAAATATCAAGTGACAGTCAGAACACACTGAATTATAAACTTACCACTACTTTAGTTAAGAAGTGATTCCTTAATCCTTAAGTGAAGTGCAGGGAAGGGAGCAGAAAATATAGCCATTTCCACCACTCCATGGCAATGAAGTCAAATAGTCATGGATAGAAGGTAACCCATTTCCTTCCATGTCCTGAGGATGGTCCCATCAGGAGGAGGTAAAGCAATTGCTTTTGGAGGAAGGTCAGGAATGTCTAGGGAAGAGCCAAATGAATTAATCTGATGTCAACAGCATTAAAATATATAAGTGTTTATCTCCACATTACAATAAATTCAGCTCAGGTGATCCTAAACCTGTATTTCTTGAGTTTATTGCTCTCAAAAAAAAAAGAAATGATTCAGTCTTAAATGCATTTTTTTTTTCTTGAAATACAAGCATGTGATTCTGACAGAAGTTTTTATCTGGGAACACTTTGAATATTCATTTCAACATAATTATAACCAAGATCTGTGGCAAATTGAGTTTAAGTTATTTTCTATGCAAACCAGAACTGTATTTGCATTTAGTGAATGAAATATCTCGTTCCCATCTATTGTGTACTGTGGGTGGTTATTTACCTGATGTTACTTTCCCAAGCAGAGCAATTGGTACAGTACAGAAGCTTTTTCTTTTCAGTTCAATGATAAACTCTCAGTCAAATACTATATTAGAATAAATTTATTAACAAATTAAAATTAGAGGAGAAAAGTTTATTGAAGGTGATTTATTGTTAAGAATAATGCCAGACCAATATTTTTGATAACTTGGAATATTTTGAGTTTAACACAACAAAACTTTTCCTGCTGAAATGTCACTGAGAAATAGTAATTATTTAACTTTTTTTCACTCCCAATTATATCTGCTCTGAAGGATGAAAACAAGCTATAAAATTTATGTTCTATTACCAAATATGTAATCTGAAAAATCTGCATTTCTGTGTGCCACAGCAGGAGAGACTGGCACTGGAAGTTTTTGCCATGTGCTTCTCAATGGCATATTTAATTGATTTAAAGTGATGTGCCACATACTGGTAAAAAGAAAACACAGAGTGTTGACCAAGGAAAACCTTTTCCCATTATTAACCTTCCATCTGACAACCTCGTACCTTGACGTTTCTCCTGATTTTTCACCCTCTGGGTGAAAAACCTTTTCCTGATATCCAACCTAAACCTCCCCTGACTCAGCTTCATGACTTTCCTCAAGTTCTGACACTGTCTTAGGAAGCTGAAGGCTCTAAAGCTGCCAAAATTGCTAATTCCTCCCTGAATATTTCAGTGTTAAATACCTGAAACTGTAAACCAATGGGACAGGCAAACTATATTTTTATATCTTTACTACCCTACTGCTGAAATAAACAGCTCAGAGGAAAGGATGTGAAAACTTATTTGTTTTGTTGTTTGAAGTTCAAGTCAGTAGTTGTTCCAACATGCCATATTCCTACTTTTTTTCATAGCATTCTGAGAAGTTTGAGGGCTACTGCATGACAAAACTCATATAAACTCCTTTGAAAAATACACAGTATTTTCATATACCTTCTCAATTGGAAAAACAACAAACACCCCC
>JAWWES010000001.1:2683515-2732168 GCA_035583135.1 Lophotriccus pileatus | reverse complement strand
TTGACAAATGTATATTTATTAACAAAACAAAACAACAACCCCCCCCCCCCCCAAAAAAAAATCCCAAAAGCCACAGTTACTAATTGTGTTAGTCAGAAATGGTGCATCCTCCCCAGATGAATAAATTTTCGGTCTCTCACTCATAACTATGTGGGTCTATAATAGACCAGCTGCCTCAAAGCTATACATCGCAGAATAACAATGAGGCATCACAAAGACCCTTTCTAGCAGCATTCAACTCTGAGAAAACAAATAAAAGACCCAAGTCTTGCATTATCTACTCCATGCAGTCACAAAGTCTCAGGAATTTCAAGCATATTGCAAAGCTGGGCCAGAAAGGTAAGGAACATTTCACTTATGTGAAGCTCAGTACCTGAAATTTAAGCAATAAAACATCATAACCTCTATAGATTAATGGAAACCCAGCAACTGAGTTGAACAGATTGTTTAAATCTGACAGCAGAGTTGTTTTACATCACTGACATCTCATTCTCCCATGGTCAAACGCTCTTTCTGCCAGAACATTTTGGTCTTCAGTTCAGGTCTTTCCCACATGAGCAACAGAAGTTAACATGACATCTCGTCTCATCTGAAAGATTTGTTATGGAATTTCTATTTACTTCTGTAAAAACAATCATCCAGTGCAATAGTTGGCTCTATCATCATTATTATTTCTTTACTTTGTTCTGGAAGGCATTTTCTGCAGCATGAACACTAAACTGGCAGCATAAGAAAGGGTTCTTTCCTGGGAATAGATATTCAAAAAACAACCACTGCCACAGGTTGCTACGAGACAGAAATTGCTCCAAGCAGTTTCCCTTACTAGAAAAGATTTTCTGACATCAGATTTTTAGTCTTCAGTTCATGATAGCATTTCCTCAAATTATTTAATATATTCTAAGGGTTTTCTTTACATCCCCCCCAAACTGCAGAACACTTGATTTCTTTTTTCTTCCTATCAATCACAAGTAAAATAATTGTACAGCTTCTACCACAGTATAACGTTTATATTTGCATTAAGCTAGTTATCACCCACTAAAATCTCTGCTATGGAAATATCAAGGTACAATTATGATCGTTATCTTTGTGTTATAACCCAGACATGCACTTAAGCAGATGTTCAGTTCCATCCTTATTAGTAGTCTCATTGAAGCAATGAGACTGAATTCTATTATCTGTCTACTTTGCTTTCTTACTCCTTTTTTACCTCCTACTGTATGTTAGTACCCAGGGCAAAATAAGCATGTTTCCTACATGTGTTTTCAACGAGATGCCTCTAACTGTCCATGCTACAAATTTAAGCATTGCTTTCTTCAATAGGCTGTAACTGTTGTATTTAGGATATAGTGCTGCTTTTTCTTTCATTCTGCTTCATTTTGTATGCCAACTGATACAATATCAGACTGATATCCACACTTTATTTCATGTATTTTGGCTGCTGAATGCACCAAAGGTTACGCCACCAAAGCTATGTGGATCCTCCTGGTTTTGGATGGGTGGACCCAACCACTGCTCCAGGTGACAACAGAATTTATTTCTGATGTCAAAAAGTTAATTCCCTCTTGATCTAAGAATGTATTCCTGCTCTTTCAGATCACCTCTCAAGCTAAGAGAATATAAATGCTGCATTGTTCCAAGCCAGCAGCACCCACGGATACCCTCCAAATGGCTCCACAGAGAGACGGAGCTTCCTGCAGGAGCATCTGGATCGCTGCTGAGTGGCCATCTGTGTTTCACCGGGAAGAGGATTATAAAACTATTTGCCAGATAGAACCTTATGAGTTTGGTTGTTGGTTTGTTTTTTTTCCTTAAGAGCAGTATCTGGAAAATGGGCCTATAACAATGGCACCTGGAATTCAGGCGTTTCTCAGTATTTAAACAAATGTTCATGAACAAACTTCGGGCACTGTTGTTAAAATTTTAATTGGTTTGTTGTTTTTTTTTTTTCTCCATTCTTTCCTTCTCTCCCCTCCCTTGCATATGGAAATCACATCTTAAGCTTGCAGGTTTTTCCAGTGCCCCTTTCTCCATTATTTACTCAAAAATAATTATTTGAATCCACTGGAGTAAACAGTTTTTGAGGAGAAATAAGTCTTTACAGCTCTGTTTAGGTAATTAGGATGTGACAGCACATCACACTTCAGATGTTCCTCTCAGCAGATTAGGTATTTAAAACTGGGATAGGGCTTGATATAATGGGCAGGATGACAGAGACTTAAGTAAGAGCCAGGACAAATTATTAGCTGACATCTGGAATAAACAGAATATATCAGAAAAAGTGCTGATCCTACAGGATTGATTATAGTGGACTTCACATCCACCCACAGACACAGTAAAAGAAGTATTATCTTTGCCTTAGAGACAAAGCCCAGTTTTGAGGGCCGAAGGAAGAAAAGGAAGAAATTTACTGTGATTCTTATTTTCACAATATCTTGCTTTGGCAACAACAAATATTGTCTGAAATTTAAAAAAAAAAAATTTTTTTTTTTCCTGAGAAAGAGACAAATGTCACCTGCAAGTCAGAACACTGCTGAAAAGCACACATCACTATCTCAAATGCAATTATAAAAATTAAAATGAGGTCCAGGAAAAATAATTAAAAAAGAGAAAAATTAAAAAGCTCATTCTTGCTTGTGTCTGAGTTTCCTACTCATATATAATAAAATGGATAAAATAATCCATTTAGATTAAGGCCACTTTGACAAATTGCTCTATTGTGGTAGATCTGGAATACATTGTGTCAGAGCCAGGTTTGGATAGGGACAGGCTTTGGCAGAGAGGAACAGCACCAAGTTCTGCCTCACAAAAGGAAGTTTTCAGCTCCCCCAGATGCCTGCCCACAGAGGCAGAGCTCAGCTGGGAAACATTCTGCCAAAAAGAAGTGTGAAGAGATGACATCTTGTCTTGGGGAGTAGTAGAGGAGCATTTCCTGTAAGTGTTTCTGGAATAACCCCGAATCAATCTACTGCAAATTAGTTCATTCTAAACAGAAAACTGATCAGAATTAGGCTTCTTTGGCCTTGTCTTGAAAAGGGAAGACTAAAAAGTTAACCAAGGGATGAATTCAGTTGAATAAAGTAGTTGAGGCACATGAATCTTCAGGAGGCTTCGATTCTGTTCAGGGAAAGCTGCCACAATTATGAGGAATCTGTAAAGTGATCAAGTACTGCAGAAAGATGGAAAAGATGGCAAGGGAGAGGAACCTTGTGGAAAGAATGCAGCAAAAATCAACCATCTCAAGAGAATACTATGGACAAACTGAGACCCTACACAGGGTGGAAGAAAACAGGCCCACTGACAGAAAAAAAGCTGTCTCGGACATCAAAACATGCAAAAATAAGGCAAGAACAGCTCTTAAATTATAAGTATCAAGAGGAAAGAGAGCTACAGAGATACAAACTAGTAGCAGTATTGCTCGATGTGAGCCAGAGGGACTGGAAAATAGTCCAGAAGACTGGAAAGAGCTGCCTATGAAATTGTATGTACAGTAGCAAGGATGTTTAAGTAATCTATTACAATGCATAGAGCTGCCTGCAATTAGAAATCTGCAAATGCAGTAACTTTGGAAAGGAAATGCTTTGATGACTGATTTTAATAACACATAAAACTCTGGCTCAGGCTCTAAAGGTAAAAGGGTACAGTTAAATTTAAGAGAAAGAGTTTGATCCTAACTGACCTTGTATACTTTCTTTCATAATATACCTGACTTCCCAGAAGGAACAGAGAACAAAGGGATGCTCTATTGGGATTTAGTGAAGCATCTTGACTTATTGCCACATCAAAGTCCCTGGTTAAGACCAAGTTTAAGAGAACAAGAGGAGGACTGTGCCCCCTGTAATGTTCAAGGGAGAGCTACTGACTGGAGAGAGATTAGAGCTAAAGCTCCTCACGGAGCAATCTGGGGACAAATTTTGCTGAGATCATTAATAACAAACTCACTAAGAGCATGCCAACATCCCAGCATTTGGAAATGCTATCTACAAGGGGCCTGCAGGAAGCACTGGGAGAATAAGGAAGAGAATAAAAGGAACTGCATAAAACAAAGTGAAAGGTTGTGCCTTTGGGGACCAACAAATTTGGCCATCAGTACAAAACAATGAAGACAAGCCGGTGCATGCTACTCAATCTCAGGACATTATGAACCACGAGCGTGACATGTCTGAGGAGCAACTGAAACCCGGGATCCTCTGAGAGATAAATCATGGGCAAGGAGGGGATATGCTGAAGGAAAAGGCTACAGCAATTTTATGTGAAGAGGTGAAACAGGTTGGTTTGTTCAGCTCTGTGAAAAGCTGGCAGGGAATGTGACTGCTGCCTTTAAATATAGTAAAAATAGAGGAAGGAGCCTCAAGCCAGGGTGTAAAAGGACAATGTTAAACTAAGAACAAAGGATGTAATGAGTATATTCAAAACAGAAATTAAAAGAAGGTATATAACCACTAGGTAATGAGGTTTGAACAGCTTTCCAAGGAGGCAAATCAGATCTGTTTCTAAGGCATCCTTTCTGAATGCAATTAAAAAATAAATTGATGTTTACTAGATTTTAATCTGCTTCCTCAGGCCTTTTAATATTTTCTTCTGGTGAGACAAAAATAGGATACAGACTATAATTGATTTAATTTCTGCTTTTTGTTTGTTTGTTTGTTTGTTTGTTCAGGAAAGGCCTGATTATTTCAGCATTGGAAAAGTTTTGAGTATTTGGGGGTTTTATCTTAATTCCAGCTACATTTGGATGCAATACACATTTAGGATGAAATGTTTTGATTGTATCTCCATCAGGTCTTCATCAGAAATCCATCATACACAGCACAAATTGCACGATGCATTTGTACAGTTCAAAGTATTTCTAATAACTGCCATGGAGAGGCTACAAGAAATTCCAGCTCTCCAGAATAATGCAAAGTGTTGAGCTTTTATTCCTCCCTCAACATACAGAAAAAATAAAAACTTACAGCCTTACTGCATGCCTGTCACTCCTTCAGATCCCAAGGCCTTGGAGTTCAGCTGAGAACTACCTCTGCTAATATCTGAACGACAGATCTGCTCTCTGTTTTTTCTCTCCATGTTTATAAAATGTTTGGAATATTTTCCTCTGGTTCGATACAACACCAACACCAGTGCTGCAGAACTCATAATTATTCAGGGGGAAAATAAGAAATGCTGATTTTCATTAATACATTCCACAATTATTTTTTAATACAACAAATTTTTGGCCATCAGTCACACAGACCACGATTCTGCACCGCGAGAAGGAAATAACATAAAGGGATATCGGTCACTTTGCAGCGTGTGTACTGCCTAACCTGTCCTGCCATTCCTACTCAATACCAATCAGTCTCTGAGATGGGGAGTCAACAGCGATATTTTAATAACACTAACCATTCTGCACTTCACGGAGGGTTTCTGTTCACCTTGTTCAAAGGCCTCAGGTCAGTGGAATCCGAATTAATTGTTCCTGCAGATTGTTAGTCCTCACATGTTTTCCACAGCGCTTTCAGCATGCAGGGAGTACATGTGAACTTCTGGGGAAGCCTTTCATATTCAAATCAGGTAAACATCAAGCTATATACATTCATGAGTACAGCAGTAATTACCATGCTCTGAGGACATGTTGAAATGACATTATCACTTGTCAGCAGGATACCACTGGCTGCTCTCGTTGACAATTTGCATTTAGCATCAATGTTAAATAGTCTGCTTATTAGTTTGTTAATGACCCCCCAAAAAATCAATAGTTTAAAACACTTTAGGATATAGAATGTTTACCTTATAGCTTTGGTGGACAGCCAAGACTGGCCTCAGGAAGCAGTGTGTGTGTACAGGAAAATATCCATTCAAGATTATGGATCACTTAGTAGGAATAGATTGCCCCCACAATAGGGAAATGAGATGATGATAATAAAAACAGAGAAAAGCAATGATATAACACTGTTTAATCAAACAATATTAGAAGAGAAGATCAGCACAGTCAATGCTGTTCATTTACAGCTTCCAACAGACAAGAAAATGTCTTACAGAACCCTGAATAGTTCCTTAATGTATCTTATTATCCAAAATACATCAGAGGTGGCTGGTCTCCCTCTTTCTACGACAAAAAAAGCTACAAAAATATATTGTTAATGAATAAAAGAGTTTTATGAAACAATCTCATGACAACATTCTGAAAGGTGATGGTTTTTTTGAAATCTTTTGCCCATTTAATGATAAATAAAATTTGGTTGCTCTTGTCTGGTGCAATAAAAACCTGGCAGTCTTTGAATCCATTGATTTTAAGGATCTTCTATTTTTAGGGAATACTACCAGGCATGAAAGCAGCATTTCCAGTGTACCCTGCTTACTTTACACGTGCAATTGATTCACACATATGCAACAATAAGTTTTCCACACGTATTTTTGACCTGACTCCATCTGCCTTATTAAACACACAATAAATAATATCTCTCAGGCCCAAACATGCTGAACCAAAAGCTATAATTACCTTTCCTTCAAAATTCACCCTCTTTCAAGAATTTCTTCTTAAACTCCTCCTGAGTAAGAGGACTTGAATGGCACAGAGCACTTCAGCTCAAAGAGAGATAATTAGGGATTTTGGAGTCCTAGAACAGAGGAATTATATCTGAGTTGCTACAGGAATAACTACGGGAAACTAAAAATATTTGCAGGACTTCTTCCCCTTTTAAAGCAATATGAAACTGGTATTGGAGGTGAACAAAATTTGAGAAAGTCAACAGAAAGAGCAGCTCATGCAACACAGAGACCTTCCTTTCAGAACCCCCCTGTAGATATGGGTAGAATTTAGAATTTGGAATCTTCAGTGAGCAAATCACAAGTGGTTGTCATTCAAAACTAATGTATATTTTTTTGTACACATGGCCTATTACTTTGAAAGTGTGTCTGCTCTGTAGATATATAGATGCAAGATACATCCAAAAATAAGAAAAATAATGGATATTAAAAATACTATGGTTATAAGATTCCCTACCTGGTTTTATTCTGGTTGACATTAAGATTTTCCAAAGAGAACAACCTGAAAGCATCAATAATATTTTGCAATGCTTTGCCCATGGTGTTGTTTAAACTTAGATCTACAAAAACCATCAGAATTCATGTATCAAATCAGTTTCTTCCTGTTTTCAGCTATCTCCAGAAAGAAAAGAAAGTAAGCAGGAGGTAAAAACTATGAATACCTACAAGATTTTCATTGCAGAAATCTACTTTGGTAGAGACTGCTTGGCTATTCAATTTTATCACTCTTTACAGAATAGGTTACCAGCTAATCGTTTTCTTTGTCATATAGTCTTCAAAATCTCAATCTGGCGTTTGAGGCTGATTTGTGATGTTTAGAGATTTATATCTCATCCCATTGCTGACAATTCTTAAGGGTGATCTACATCCAAGAACTATATTTTTCATAGAAGCTGCAGTGAAGGCTTTTAAAGAAAATTAGCTTTGATACACTCACTATAGCACAAAGAGAAAAATAGCTATTTCTATTACATATATAATATATAACATACATATTAGGTATATAAAATATTGATGCCTCTCTATTTGCCAGGGTGTGCCAACTTACTGTAATAAACTGATCCTCTCTAGAGCAAGAGGAAAATCCCACAGGTTTTTGATTTCTTGGGCTTTACAGGAATTTAAAAAGGAATAAGAAAAGTTTAATAATGCCATGAGAACCTAAAAACTGTAGCTTAAGGAACCAAGAGCTAAGGAGGAAAAATGGATTTTAGTCATCCATTACTCAAAGACAGATTAAGGGAAGACAAAAACAGTGGTTTTCAACAGTATGTAATGCAGAGGACAAAGGACAAAAAGCAAGCCACAATTTTGTACAAGTTGTTCTCAGTTGGGGGATATAAATACACATATATTTTGCTTCTTTGGGCATATATATGAAGTTTATTCTCTTTGAATGTATTGTCTTCCTCAGCAGTGCTTGGGGAACGTCAGTATTTGGGTCATGTGTGACTGATACAAGTTTTCAGTTGTCTTTTACCCAATGCGTAAAGCTTTCTGTTGAGGTACTGTGCTGTGCCAGTAGATCATGCATTTGAGGAATGAGCCTATTAGTCTGTGCTAAATGAAGGACTAACATTCTTAAGCTCTGAAGAGTGACCATACCAAGCCCACCTTGTCCAGCATCTCACCTCAACCAGTGAACCACAGCAGATCTGCAGGGAAGAGTTAAAGAACAAGTGAAGTGCATCCTATATACCATGAACTCCAAACTTCCTAACTGGGTGTTTCTCAGGATCCTGATGTCTTTATATTTGAGTATATTTTTCCCTCTGTGAAAATGGAACTCATCCTGCCTTTAGATAGCACTCTTAGGCAGATTAGGCTGCAGAAACATATCAGTTTTAGTTTGTTTCTGTTTTAGTTTTTTGTGTATTTGTTTTCTTATGAGCGTCTTCGTCACTCCAGCATTTGGGTGTTTGCACACCCTCTTTATGTGGTGTTTTTCATACATGCTGGAAAATATTAGAAGAGGACTATACAAAGCTGGAAACAAACACTGAAAAAACAGCATGAAATGTTTTCAAATGCAGAGTGAGCTCTAATGAATACTTTGTGATACTTTCTGGGAAGAACGTATCGTTACAGGAAAAAACACATACGCTGTCTCCTTACTAAATTATAGCTCTTCTAGCATCACTGCCTTTCCTCTGCACTCCTAAAGGTCTGTCCTATCAGATAAAACTGGCCCAATCCCACTCTGCTGAGAATGTTGGTAGCAGCTCAGAGGAAATTTCAAAGGCCCAAACCCTTACTAGCTTACAGAAGTGAATATAAAAAGCAATGAAAATATGGAGCCAGAAGGTGAACTACCTCTTTTAATGATCTAGCCCCTGATTTAGCTCAGGACTCTGTTTCAGAGCCTGGTATTATAAGTAACATAGTGGTGACAAGCAGCTTGAGAGTCACAGTTAAAAATCAGAAGTGACTGTGAATTTCCTGATGAAATCAGAAAAATTCACTCCTCAGAGCTCAAAGTTACTCACAACTACAGAGTGACTGCAATAAAACCTTCCCTGGGAAGAGATTCAGAACAAACTTGAGCAGGGCATGAGCTTGAATCTTGGTCCTTTACAAGCCAAATGAGTAACCCAAGTTTGGCACACCAGTCAGTGCGAAGGAGCTGGAATACACAGTTAAACCAGAAAATAGTTTTTTATTTGTGCTTCCAACAATTTTCATAAAGTTTTGCGTTTAACTCAGGCAAGCTCTCTGATTTCAACAGGAAACATGAGTATCAATGCATTCAGTGGACTTTACACAGTTAACTGGCAGGATGGATATTTGTTCCAGTATCATTTAAGATGAAGTATTTTTCTGTTCCAGAAACTAAGAATGGAGGAAAAAACCTCCAGCCTCACAACCCAAATTCTTACATAGGTTGCATATCATCAGTGCATTTTACAAAATACGATATAGACTCTTCAGCTAAAAATTCTTCAAGATTAATCTTTATGCAGGTCATCATGATATATTCTATTAGCTATCTCAGATGTGGGAGGAGAGTGGCAGGTGCAGCTTAAAACAACATAAAGTACTTATTATTTTTCTTAATTAAGAAAACTATACAGAAACACCATGAAATTAGGTAGGTAGATGCCATTTCAAATTCAAAGAAACCAAATATCAGGAAAAAAAAAAGAAGTATCTCTAAAGACTCAGCTCATCTGCTATTAATAAAATGCCATCTGCCATTTTATGGTGCATTTATAAACAGCAACAGATAGATGCCAAGGCAATTTAGAATTTCGAACTGCAGCTAGGCCAGAGCTAATTTCATTCAAGGGATAAATGAGGAAGTCTCCCTTTGCCAACTGACAAATGTAATGATTCATGATTAATGAAATCTTTTCTTCTCCACAGGCCTTTCCTTTAAACATACTCCATTGTTATCAATGGATGAGGGGAACTGTACTTTCAGAAATGAGCACAGTAGAGAAAACAGTCCAGCCTTGAATGACTTGGATCCAATTCTTACTGAAAATCAGAATAAGTCATGATTAGAAAACCAGTAGCTGCCTCTACAGAATTCTAGCACCATGCCTTTTTCCAAATATAACTAGTAAAGCTAAACTTGACTGGAGAAAATTTAAAATTAATATTGAAAAAAATTCTGCTGTAGAAACTTTTTTCCCCCAGAAAATTTTGTCCAAAGATATTTATATTTGATTGTAATCTTCAAAGGAAGAAAAAACCCAAACCTCTCCTTCAGCCTTCTTGTTATGTATGAATTCTACCTTTATGCCATTTTCCCAAATCAAAATATTAATGCAGCAATAACAATTCTAAAGACTCTGAGTGTTTCAACTCCCAGTTTTGTTTCTGTGAGATTGATGTCATCTATCCCACCTTTTCCTCCTAAGCAGTTTAACTAAGCAATTTTCCATGGGTTTGGGTGTTTTTGTTGTTTGGGACTTTTTTTACAGGTGTTTGCCCAATCTGAATTTAAAGCCTCCAAAGTGAAGGTTTTCTCTTCTCCAAACAAGTCGCAAAACTCATGATATTTATCACCTGAATTTGCCTATTCCACTCAATTTTTGGTAAGAGAGATTCAGTGGGAGATTCCCGTCTGGGTCAGCATGGATATCGTGGGAACAGATCATCCATTCTCGTGGCTTAAGGGAGAAGCTCATCTTCAAATCTACTTCTCTGCTTTTGCAGTTCTCTTTCTTTCTCATTTTCAGAACTGTGAATGGTTTTTCGTGCAACAATGCTCTGCTTTCACCCAATCTGATTTCCCATTTTCCACTCCTCACTCATTCTTCCTGGCTGTAGATGTATTTTTTTCCCATCTCTATACCATGAACAGTCAATAACATATTTAAAGAACTTTCCTCTACTTCACAGTGGATTTTCAAGACAGTTCAATAATATTTGTTTTAAACTTAAGGTAAATTTATTACAAAGTCCAATAGGTGCCCATTAGATGTTGAACTATTCTACCACCTCTTCTTTCTTTGAGATGTTAACCCCAAGATATCAGACTCTAAGCTTGGCAGATCTATGTTGCACTTTAGTTTGACTGCAACTAACTTGACAGTATGTGAATAATAGGTTTCTCACTTTGAACATGTGAAAAAACCCTGGTCTTCTATTTTAATGAATAAGAAAACATAATGAACAGGTAAAAGGGATATTCATGAAAGACACCCTTTTTAATTAACTTTTAAAAGTAGCAGTTTCTTGACTTCATAATGAAGCTACACAAGCAGATAAAGCCAAATCTTGCCTGCTGAGTCGATTCTTCCCTCAAAACTAGACTTTACTCGAAATCCCTGCACACGAGGAGTATTTCCCACATTGCAAAGAGGTTTTGCCTTCCATACATTACAATCTCTAACAGAATGGGAAAATACATGTGGTCACACAAGCAGATGATGTTTAAATAAAGAAGAATAATTGCCAATGAACTGGAACCATAAACTGATTAGAAAGATTAGCATTTGTAAGAACCTGAATGACTAGAGATTGACACACTATGTACAAGCACCTGATTATTGAAAGATTATATTCTAAATCAAACTCACCTAACTTGGACTGTGCTGCAGAAGCAAGAGCTGGAGATGAAGTCAAGTTTAAACTTGAGTCCTAAATTTGAGAAGTGGTTATCAGACTCTCCAAAAAGCTGGAAGGGGAATTAAAACTGAGTCCTTTTGAGGTCTTGTACCTGTTGAAAATGTAACATTGCACAGAAACCCATATATTTTAGGCTGTTGGGTTAGTGACCAAGATTTGAACTTGCAAAGATGGTTCAGATTTTGCTGCCAGAACACCAAAGCTTTTGAATAAGCAGCATGGATGCTATTTAATACATGAACTGAAATAGCAGAAATTAGTCGTAATAGATGGAACACAACAAGGGAGACCAAGATAATTTCTTCATAAGGGAGGTCAGATACATCAAAAGGAATATCAGTGATAGAGAAATCACTTTAAGCTTACTTATAAATGTTTATTTCTTGCAATTCCTACATGATTAAAAGCAGAGTTGTGCAGCATTCCAAATGTACAATTGCTATTGACCTGATGGTGATTTTTTCTTGAGCAAAACATAAATCTTAAAAGTGAAAAGATTATAAACAGATATGCCCAATAAACACAGAGACACTTGCATGTCAAGTTCATTTTCCATGTGTCTGTAATCATCTATTTGAAACCATACAGCCAGAACAGAAAGAGAAATCAGGTCAACAAGTGCACATCCCCTGCAAGGCTATCTCGGGCTTTTCTGTAATGGACCTTAGCACAATTATCTTTATACATAAATAAATTGGCACTGTTCCTGTACTATGGAAAATCCCTGTGAAAGTTTACTTGTTAAGTTAGAACACTCGAAGTTTTAGCATGTGAAAGAATATGAAAAGACATAACTCCTTCCCTATAAATGCTTATGCTTTTTGTAAACACTTCATGACGACCACTTGGATAATGTTAGAAGTCTGTAGACAATTTTTACTTCATAATCTAATTTTAATGACTTATTTGGATCAAGTAGAAACTCAAAAGAGAAGAATTAAAACCAATAGAGTTGCTGAAAAATAATGTCATTGAGAGACAATGCTAATTTTAATCTGTAAGGTTATAACTAAAACTAGTAGTAATTATAGGACAACTATTTTTATTAAGGCCAGATTCAAGTATTCATCACATAAGAATATAAAGGCAATGCAAAGACAACCTATGTCTCAGAGAAGAGAGAATTCCACCATTTCTCTATTTGACCCATTTATGAGAGGTTGGATATTTAAGGATAAACCTCGTAAATCATTTTGTGCACAAAACATTAAATGCATGAGACCAGCTAAAACAAATGATGAATTAACAGGGACAGTGAAACATGTGGCTTTATAAACTTTTTGGAAAAAACATGATGGTACCTTCACAACTAATTCTGCATCCTGAGCCCACTGGTCTGCTTTTGTAAAGCTGTGATCAATTGCCAAAAAACAGAAATAAATGAAGCAACTCACCAGATATGTCCAGCTGCAAATATTCATTGTTATCATCTATCTCTTCTGAGTAACTCGATAGTTAATTGGGATGGTGACCTATATGAAAACACAGCACAGTAAAAGCAGTATGAAGAAACGTGGAACACAGTTCATGTTCAACATAATTCATTAATCATCACTCCTAGCTAAAAATGTACCACCTGAATGGCAGGTATTTACTTCAAATTAAAGCATGGAACTTCAGTGCCACTAAACAGTAGTAGTCTTGTTCAATATTGAAAATAAGAACATTTCAATATTAAGGCATAGGAGATACTCTGAGGAGCTTAATTGCTGGAACAGCTCCAGCACAGCTGTTCATTCCAAGGAGTCTTGAAACTGTTAACACTTATCTAAACAGGAAAACACCATGAAATAAAACTTTATTTACAAACTCACACTGCTGCAAAACTGAACCCTCCTTAAACTTCCAGATTTTGGCACTATTTCTCTTGAGTATTTGGCAGAGCTTATTACAGCAGCATGCAGTTCTGTGATTGTTGTTTCTCCCCATCTCAGCAAAAAAGAGCCCAGAACTTCAAAGGGAGGTGATTGCAAACAGTCTGCAAACCTCTGACTACAGGAGATCTAAAGGGAATAAATCTCCTGCCCAAGTCTTTGTCATCCCAATTTCAAACACATTCATGGAAATCCTGACAGGGATTCAAGCAGGACCAAGGCCACGAAAAACAAAGGTACAGATATTCATCTTGAAACACTCCTAAATGACTTGGGGAGTGACTATTTATTTAGCCCTGTGCAGGTTTTTCTTGCCAGGCTTAGCACAAGCCTGCCAGGAGTATGGCTGGAATTGGAGCAGTTCAAAAGATAGGGTAGGCATTCCCCAAGAGGCCCAGGGAATCAGAGCAGATTTGTCCTCTCATTTATGCTAGGGTGATGTAGGAAATCAGATCCAAGAGGTGGCTTCAATAGCCACACAGTCTCCCTTCCCCCAGATTTAAAATTTCTGAAGGCAGAGGACAAACATGTCATCCCTCTTTCTGTCTATTCCATTCTCATGCAAATGGCATGGAGTGCTTTCCTCTTAATTACCCACCTTCTTGCCAAAGCTGTCAGAAAAAAAGAAAAGCTAACTTTTTTGATTTATTTTATTAAACTTTTAATATTCAAATTTATGGGAGTCTTCAAGCCTAAATCCTCATTAGAGCTTATCAAATAATTAATGCTCCAGAAATTAGCTAACTGAAACAACATGCACACCCCTCATCCAATTAAGCAGAAGGATAATCCAGAGGGGGGTTGGGGGAGAAACACAGCAAAAAACCCAAACCCAAAACCTCTTTGCTGCATCCACGGAAGAAAAACATAAGAATATAACATACAAAACACATTTTAGATTCAAATACAAAGCCCATGAAAGTGAACTATCCACTCAAGAGCCTAAAGAGGGGAAATGGGTGATAGTCTCAGTTAAACATCACACACAGCTTTACAAAGTTGTTATCCCTTGAGGAAGCTGTTAAAAACATTTATCCACTCTTTTTTCCCCCTATATTGTTGGCTTGGAAATATGTGGCTCAACAGCTCAAAACCAGGCCTTTAAACACATCTGGTAACTTGAAATTCCCTTTGGGAATCGGAATATGCCTAACTAATAAATCTTGTCTCGTTTTCCCCATCAAATCAAAATTCTAAATATTTAAAATGAAATTCACCCTCAAGACAGGGAAAATCTGAAGTGAACCCATAGCTGGTAAACCTTGAAAGCAGTAACTGACGTTGGAAACAACTGAACTTGTCTTGCTAACCTTAATTTTTGCTTCCAAATGGTTTGAAGGCTCAGTATGGGGAGATTCACCTTGCACCGGAGTTCTCTAGCACTGTCAAATCATTTCTGCTCATCTGAAAAGCCTCTGGACACCCAGGTCTGGGGGATTAAAAATGGTGGAAAGTCAGAAAGATTTGGGGAATTTTCATCTGGGAAGATAGTGTTGGAATTTCACTCCAAGATGCTCAGACATAGCAAGCTCAGGCTGCTTTAACTTCTTGTCAAACAGGCTCTCTGAAGTTAAGCTGGCTTGAGCATAAGATTATTACACTTGGCATTTCTCTACAACACAATTTAGACGAAAAATGCTTTAAAAAAACCCAAATCCTTGCAGTCCCACCAGTGGCCCTCTTCTAGCTGTGGCCTCCCTTTAGTGCATATAAACATCTGATAAAGTGATCACAATCCAGTCTAAGCCCAGGAGAAAGACCAAACAGAATGTGGATTTTGGCTGTCTTCCACCCAGTCAGTGACAAGAAAAGGCTTGAAGCAAAAAATCTTGCTATTCTGGCAAGAAGAAATCTCTTTTTTACCATTAAACATTTTTGGCTGAATTTCCAAGGGAAAACTTTAAAAAAAATAAAAAGGAACAAGAAGTGCATATAAAATTAGATTACCTGGAGACAGCTTTAATTTGTATAAAACTGTAAGAAGTTTTTATGTGCCTGTTTAATCTTTTAACAGCTGCTTCTTTAAGTACTCATTGGCACTAAATATATCACATATCACCATAGTTATGATCTTCCTGAAACAAAAGAACATCTTCCCAAATTACTATAGCTGGCAATATTAAAGCAGCACCTACTGGCATCATTATATTTAAGTATCTGAACTAGACATTACTGTCAGCGGAATTTTTTTAGACCTTTCTCCCTTCTTTTTCTTACAAGATGTTATTAGAGTTACTCCAGTGTCCCATGTCCTGTGATAAAATGCTGGAAATGAACTATTAAAACTGGCCATAAATATCTATAGCCCACGAATTTAAGTGTCTCAGATCATTTATGTGCTTTAAAAATTTTGTTGAAAGCACATTTTACCAGCTACCCTGAAGTTCTTAGCAGACTGCTAACGCTGGTGTTCAACAGTTTCCTGGGGATAAAAAAAAAAAGCAAGTGAGAGATTCACTCAAAACACAGATTGATCTCCTTGCCCATTGTGAGTGGGGGTTTCTTCTGCATGAGCTCTTGCTCCTAAATATATCAACTAAAGTGGAACAAGCAGCCTAAATTCACAAGTTCTGAATTACAAGCTTTAAACTCACCAGCTTGTGTCCACAATTTTTGGTGGTGGGGTGGTGCCTGAATGCTGGCATTATTTATGAACAGCAAAATCAAGTCAGGCATACAATTAAGGAATGACATCCTAGGTTGTTTGGGAAAAATGCCATTTCAGGTGCATTGTCAACCAGGGAAAAGTGGAGTTTCTGGAGGGCTTTTACTTTTCCTTTCCACCATTCTCAGTGTTCTGAGGCTATTGAGTCCCTCAACAGAGGATGCACCTATAAGATTCCTTAGTTTTTCGAATTGAACTGCTATTTTCCTTCATAGAAATGTTATTCCCTCTATTTAAATAATTAAAAGAGTTGCTGTTGTTTAAGATGCATATAAGAGGCACCAGACTTGAGACAGAAAGTATTTTTCTTGCAGTTACCTCAACCCCCTGATCCTTACGTTCTGCCATATGTCTAAAAAGTTGTATGTGTTGTTCAGGACATGCTTGGTTCAGTCATATCATACTGCCATGCAAAGATATGTAACCTCACCCCAAAAATATATGAGAATAGAATCTCCTTTATAAGGAGAAAGAAAAGTTCATGCCCACTGGGATTATCTCCACTTCTCCTACATTGCATTCCAGAGGCTGCAGGTGTGTAAAATAACGTGGTTGCTCTGAAAAGGTGGAAGCCTTTGCTTTGAGGATTGAGTTCAAAAAACACAGGGTGCTTTATTTCAGATGGCAGGTAATGCAAAGCTTGAGTGACCTGCTGAGCATCACTGTGCTGTGTCCCAGTGCCAGCCTTCACAGTTGGACACGATCACAAAATGCTCTACTGGGGGGCAAATGGACTGTTAGACAAAACCTGTCATGTTACAAAGCTGCAATATGAAATTTGGTTGGTTGGTTGGTTTTGGGAAAAGATTGGGGTCTTCTGTCAGCACTACTATAAAATACTTCTGTCTCTCTCTGTTTACACGTAAAGTACATACTATTTTTGAAATATCTTGAAATATGTACATATAGGGAGCTACATTGTGTATGTTGAATGTCATGCAAATACAGCAGCTCTGGGAGGGTAAAGGAAATAAGAGCAGTTTTGAAGCCTAAAATACATCCCTTTTACACAGATAGCAGCTAAAACACAAATCAGTTTATATAACATAAAATAATAGGATAGTCATATTCCCCCCTCTGTGGAATCAGAAATTAAGCAGGTGCCTTTCTAAGCTGCTCAGAATCCTCCTGTAACTCTCATAACCTGCAGCTCCATGTGTGAGATATGTTAAGCTTTGCCTTCCCATTCAGTTTTCAAGCCCAACAATACTCAGCAGGCAGTGATATATTTAGCAAGAGATCTTATCCATCACTGCTGAAAAAGTCCCTGGTATTGACTGATGAATGGAAGATAAATCACAAGAGTGCTGTCCATTCAGGCAGGGCTGAGTGGCACTGACAGAAGCCTGCATGAAAGCTCATTTTGTGCCTGCCTGTACAATATGTGGTTTGTAGAGAGCCTTGTTCTCCAATGATATCAGTCCCTTCCCAGTATGGAGCCCTCTCCCTTTATTCCCTTCAACAAAGGTGTCCAGTTTGTAAAACAGAAAAATCCTCAAAGTGAAGAAATGTTATTGTGATCTGGAATTCAAGTTCAGATGTAGACTGCCTTTCTTGTTTGCCACAAACTAAACCAAGTGCAGCCATTTCTCGTTTCTGAAGAGGAGAACTAAAAAGGGCAATGTGACAAGAGCCAGGGAAAGAAGAATCCAGGAGGCAGGGTAAAAGCATTTCATGGATTAGTAACCTTCCATCTACTTAATATTACCCAGCCCAACAATATATTCCTTGAACTGGTCAAACCAGTGGTGCCTACTGACAATGATATCTCTAAATATCCCTAGAGATGATGAGCATAAAAGGGAATGTTCATTTTGTTCCTTACACATAACATTACCTATCCTATTAACTCAATCTAACAAAGCACACATTTTCGGTAGCCAGGCCAAGCTATTTTGATAATGAACCCTGAAGAGTCAAAATGTCCATTCCTAAACAATAGCCAGAAATCTACTTCATCGATTACATAGGTTTTAAAAACCAGCAATTAGGGTCAGTATCTAATAAGTGGACCTTTAGCTCACCAAGACCAGCAAAACGGCTCTACAACTCTACAACTCTGCTTAGCTAAAGGCTTTTTTGTTTACTCCTATGAATATAAATGTATGTTAATACACAAATATATATTTTGTTTATTCCTATAGATATAAAAAATCCCAAGGCTGCTAAAAAGGGGTTACACATGCAGTTCCAGCTTGTTATCCCAGATACTGGCTGGTAGGTGGCAGTCCCTATGTGGGGGTCCACACAGCTCTCCCAGCTGATGATTAAGTGTTGCTTAGCTGACACTGAGAATAAAGCTGAGGAACAATGTAGCAGAAGTGTGTGCTCAGGGTGTCTTTTAACTGGGAATGCACTGTGCCACAGATGCCAAAGGGAGAGGAGAACTCCTTTTGAAACCGATAATCCTCGGGGAACATCACAGGACTGCCAGTTAATCACAAACCTCTCAAAAATAACTTTACATCCTGAATTCAGCCTCCTGTAGAAATAATTTTTACTAAAAACCTAATAATTTTTACCGAAAACCAAACATGCCTTCTCTGCTGAAGCTCTTTCCTTGAGAGAGTTGCACTGACTGCAGGCAGTTCTGAGCACACCTGAGTCAGTACAGTCAGCATCAAGGATGATGTGAAAACAGCGTCTGCAAAGACACTGGAAGTGTAAGAACAGGGCTCACTTCAGAAACAGAGGAGTGGTTTGAGAGCTTGGTCATTTCATATGTTTTCCAACTTGAAGAGAAAGAGCAAAGAACCACCCTTAATTCAGCAGTTTTACAGGGCTGCTTTTCACAGTGGGCCATCAATCACAGCATCCAAAGCCATACTTTCACTAGTCCCTGTATTTGCAATCTTTTACAGTAACTTGACAAAAGCAAGACAAAGAGTCAGATTTTAGAGATCTCTCCTTTGGAAGACAGTTTCTTTTCTATTGCTTGAAATCCTTAAACTGTATGTCTCATTTATGGATCTATAAGTCATAGGTACCAGTGAGGGACTTCACAGTATACGTTAGGATACAAATACGCACTAAGATACTGATAATACTCCATCAAAACTCATATTTTTCACAAAAATTACAGTGCTGCTGAAGAGTAATTTTACTGGCAATTTCACTGATGTCCTATTAGGTCATTTGGTGTGAACCAGCTCCATTACAAAGTCTATGAACACCTCACAGAACCCCACAGTGCATCCCTTTTATGTGCTACTGTTGTTACTTCACTAATAAGATCAGCATGCTTCGTGAACAGAAAGGATTAAAGCAAATCATTATATATTTGTTTCCATTTATGAGAACAGAATTTTCAGCTATGCCTCTAGGAACCATGACCAGTTGGTGTGCACATCATGATTATGAAAAAGCCTTAGTACAGACAAGCAAATCTAAAAGCAGATAACACACTGAAGAGTATATCTGTAACAGGACTGAGGAGGAGAGGATGAAAACTTTAACAGAACTTCAGATTTCTAAGGATCATCTCAGATTTCAGGGCACTCCAGACGAGTTAAATCCAAGCTGTCACTCAGAAGATGGGCTCTGAACAGCAGCTACTCACCAGGTTTGTGGTTCACTCTCTCTTTGGTCAGATTACACAGGGATAATTCCTATCCGTCCTAGGATAGGAAATGGTTACTACAGTGGCTAACTGCAGTTCTTTCCAGAGCCTACTACCTTCAGTGAAAAACAAAACCAGACCCACAAAACCCAGAAGCATTAGCTAGAATTTAATCCTCGAGCACAGGTTTTACTTTCGTGTGCTCGTGTGGGGAAGGTTCTAAGAGATAATTCTTTTTCTCTTAGCTTATTCCTAAGGAGACAAAAGGCTTCATTGAATTGATTGAAGGGGCATCTGAATAATATATTTATCTGTGACAGAAATATCTCTATGTTACAATAAATGTTAAGTAACTACTTCCACTGTAGAATTAAATACTGATTGTTATTGCCAGGCAGCTCTACCTTGAATCCAAGTCATTGAAATTTGTGTTGTCCTGGACAACTCTAAATGCTTCATCAAAAACTCAAAACCCATGTACTCAGCTAGTGGCCAGCTCTTGGAAACGTGCACATTAGGGTGCATGGGTGGAAAGATGATTAATTAGCATTTGCATGGAGGAAACCAAAGAGGGAATGTTGTCTATCTAGACTTCAGTAAAGCATTTTGCACCATTTCCCACAGCATCCTCCTGCAGAAACATCCTCCTGGAGAAACTGGCTGCTCAGGACTTGAATGGGTGAAAAACTGGCACCAGGACAGGTTCAAGTTAGATATTAGAAAAAAAAAAATCACTGTAAAAGTGGACAGGCATTGGAATAAGTTGCCCAGGGAGGTGAGAGAATCACCATTTCTGGAAGTGTTCGAGAGGCATCTGGGTGTGGCACTTGGAGTTACAGTTTAGGGATCATTATGGTGGTTCTGAGTTGATGGTTGGACTGCATGGTCTTGAAGGTTTCTTCCAGCCTTGATGATTCTGCTGTTTTGTCATATTTTCCCATGAGAGGAACTGTCACTCACAGCTAATAAGAATGCTTAATGAATATTTTAGTTGTTGTCTGTGCAATGTTACAAAGCAATTCGATGGGATATTATTAGATTGATAAATACAAAGTGATCAGATTGCTTTAAGAGAAAGGTATATAAATAACCTGTAGTAGCTTTTGGTTTGCATGGCTTCACAATTTTAGGAAAAACTGTGTTTAAATAACAAAAATGTACAAAAATATGGGGATCCAGTTTTCATCAGTCTCCCAGATTCCCTGTTCCATAGGTTATGCAGAAGTGTAATATGTGACACACATTCCACTTGAAAACCTGTGTGATCTGCCCCAGGATTAGCTCAATACAAAGTTAACTCAGAATATCAACACAAGCGTAAAAGTCCACATCAGTATTCTGCTCCAGCCCACAATGAATACACAGGCAGTCCCTGGACTCGAGGTATCAGCGAGTATAACTTAATCTGCTGCTGTACCAAAATAAGCTGCACTCACATTACTTCCCCATTCACTTAGCACTGGGGGAAATGTTACATTAGTTCAAGTAAACTGGATTTTTTTCTTTTTTTTCTCCATGTAAAATGCAAAGGAAGACACAGTTTGGGGGGGGGTTTAGGGCCAGAGGAAAAACTGCAACAACCTAATTAAGCTTCTCAGGCAGCGACACGAATAAAACAGTGATATGAACGGAAAGACAGATATTGAGCCAGCAGTTAAAAGAGTTTATACCCAAACCCAACCACAGCTTAATTCAAATGACCTTGAAAAGTGTTTTCTCCTCTCTGTGCCTCTGTTTCTCATCTGCATAAGCAAACAGTGATGCCGACTCCACTCCACAATGTACTTGGAGATCGAGGCATTATTGGAAACCAATTTCACATTTGTACCCAGGTGACATAACTCAGTTGGAATGAAATTTCCTCACTAAATTTACAGACAAAATACTTTTTTAATTAGATGATTAAACTGATTCCTCTTCTCCTAAAATATGGAGTGATTAAATCCAAAAAGAGCAGCCGGTCAGGAGGAACTCTTGTCACACTTTCAGAAAAGGGAGGTTTTTAGAAATGTTATGGAAAAGTTCAGCAGCTGTATTCACAGCCACTTTGAATGCATCACTCTAACTAGATCATCAACACTTTCCTTTGGCTTTTTAAGCATAAGACAGGCAGAAGTAACCTTATTTACATAATTACAATTATACACTGTAATGAGATTCCATCTTAAACATATAACAGCTTCCCCAAACACAAAGGGGAAGAACAGGTCTGCAAATCTAAGCCTTAAAAAAATTCTACAAAATAACAGCTAATATGTGTGTACTGTATTTAGAAACCCTTCTAGAAAATGCTATATAAATACAAATACTCTATTTATTCTGCATGCTAATAATTCAGACATCCATTATTTTGTTTATGTCTTCTAACTGAATATAATTTGCCTTTTTATTTAAGAAAATGCCCCGCAATGTACATTTTTCTTTCTCTAATCAATGTCAAAATATGGAAAGATGCACCAGTGTGCCTGAATATATCCAAGGTTCTTGCTGAAGCAGTGAGTACAGCTATACAAATTCATGAAGACTACACAGACTGAAAGATTCCATGTGGTTTTGCTGCAAAACAGTGATACAATTCCTAAAGACTTGGCTTGCTCACTTTGGTCCAGAAAGAGCCTGTAAATACAAGTACCACTTCAAAATTAAGTTAGGAAGCTCAGTGTCCAGTGTAACCAAGTTTTGACTTCTACAAGGACAGAGGTTTTTCAGCCCCTTTGAGCTTATTTCAGCCCTTCACCTTCCACAAGGCAAAAAATTATTTTCTCTTTTTTTTTTTTCTTTTCAGCTGGAGTTTCCCTGGTGGCAGCCTGTAGTTGTTGTCCCTTGCACCTCTGCTGTAAAGCCTGACTCAAGTATAAGCAACACAGAAGAAGGGGACCTCTAGAAAAAGTGCATCATGCAGATGAGCTGATCTTAGTGCAGAGATGCTTGTACTTAAGGCAATGCTCACTGGCAAGAGCCTGGGGAAAAATACTTCTAGCACTCTGCTGTTAAGAAATGAGGGATACTGAGGTTAAGTAGGAATTAAGTCCTATTTGTAGATAGTCTTATTTAAATATGTAGTCAGCCCTGAAACATTTCCCTTCAATTTGAGAAAATTATTTAAAGTACTCTAGATAAATTACAGAAGACATTTGTATAGTTCTATTTTATTTCTTTTTTTTTTTAAATTTTTGCAATAGAAATTATTAGTTGTACACAAAGCAATGCACTTGAAGACAACAGGGAGGTCCACATATGGAATCTACGCCCAAAAAGCTTTGAAGAGGGTTTCAATTGACTCCAAGTATTTTTTTCAAAGAGTAAAGACAGTTGTGTTTTCAGAAAACTTAGAACAATATCATTAACAGAGCAGTATTAAAAAACAGACTGTTGCTTATCTCCAGAACAAGGTGGAGTAGGTAAAGCTAAGTTTGTTTCAAACGGGAGCACAAGAATGAAACAAAATATTTTCCCATTTAAAATCACTTCAGATTAGAGCATCTGCCACTACATCCACTAGAAAGGACCTAAAATATTACAGCTCTATTTTCTATTTTAATGGATAATTGGTAACCCTAGATTACAGGATTTGCAGGTTCCAAGTGCTGTATTTTCGTAGGGAAGAGCCTCCTTTCTTTCAGGCTTAATAAGCTTGGCCTATATCAGCTTTTCTCACATCAGTCCAAGTGTCACATTTGGGTTGGGGGAAGCTTGTTAGCAGTAATTACCAGCAGTAGGTTCTATTATTTGCCAAGGTAATTTTCTCTGCTAAGTACCACCAAAACTGCCTCAGGCCTTTAATTTTTTTTTTTTGCCTTCCTCCCACTCCCTTTTAAGCGGGAGCATTTTCCCAGGATACCGCCCTGCACCCAGCGGGCCGGGGCACAGGGAGGCTGCGGGTATCAATGTGATCTTGAGGGATGGGGTCAGCCCCAGCCAAAGCCTTTCACAAACAGACCCTGAACCCTATTAGAGATGCAAATCCACTCTCTAAGTGAGGATTGTTCCCCCGGTATAATGAAGCCCAAGGAATTCCTGGGCAGCCCTGCTTTTCAGCGCCCGGCCCTTTGTCGGCGCCTCAGCAAATTTCTGCAGCCTGTTTAAACCCGGGCCATTGTCCCCACGGCCTCAATGATTTCTCTCCCTGCCACCAGCTCACAATGGGCTGATATGAACATCTTTGTTACCGCTTTTGTACTGTATATCAGAGTAATGTTTCAGCAGATTGAGGCCTAGCAGGAAGAATTAAACCTGTACTACATAGAGCGTGATGAATTGCCGGATTTACATATCATTTCAGAGGGTATTTCTGGTGGCTGTTTCTCAATGGTGTTGTGTCTCGAAGGATGTAGTCAAGGGATGAAGTGACAGAAAAGGAAGTGATTTAGATATTCACTGACAGCTTAATACAAGATAGGGACAATTTGTGCCGGTTCTCCCATTGCATCCTTCCCTGCTATTAAATAGGGAGGAGGAGGCGGATGCACCCATATCCCGTAGATCTGCCAGGTTGGGCTGTGTACTGTGGCCAGGAGAAGGAAGAGTAGAGGACATTTAGCTTGTTCAATAGGAGCTTGCTCTGAAACAACCTCAGGTTGCCAGGGCACACTACTCTGATGTTTTGATCCTACTGTTCTTGGCCAAAAGATAAACTGCTGATGGAGTCAGGTCTTGACATTACACAGGCAACATATTTCCAGGTCCTGACATGCTGTGCAGCACACTTCTGAGAAAATAGCTGTGCTCCATGTGAAACTGCGTGTCTTGAATTGGCCTCATACCGCTCAACATCTTCTGCAGCTTTAAAGACTCATTAGAGACTTGGGTGTTCTTTTTCAAAATCTACATTGTGTCCCAAAACTTAGTTTTTTCTGGGTATCTATTTCTGCACCTTCTATCAACTGCATTTTGAAATAATATCTTTAGGATTTCTTTTTTATTTTTTTTTTTTTTTAGTTTGTCTGCACAAATCACTATCATTCTAAAACTGCATTGTTTATAATGGACTTAAGGATACTTCTTAGTAGAAGTAAACTCTGCTGCTTAAACTCATAAGGCTTGACACTGTTTACATAGTTTACAAATGTGAACCACAATCCACATATGGATCATATTCTGTGTAACTGGCACTAAAACAATGTAATAAGAAGAGATAAGTAAATAAGTCTGCAAAATGGTGGAGTAACAGTAGAAATAATAAGCAGTAATTTCAAAGTTTTCAAATCAGAAGAAAATGTATATTGACATTAAATCAAAACCAAAAATGTACTTAGGATACAAGTTCTTTTCCACAGAGGGTAGGGCTAAATCTTACCCTCAAAAATCAAGCATACAAGCTTTCCCTTCCTGTCTTTCAAAGTATCCCAAATTGAAACATGGTGCATAGATTCGAGGGGCAAAAAAAGTCAATGGCAAGGCCAAAACGATCAGATTTTATAGTGTCTTTAATAATATTGCTTAATTATGGACATTTCTCCTCCGAAGGGAAGAACTTTTGTTCATTTCTGCCCACAACATCTGGTAATAACCAGACAGATTAAAAAGAACAATCACCTGAAACAGAACAATCATCTGTTGGAATGGGTCCAGAGGAGAACCACTGAGCTGATCACAGGGCTGGAACACCTCTGCTGTGAAGACAGGCTGAGAGAGTCAGGATTGTTCAGCCTGGAGAAGAGAAGGCTCTGGGAAGACCTTATAACAGCCCCCCAGTACCTAAAGGGAGCCTCCAAGAGAGCTGGAGAGACTTTTTACAAGGACATGGAGTCACAGGAAAATGGCAACAGCCTTAAACTGAAGGAGGGAAGGTTTAGATTAGACATTAGGAAGAAATTCTTTCCTGTAAGAATGGTGAGACACTAGAACTGGTTGCCCTGAGAGGCTGTGGACTCCCTATGCCTGGAAGTGTTCAAGACCAGGCTGGATGAGGCTCTGAGCAACCTGGTCCAGTGGACCATTTCTACCACAAATGACTATTAGTGGAAAATACAGGACCCTTTGGCAATTGCTCAGTCATTCTGCCCTGATACCCTTTTGAGAGATCCTTCACCAAGAAATCAGGATTTCTGGCTAGATATCTACTAAGCTTCTTAGTTTCTAGTCATTCTTGCAAACTTTGCAGACGCATATGTACAGCTCTTCTCTTCACTTGAATCAGAAAGAGCATTACTAAGAGAATTTACAGCAGAGAGGTATCAAAGCTGGCTACTGAAGTACAAGTAAGACTGGCAAGGCAAGGTGGCTTGACACCATTATATCGGTCATCAGCCATAATAATTATGACTCCTTTTGCTTATCATCTGTTAGTCATTTCAGTTTCCTTACAGGTGTTACATGCAGTACGCTGTACTCATTCAAAATAAACTGAAATTATGCTACCAGTTTGCTGTGCCATATTTATTTTATTTTTTTCTGAACTATAGAGTGTCTAAACTTGAAAGAAACAACTTCTCCCGAAGTGTGTTTAAAATGGTTGTACGTGTAACTTGGGCAAACAGGTGAACTGGGAAGCTGGATACATCTTTACATGTAACAGGGCTGGTCAGGACTGTTGTTATTCATTAATGCTACATTTGTTTTGCATTAACAATGCAAAACCTACATGTTTATTTTGACAATAGGCATCAGTCAACCGTAATTGAATTAAAACAAAAAAGCATCCACCCACCCACCCACCCTGCCCTCTACAGCTGCAAGTTGTAGAAGTCAAGCTTGGTTCGTTTCCCACCTTACTGGCAGAACTACCCAGCAAACAAGCTGACAAACAAACTCTGCTACACTTGTCATAGAGACCAGTCCTGTATGGAAAAAATGACTCAGATAATTTCCAGAGCACTTTTATATTAATTCATTTCAGTAAATAGGTAGCCTATTCAAACAGATTTTATTACTTCATTGTGCTATAAATATTTCTCTGCTCTAGTCATAAGCTGTTAAACAACATCTATCACCAAGGAAGCCAACAGTCAGTGTGTTTTATACTGTTAACAAGACATACTCACTGAAAACTAAGTCACCTAATTACCCTGACGGCTTAATTTCTAAATGTGAGACATACTTCTTCTAAGTAGCCTAATTCAAGTTACATTTCTTCCCTAAAGTATTCCTGATACCCTGTTAAAACTACCAAATCATGATTATATAGACCCTCCATAAAATAACTACTCCTCCCTTCTTAGCCCATTTTTACATCTATTATCACCCCACCCCTATGCTTCATTTTTCCTTTCCTGTTACAAAATGTTTTCTTGTTAGCACAAGCAAGAAATCTATTAAAACTATCTCCAGCACCACAGGCTTTGACAAAGCCAGTCCTTTCCAGTGTCATGCCAAAGGCACAGCACATTCTCCAAGGAATCAGGAATCCATATTTACTTATTTGACAGAACTGCTTATTAGAACTAAAGATTACGCCATTTTAAATCACTTGAAGATGTACCAAAAATGGTCTCACACACAATTACTATTTCTTCTCAAATTATGTTAAAAGGGCAGTCTTCTGTTCCTTGCAGAAAGAAAGGAACAGCAAAGTCCATTAAATAAATAAAAAGCCCAGCAAACCCAAACAGTTGGCAATGTGCAGTTTGGTAAACTGCTACTGACTTAAACCACACAGAAACTATTTTGTGATAGAAAGCTCATTGAATAACCTGACAGGACTGCAGGCCCTCTGTCAAATGCAGGCTCCCAAATTCTGACCTAGATTTTGTTTCTGTGACTGGAGACCTGAAGTCTCTGGGTTTTGAAGGAAGAAGAGTAAGGTGAAGAAAAACCAAGTAAAATGGTTAATTGCAGCATTAACAGCTCAATCTTTTGTACTTCCAGTGCTGAAGCCAACCCTGGCACCTAGAAACTTCTGGACTTCATGAACGAAGGGCCACATTCCCCTCTCCTTCAACAGAAACATTCATCTCCGAGGCAGATATGAAGTATCCTCAACATCCCACAGTTTTTGAGTGAATACCATGGAGAGCCTTATTCACGTGTGTTTGTTTGGGGTTTTTTTCCTCTGGTTGGTTGGTTGGAGTTTAAAGACTGCTCAGTCGTCCATTTGTAATCTTCAGGATGCCAATGTTACACAAACCAAAGCCAGAGGATTGAATTTCCCTAAGAACGCCAGGACTGCTTTGCTTAAGGAGCAGTGTCCTTCCAGAGCTTCAGAGAGAAATGACAGCCACACACACAGAGGAAATGGCAAAATTATTAATCCAGGGGCAGAAGGGGGGATGACACACACCCTGTTTTTTCCATAAATCACAGGGATCAACAGAATATATCTATTACACTGGCAAACAGATCCCCTTAAATACATCAGCACTTGGACAAAGACATGCTTTGTCTCAGAGGCTTAAACTTCCATCTCCAAAACCTCTCCTACTTTACTGTGTAACCTACTTTTTACAGAGTATCAACCACTACCTTAAACAACTTTTGTTTCCCATCACCACTCCCCACCTGGAAAACATATCCATGCATTTCATTCTCTTTTTGGATGATTGTAACACTCTCCTGAACTTTCAGCCTCCATTTGCTCATAAGCATATGATACTTTTTTTAAGTGTCACAAGATACCACATAACTGGAGCCCAATTAAAAAGTATTAAAAAAACCCTCTGCAAAAGTGAAACAAAACAAAGTGCAGACCCCATTTTTGTCACCTAGAAACATTAGGCAGTTGCTTTGGAAAACACATGTATAAACAAAACCTCTGCTGAGATTCTGTAATGAGTCAAGGCTCTGCCTGGATTCCTAGGTGGATCAAACCAGGTGTGATGCACACCAGACCAAGTCTTTATGCTGCTTGCACTCTGTGCATTTTCATTATTTAGTTATTAAGCAGTTCTCACTTCCTTTTCCTTAGATAAACCCAGGTTTTGAGTCCTTTGTTACCACCCAGCATTAGCTCCTGATGGACCCTCTTGTCCCTCATGAAAAAGCAATCTTAATGTCTCAGTTTATATTCCTGGTTCCCTCAATATTTGAAAGGCATTCCAAATCTTTATTCTGTCTTAAAAAGTAGTTCTCCAGAATACTCCACTTCTCAAATGCCATTCAGGGCGAAAATGCAGTGTTAAGAGCACTCCCACAGCTGGCACAGCACAGGCTTGTGGTCTTGGTTGGACTTGATGATCTGAGGTCTTTTCCAACCATGTTGATTCTGTGATTCTCTGAACCTGTGGTTGGTCCCTTAGGGCAGGGCCAGCCACAAGGCTTTGAGCTGAGCAGAATGTGCTCCTATTTCCTTTACTGACAGTGACAGACCTCACTGCAGCATTGGCCTGGATAATATGACAGACATTAGGATAACATGGTGTTAATTCTCCTTCACCTTTATCTCATCCCAAGATCCAACATCATATCTTACTTTACTCTTTCCAGATTTTATCCAAGACACATAACGCTCCAAGGGACCAAGTGGCTTCTTTAATACCTATGTAATAAAAGGCAGATTGATAGTATGAACAGCAGCTGCAATTCCAACTGCAAGTATGGATACTTCCCATCCTATTACAATCCCTGTAGAGCCAGGTATTTAAAATATGAGTCTGTAAGCTATTGTGCCATTCCCAACAACCCTCCCCAAATGAAAACCAAGGAAAGGTGATAAAGAAACTCTCAGTGAATATGTTTTGTAGGGTTTTTTTGCCAGCTGAAATATGACTCGTCAGATCAGATCTAAAGCCATCTAGAATCTGGAAGTGCTGTCACAGACCCCCTCAAGGTGGCATCTGTGACATCCCATGTAAATGCAAACAGAGGCCATATGGAACCATAACTATTGCTAAGCATAACCCTTCATGTATTCCATTACTTACCAATGCTCACTGCAATAAAATTAAGCTTAATCAGACAACATTTGGGTGATGGACAACTGAGGTTTTAACTTATTACCTGAATGAGCTTGATTGATTTAAACTGCTGATACTGAGCATTTCATTTAAAATGAATAGCTATAGTAAGAGAACAATAGTTTACTGTAGGGAGTGTGTGGCTTTCCTCCATTTTGAATTGATTTAAATTTATTTGTGCTTTGGGAGAGGTTTTTTCAGAGTGGAGATGGGGTCAAGGGACTTAGGAACAACCTAAAGGGTCCATGTTGAATACATACCTTTCAGTAAAGGTCACACAGAAGACCAAAAATCAAACCCAACCCCACATAATTGCCTTGTACTTCCAAGTTACAAACCTTTTTGTCAAAGCACTCTTTAAAAGTTCCGTTTTGAATTTCAGCAAACGTTGGAAGCTTAAGTGCGGGACTCTCGACAACATGTAAACTAATTATTGATTTTCCCCCTTAAGACAGCAAGCTTATTCAAAGGAAAAAAGATAATCCTCTTAAAGTTTTGCTCTAAGAACCTCTAGGAAAACAGATAAAATAAGTTTATAAATAGATATCCATTGAGAATTTATTTGCATTTCAGTGTAGCTGGGCCTGATGGAGGGTCTGAACAGTGCTCTTCAAAACTCAAACATGTTGTTTGCTGAACAACTGCTGCCCACACAGTTTTGGTTTTATGATATGTTCTCTTTAGTATTTAAAGCCAATTGGTCCATTCACTTCAGTCAAGTTTATTCTGATGACTTCTAATGACTTCAGAGTGCACTTCTGCCACAGTGACACCTCATGGCTCTAGAGGTGGTTTGCTTGTAGCAGATGTTTAGCTCTACTTACTAATCTATACAAAAATGTATTTCAAGGACTGCAAGGCTCTCTTCCTATTTTTTTTGTCTTCAAAAAGCCATCTGTATTTTTTCCTACCTTCCCCATCACCTTCCCTGTGTCTTCTATAACTCATATAATTATTGCAGAACTAAGCACGTTTACTATTGCTCAGAATCAGATACACTTATGCTCACATATCCTCCTCTTAAGTCTTGATCATGACCAAAATCACTAGTTTATTACAGCAACAATTTTCCATGTGTCCCTTTCAAAGTGCACCTCACAGTACTCTTAATGTTCAGAGATATTTCCTGCCACCTTCATTTTTTAGTGAAGAGGTCTTAAATTAGAGAGAAAAGGTTTAATGAAAATAGTTTCCCACTTGCAAATGTCAGCTTACTTCTTATTTTCAACAAGATTTCTTACAGTATTCATCCAAGAAATGAGAGCTAAAGCCCGGCAGTTCCCGTTCATCGTGATGAATTCTCGCTGGTGTCGATAGAAGAGACAGGGAGGGGAGAACAACACCAAAGGAAATAAATTTTAAAAATGCCTCCTGAATTCGGCAGAGAAACACACACAGGTTAATTGTATCAAACTCAAAAACTAACTACCTACAACACTGCTACTTTACTACCCATACAAGTAAGAACAGAAAGGCAATCAATTGAGGAAGTATTTCTAATTCGAATCACAAATTGGTCAAGACCAATTCTGAGAAGGTCTATGTCAGAAAAAGGATTCAGATGGTGGGCTCAGTAGTCCCTCTCTTACTGCTGAAGGGAAAATAATAGAAGTGGTCAGTTCTGTACCCAGAAAAATATATGTTTCTGATACTAAAGTTACTCCTAAAATTTAACAATTAGTAGAATAAGTACTTCTAACAACCTGCCTTGTATTAATAAATGCAAAGTACTGATTTTTAGTAGATGGACAATGCAACACAAGTAAAAATTAGAGTATTAAAGTTTGATTTTTAAATTTTTTTTAATAACTTTCCCTGTTTGTGATATAATGCTGAAGCTCCAAATATGGTTTACTCCTGAGGCATAGTGTGAATTCCTCAATTCTAATGTCATTCTTTTAACTTTAGGATTGAATTTATTACTTTTTGTATTGAAGTGTTGTCCAAAATATGTGGAGTAGCATTCAAACCCAAAGAAGCAGCCAATTCTGGGAAGGAAAGCAGGCAATAACCCCTGCAGTCCAATTAGCACACAAATACCAAGCACATAAAATAGAAAAGAATAAGAATAATTACATCGTTGCTCTGATGTCCAAATCTTTGCATCACCACTGATTTGTACAAAGGTACATGTTCAATTATTTCTCAACAGCAAAAGACAAAAATATCTTCAGGAAGCTCATTTAAATAAACAAAGATACCCACCCACAACAACAGTATTGCTCTTTTAACGGGAAAGGACATATTTTTTAAGCAAAAATTCTCTCAAAGACATAAAAAAGTGACACACTCTATAGAGATCACAATTAAACAGCTTTTCAAGACACTTGGGAGCAAAGCAACTCTCTCTACTGTTTACCCTTTCCTTCAAGAAATAAAAAAACCCACAAACAAACAAAAAAACAAAACAAAACACAAAAAAACCACAAAAACAAAACAAACAAACAAACAAAAACAACCAGAAGAAAGCCCACTAAATTCTTTCCTTTCATTGATAACTTGAGGGTGAGATTCACTCTGACTCCACAAATGGCCTAGAACCTGCTTCCCAGTAATATGTACAGCATGACCCTGTAGGGTTGCCCAAGTTTTCCTACTCATTGCTAACAAGTATAGTCCATTTCTGTCCTTCACAGATCATTCTTTAATAAATCCTTATTTCACACTGAAGATTCCTTTAATTTAATTTTCATTTATCAGACAGTTGGACAAAAAATTTTATCAATGTTAGAGCCTAATTAGTCAAAATTTTTGTTTATCATGTCTGTAGCAGTTTTCAACAATTTCTTAACCCCTTATAAGGCTTTTACAAATGCAAAATTAATATTAACAAAGAGACTAAGTCCAGGGTGGGTTTAATTATATTTGCTACGTTTGCTACCTTGGTTACTGTCTGTCCATCTTGCACCACTTTATTCTCATGTCTCAAACAAAACTGTGAATATTTTTCTTTCACTGGAAAAGCCACCAAAAACATCAGGAAAACTCTTCCTACAGAATCTTTAGCTAAATTGTTGCTTATTCCATAATTGCTTAAGGTTTCAACATTTGCAAAATAAAAAAGTTCAGGAATAACATCGTCAGCAAAATCCTGGAACAATGAGCTATGTGATTGGTCTTTCATGTGAGAGGATTCCCATGTTTATGCACAGAGCTATTTGTGAATCACCTCTGTCTTGCCAGCTTTCCATACATTCCCCAGTTACAGAAGGGAAAAAGAAACAGTGACTGAGAATGGCACAAGCTCTGAGGCAATTTATGTGTGATGTCTCCCCTTCTGAGGACAGTGTTTATATTATCTTCCCAATTAATTTTGCCTGGGCTCTTGAATCCTGTAGACTATGTGGGGCTAAAGATTATACTGGTAGACAAAGTGAATAAATTGAAAAACAAATAAAGAAGAGAATATCAAGTTAAAAAACGCAGTGATTAAGAGAGATAAGGTTGCTGAGGCAAAAGGATGTCAAGGGAAGAGTTACTGTCCCAGACAGCAGCTCCAAAGCAGTTCCTAAAATCTCCTTCCTACTAACAAGGTAACTGCCCACAGGATAGCTCTGTAAAATGCAAAGGTATCATATTTAAAAGAAAACAGAAAATTGGTGAAAAAAACCCCAAAGAGTTTGAATTAGTCTGGAGTTTAATTGGCTACAGCACGCAGATTTTCATTTGTTACTTTTCCACATTCTAACTTAGGACATCACTAATGAACAATGGACATCTTGACTTTTGCTACAGTTATTGAGACTTGATGATATATGCTATGCTTATTCTGCTGGCTAAAATCCTACTCTGACTACTACAAGGCTGAAATCTGTAGCTTTTGAACAAAACCATGCCCAACTAAGCAGAAAAAATTGTTAATTTTAGACATTCGACAATGAAGAAACAGGGTGGTCACATCTAGCTATACTTAACACATGTTTGAAGATTAACACATGTTATACATCTTAAGGTATCAAAATTGTGGTTTGGATTGGAACAGCTTGATCTGTAGCATTTCATTTGGCAAAGCGTGTTAACACTGTTAATGCCTGCCTTTTCTTCTCTCCAGTCTTTTCTCTTGTGGGCAATTTATCAAGTTTCATGTTCTGAGACAGAATTAATTAATTTTCCAAAACAAATGTTCCCCAAAAATCCATTCTTCCATTTCATTGTCTAACAGTGGAGCTTCTCTGAAGTCCTGCATTTGTTGGTGCTAAATTCACCAGATGAGGTACTGTGGCCAAAATGTGCAACGTTTTCTTGTAGTTTACACCATCATTGTGGGAGAGATTTTGTGGCATTTTACAAGATCTCAACTACAATGCAGATAAATTTTGTTGATGTTCACACTTTCAGCACCATTGTGTGCTCAAACCAGTCCCCCAAAGTCGGATGTTGAGGTCAGGGTTCAGTTTGTGTCTGACTGCTGAGTGGTATTTCTTATCTGAAGAAAACAATCACCAGCATGATCTCATGTACTGTGTATCCATCATGTTAACACTTTTCCAGCATCCTTATCTCTGCCTCCAGAAAACTGTGTTTATGATGTTCTTTCATTATCCCAAAGCAACTGTGGGGAAAGGTGAGAGAGTCCTTGATGAGACTGAGCATACAACGGGAGTGCTGAGCTGATAGGCAGGATGCTGCACAATTTGCTAAGTAGGTTTGTGTCATGAGGCAATTATTAATTTAAAGCTGGCTGAAAACAATAACTTAAGCATATTAGGAGGCTCACTTTTTACAGCATTGCTCGGGATAGGTTCACTTAGCCAGAGACTATTGCAAAGCAGTTTCACACACATTATTGTTGCTGTAAGGACTCTGTGCCTCCCATCCTTTCCCACCCTTTACCCTCTAAGGAGAATCTCATGTTGGCAGAACCTTACCTGAAGAAAGACTGTGTTAACAGGTGTTCTAGAGTTCTTCAAATATGATGTAATTCCCCTGAATTAGACATTTCTCATCACAGTAATATCAGAATAGCTGTGAATATCCTTATATGTTGCCACACTAGGAAGGAGGCTGCAGTCATGCACAGAAAAGGCATTTCCTCATACTTTTTATTGGAAGGGACATCTGATTTGGAGAAAGAAATCTGTGATATATAGCAGGACTTTAGTGGGCAGAATGGGTAACTGGTAGAAAGTTTTTGTCACTCTCCATCAAACAAAAAATATTTTAATATTGAGATAAGCCAATGGCAAGCATACTTTTCACTCAAAACCATAAAATGTTTTTTATGTTCTTTATTTCTTTGCATATATCATTGTCTCATCACCCTCTCTATATATTCACCTAGTACCAACCTCAGTCTGTAATTAAGAAATTATTATTAGAAGAAATGTATGCTAAGAAATTAACTTTTACACCTTTTTCCCATAAGTATCCAACTATCCATCCATCTATCCATCCATCTCCTGTATTCATCAATCCCTATCACATCAACACCACATATTGTAATTTTTAACATTACAGCATACCTAATTATTAGACCCCCTTTGTCTAGAGATAGCAGCATGGGTAGACAAAGTGGTTTTTCACAAAGGAATGATGAAATCTGCAACCACAGAAGGCTTTGGACCTCAGTTTTAGGTTACTGGATCATTGAATTATTTTTCCCCTCCATCATTTATTTCTTGCAGTATTATAATTTCACTGAATACTGAATATAATCTACCAGAAAAAGTGTGGAATGTTTCCAGATTTTAGTTAGATTTCAACTCACAGTAGTTCTATAAAAGACCTGCTTAAAAGGATAAAATTGCATACAGTAAGTTATCACTTTTTATGTAAGTGCATATAATACGTTGTCACTTAAACAGTAATCACTGCACTGAAATTTTCAGATTAATGCTATTCACTACTGCCAGGTGCTAACTACACACATATGTAAACATCTGAGGGCCCTTTCAACTAAGTGTAGTTTGTTTGTTTGTTTTTTTTAAATATTGTTGAAACTTTTAAAATGCAGATTTTCTTCTAGCAATAAAATTTATTCTCTACAACTATAAGCTAATTTTTAATTTTTAAATAAAAAAAGTAGAATAGCAATATTAACCTGAAGACAGGAAGCCCAGGGTTGGGCTTTGATAGCACCAAGAGACTCACGAAAATTGGCAATGCTGAAGGTGATGGCCAGGAGCTGAAACATGCTTTGTTTTTACTTCTAGAAGGACAGGTCTGTGTCTTATCTCTGGAAACCCTGTCGGGATTGTCTTTTTTTGCTTTTGAACCCCCCATCACTGGCTGAAGAGGAAATTGCTTTTTCAGATCCTGTAAATAAATTCTGCTCATGAAATCACGCACTGTAAAGCACCAGAAGACAGTCCTCCTGCCAGAGGTCAAGGATGAACTGCTTACATAACATTCACAGAAAATGGGTCTCTTAGACCTGCAAATTATTCCCTCCTATATTCTGTGCCTCTGCAATAGGAAGGTGAACATTAACAGTATAACCAAGACATGCATGACTTGCAACCCTTTACCCCTACCTCTCAAAATCTCTCAAGTACTCATGATTAATTAATTGGCATATGCAGTTTGCTATGCTGCACAGCAAGAAAGCCTGAAGCATCATAGACATTTATTTTGGAGCCTGGAGAGTAAACAGAATTATTATCATTAGGTTTTGAGGTGCATTTGAGATTCTAGTGAGGTTGGAGCATTCAATTCTGGCTGCTGTTTTCGAAGGAGGAAGGACACTGTTGAGATTGTTAAGGTCAACAAAATGACAGTAACTAATTCCAAAGCAGGATGTCAGTGACTGAAGTTATAAAAAAGGGATTAACCTGTAAGCAATTTAGGTGGAATGTGTTTTTCAGTACACAAAGGGTAACGGACGTCCAGATTAAGTAAATTGGCAAGGTCAGCATCAAATGAGCAAAGAAATCACGAAGAAATGGGATAACACTTCTAAAAAACATTGGGGAAAAGATGCCATAACAACAACAGATTACAACCATTTCCAAAGCTGACAAACACAGGATAAAAGCAAAAGTGAAAGGTACAGAGTGCTCTTGTTCTTGTGGGAAATACAAAAATACAGATTCAGATTACAAAGCCCAGTAACCAAACTCTTGTGAATTGGGATACAATTCCTAGGCAGAGCAGGTACTGACAGATTTTGGGGTTCTTTTTCCTACACTGTATTACAACACACACAAAAAAAATCTTCATTTTTTGTTTTCTATTGCAGAGTCAGCCAGCAGTTGTGAGAAAATTTTTGTGGAGAGAAAGAGAAAAGATGAGAAGAAGCCATTTTTACATTTCTGTACAGAAAAAGACCTTGGTAGGAACCATAAACCTCTTTTCACAGAATACCAACCCTTTTAAATCTTAGACACCACATTAAAAAAGGTTCTGTCATCCTCTTTATACTGATCAACATCTGGCATTGCATATAACATTCACTAAGAAAGTAATCCACGGTGGGAAAACGGGATTGAAATTCCCAAGGAGCATAACCACTGGAGAAATCCAAACAGGGCTGTGCCTTTTACTTACAGTAGTGACCACCAGAAGTTCCCAGTTTGGGAGGTCATTTGAAGAATAGTCAGTTCTAATAGATGGTTATGCTGTTCTTCACAGAGCTAAATTACTAATTCATATTTATTAATTAAATTAATTACAAAAGCTTATAATAACAGTGAAAAGTGAGGAATAATCCACTCCATAAAAACCAAAATTTGAGGTCTGTTCTCAGAAATTTTTGTATGTGTGCAAGTATATGAATGTATGTTTACATTTATGTGCACACACCCAAGCAAACACATTTCTCTTAACAGAAGGTAAAGTGGAAGATGTTTCTAAACACTGCAGACCAGCTTAAGGATGAAAGCAATTTGTGGAGGTTAAAAAGAAAAGGACAAAGATTTAGAGAAACAGAGAAAACACTCAAACTGTATCGAAAGATACAAAATTTGTTTCGACACATTCACATTGATTTATCTAAACAAAGGAAGTGAGCTGGTCCCTAGGCTGCTCCTGCACTGTGATGTGACAGGGAACTTTAATTATTTCCAGGAAGAGTTGGGATTTGAAAAAAACAAAACAAAACAAAACAAAAACCTGTGGTGGTCCAAGTTTGAAATAATAAGTTACATTAGAAGGAGCAGAATATGTCACAGCAACCACAGGAAACTAAGGCCGTGACAACATTTTGAATAAGATACAAGAGTTACAAAGGACAACAACACTTCGGAAGAGTTTGCAAAGTAGAGCAGAGAGAATGAAAACAGCAGCATTAGCCCAGAGGAATTTTTAGGAGAAATGGAGTGTGCTACAGCATATTTTTCCTGCTGTTTGATGCAAGAAAGCAAGGCAACGTTATTAATTTTGAAGCAAACAAAGGTAAATGGATACAAGTTGGGGTTTATTGCTGTGAGAAAATTCCTATCAAAGGCATAAACCCCAAGCCTAAGTAAAAAGCTGGGAAAGGCAGTATTTTTAAAGGACACACCAGGGACGAATATTCACTTCTTGATAAGACCAACCCCAAGACCATTTGGATTCTGATTAGTGCATGAGGTATGGGGCTGGAAAATACAACAAAATTTCCACAACATATTATAGTTTACAGAGGAACTGTTATGTTTTGCAGGAAAAAAAGTGTTAGAATATGATCATACGCAGTAAAAACCAATAGCCCTGGGTTTAATTTAATCCAATAAAACATATGTCCTTATATTGGAAATGTTATTTGGAAGATAGGTGTTAAGAGGAGACAAGGTAAGAATGATGCTGTTCCAGGTATGCCTGTCCCTAGGGACATTGTTTGGAATTTCAGATTGCAGAGGGACCAGCCCAAAGCAGCAGCCTGTGGTGTAATTATGCCCATGGCAAACCTTAGAACAAGAAAAGAGAAGTTAAGGTACTTGACTAAAGCAAACAACTTAATACCAATATTTTAACAATACCTACAAAATTCTGTGATCTCTGAATGTGCCGAGTGACTGAATATAACCCATTGGTTTACTAACTTTGTCTTTGAAATCATAAAAGAAATCAGTTTATCACTGTATGGGTGTAGGCAAGGTTGCCCAGAAAGCTACACCTGAATACAAAACACATCAAAGCTGATCAGTAACAAAGGGAAGGCAAGTGACTTTTCCAGTGTCACAGGTCAGGTCGAGGCACAGCAGCAGCAATAGCATCCTGCTCTTTGAGCCTTTAACCTCATTCTCTACCTACTAGACTGTGTTGCTTCAAAGGCAGAGCTTTCTGCATCTTTCTTTCAGATGTGTCCTTGTGCATCTTTCTGCTTCACTTCAGCTGAAACTCATGGCTTTCAGTGGAAGTTCTTACTTAGGAAGGCATAAGAACATAGTTCTGTCATAACATAGTGTATGCTCCACATTACAGTATGTTCTGTCACTCTGTGCTTGGCAAGTCTGCATAAAAAAACGCAGTTGAAAAATGTTGTCAGGACTGTTGCATGTCTTTTTAATTATTTTTGGAGTAGTCAAGACAGGAAGACCAAAAAAAAAAAAGTCTAAAAAGCAGCTGACTTAGAAAAAACAAACCAACAAAAAAAAAGGACCCTGCATTATCTCTAATCAAAACAGACATTCTGTAGTCAAAAATAAAAATTGAAATCAAAAAACCTTGATCAAATTAACTATACGGAATGCTTCTAACACTGTGTTAGTTCAGCATCTGGCCCACATACTAAGATATAATGAAGCTGAAGTACTGGAGGCACAGTAAGTCACAATTCAAGGGGGTTAGGCACATGTGAAGGGGACAAAGGACCTGTTTCCAAGGAAAAGTAGACACAGCAGGTCTGATTCAAGATGCTGGTTTCATGGCAGTGTGAATCCATGGGTTTAGGGAAATCTCACTGATATGAGGATTCCTTGACAAAGTTGAACCTTGTACAAAGAATTCCCTCTTGAAGTGTATTTGGGTAAACTTTGGGATGCTTGAGCCTGCTAAAAATAAAAAATAAAGGAGAAAGTCCAAGGGAAGATCCTGAGGTGGGAGGAGTTGCAGTAATTGGAACCAGCTAACGATACAATGGAAAGGATAGGAGCCATCAAGACAAAGGCGAGGATTCAGGTGTCCATGAAAAGTAGAAATTAATAGCTAATTGTAATAGACAAATGCCCAGGTAACTTTATTCACTGCTCTGCAATAACCACCTCAATAGTTTCCTGAATTAGAGCTAATAAAAGATAATCCATTTCTAAGTGAAAGCAGAAAGGAGCTGTGGTGCTGTGCTAACACAGTGAGCCAGGATGGGACATTTTTGGTCTCTGAGCTCTGCTGTGAGTTTTTCATGTGACCTTGGACAAGTCACAGTCTCTCAGTTCCTTATCTCTGAATTGGGGATTGTATTCCACTGCTTCACAGAGGTGCTGACAGATAAACATTTGTTCAGATAATGCAATGATAACATCTCAGATACAAAAATAAATTAGAGCTATTATCTGCAGGGCAAGGATGGAGACCTTGCATGCATTTGCACTGCATTTACTGCAGCACAGGCTCAGTCCTCACCAGGGTCTTTAGATACTGTTGTGATACAGATAATTAATGGTAGAAATAACTGCTCCAGTGCAAGCAAGTAACTAATACAGAAATAGGACAGGGAGAGCAGGGGAAGATGAAGCCCTTCACACTACAGAGAAACCCTTCACAAAATGTCACTTTAAGCAGTACTTGTTGATTCAAAATGCAAAGCTAAGACTGTCACAAATGCAAGACTGAAAATTATTGCCTTCTGAGAGGATTTTATTAGCCTAATAAAAAAAGACCTCAATCCCAGTTCATAATCACCAGCCTGGAAAGTCACAACGATGGAGTAAAGCTAGACTTAACCATGAACCTTTTTTGGGATTTTTTTTCAGGTTATGAGCAGCTAAAAGGCCAAATTGGTCTGTCCCATCAAAGAGCACCACAACAACTGGCAGTGATTGGCTCTTCATGGCCACTTCAATGAGGTACCAACTACAGGTTTGCTACCACAGCATTTTATTTTTCACTTTTAGAAGTGCTCCCTGGCTTACATGTGGGCCTCCCTCAAGCAAAAGTTCCAATTAATCAGTCAGAAAATAACCTTCCTAACAGGCAGTTAGACGTACTGAATTATACAGGTTATCTCATAAAACCTACAGAAAAAATTACTCACTGTTATTGATAACTTTATATATTTATATATAGCCATATTGGTTTCCTCAGCATTAAATTATGCAGGACTGTTACATAATGGGCAGGGAGAAGCTATTTTTCTGTTAATCTGGCACTATTCATGAATATTAAATCAGCATTGCAATAAAGTAAAAGAAAGGGTGTATGATACCTTTAATATAGACAGTGCCTCATTTCTTACTGAGACAGCTGCACTTCTCACACTATGAGGATGTGTCCAAAGCACAGGCAAAATTGCAAAGTTATAAATCAGTTTTTTCCCTTGGGTTTATGTCCAGGTAAGTCTCACCAGGAGAAAAGTCGTGGGCAAAATTCATCTCAAGACCTGACTCAGGAGGTTTCAGCATTGCAGGTGGCTTTGAGAAGAGGCCTCGTTAGTGCTCTGAAGACATGTGTCCCCTGCTGGTTTTTTAATTGACTATAGGATTTTTGTATGGATATTTTCATATTGCCCCCGTTAGGGAATCTACAAAAGACAACAGTTTACACTCCCAAAACAGGAGATTATGAAGAAAATTAAAGAGGTGCTGGGAAGAATAAACTGTTCCTATAATATATTCACATGCAGAACAGCTTAATGTATCTCTATATGTAATATATTTAATTTCTTTGTAATGCCAATCACATGCTAATATTGTCAGCTTAATCTTGGCCATTAATAAGACATGGGTTCTGAATAAAAATATTTAAAGATTAAATCTTTATTTTCAAGGAATCCTATAAATCACAGTATTCAACCGTTTCAAAAGTGATTACTGTCTATTCTAGTCTAAACATAGTTTTAATCTTTAAAATACTAACGTTAGTGTTGCCACAACATCATAAATCAAGTCAAAACCAGAATGAGGCAGACAGCAGATATTTTTCTCTGATGACTGAACCTGTCATGACAAATACTAATGCCTCTTCAGCAAGCATTGCTATAAATGGGGATAAAAATAAAAGGCAAATCAATCCTGTGCATTTGGCTGAAGACTTCAGAAAAAGGGCTGAGACCAGGAGAAAAAGAACAGGCTGAGGAGACACAGGCTGAGGTGAATGTCCTTTGGAATTCAAAATCTCTCTTCAGCTCTTTTGAAAATACCAAATAAAGCCTCTGGCACACACCAATATTTAGGTGCACCCACAAGTTACTCCTCTGCCTCACTGTTAATCACCTCAGCCTCAAAGTAGTATTTAACACCCAGAATAAGGTTGGAAAAGTCAAAATTGTAAGGAAATTACATAAATAACAAGACTATTGATTCCACATAAGGCCTGTAGTTTGCTTAATAAACTGAATAAAAATATCTCCTTATTAAAAGAGCAAAAAAACTTGTTTCTGTCAGATTTCTACTTTTGCATCCTCTCCCCCCTCCATGCCACTTTTTAAAGCTTGACCTATTGCTCTTAAAAATAAAATGCTTTTTGTTTTTCCTTGGGAGTTTTATGCAGAAGACCTACTTGGAGTAGGTTTCAAATAAACCAGGAAAATATATTTTTTTGATGACAAAACGAATGTTGAAGAAAGAGAAAACAAACCAAAAAAAAGTTTGATTACCTTTTTAATGAAAGGGCTTTTTGTTATTTCTTTGTGGAAAATCTGAACCGCTCCTTTTATTGGTCTTTACAGAAGAAAGACCAAAAAGACGAAAAAGAAAAATTTGCCAGAAACAAAATTGTAATGCGATTTTTCAGCTCTTTTTGTATGGTTATTTGGGATGCAACTTTTTAGTGTGAAGAATCCCTTTCTTCTTCTACTTACCATCAGCCAATGATGGACTGTTAAGAGAAAAAAAAAGACAAACCCATTAGACTTTGCAACACTATCACAGAATATACATTTGTTTTATGCTATTTGAGAATAATTTGATTTACGTTTAACCCAGTCCCAAGTTCAGAGTAGTTACTGGGGTGGAAAGGAGTTTAGGTCACTGCCTTTTCTGTCCTAGGCTGTAGGAAAAGAGGTGTTGTTTTCAAGCCTTTTAAAATCATCTGCTATGAGAACTGGAACAGGGATTAAAAGTAGATGCTTCTCAAATTTTGAGTTAAACATCATCTGAAAATAGATTCTCCAGCAGTGTCTCCTTCTACCTTTGACTAGGACTTTTCATTCTCCTGTCAATTGGCACTGGCTCTGCCAATCTCCCAAATTCATCTACTCAGAAAAGCACACAGGGGGGAAAGGGGAAAAGAAAAAAAGAAAGAAAAAAGCTAGGCAAATTTCAGTCATTCTGAAAAGCAACACCAGCTTTCCAATGTTAAATAAGGAAAAGCTGAGACTTTAGCTTCCAGTAGTTGCACATTTTTTTAGTGTTTAATCTGGAATTTTACAAAGTGCACAACCTTCAGCTTTCAAGATTCTGCCTCTTGCAAGACACTGACACTTGGAATTGCTGCTGTTGGGAAAGGGAACCCCAAAGGAGGACAACTGGCCAGGGTCTGAGCATCCACAGAGAGATTCACTTGCACTAAAGCCGTGACATTTGTTCAGGAACGAACGAACGCGAACTACGAGACCAAGGGGACGAGCAGCACAAAGAAATTAGTCATTCCTTCTGTATCTTGCTTTAGAAATAACCCAACAACATGCCTGAGTGACCCTGCTCATTTGGTGCATTAACTCCTTTAAGCAACCAGCTATTGCTGTCCCCTGACCTGCCCTGACTACTCTATTAAGTCCAAGGCAATCTCCTCGTCAGACAGCGTGTAGCTGGTGAACTGTCACCCCCAGCACTTCACCCCGAATGAAACCTTCACCAGGAAACTCTGCTCCTTTTATACCCATATCCAGTCGTCATCTATTCAACGCTCTGTCAAAATTGCTTTTGCATTTGCAAATTTGCATTGTAACCTCCTGGATGGGTTTAGGGTGTCATTTATGCTCCACAGTGCATTGTGGAGCTTTTCTTCATTATGGTTTGGTTGATTTTTGTTTTTTGGTTGTTTTTTTTTTGAAAGATCCAATCCCTAGAGAGTAAGGTCACAAGACCCACTAACTATTGTGTTTAGTAACACAAAGACAAGGCTCTGTTCTTATAAAATTCAGCAAAGCTTTAGTCAGGGAGATTTACATACTGAAATCCCTTGGCAATAGAATTCATCAGCCCCTGGAATTATTGGAAATGAACAAGGGCATGCATTTATCGGGGTGTGCTACATCCTTTTTTTGCCCTGACAGACTCGTTCTATAACAGTTTAATTCTCACTGTTAGAGATTGTACAGAGTGCATCAGTCTTAGATCATTTAAACTGGAGTCTAACAAAGACATAAAAAGGAGAGACACTCATTTATTCCAGGGAAGGCTGGAAGTGGCCCCTTTCTGTTCCAAAGTCCTGCTGTTTGATACATTCAACACTATTCATGTTGATGAAGATATTAATATTTTAATTTTAAGGGTAAAAAACAGGATTTGAATCACTAAAGCTTCTAAGCAACAGATTAAGTTTTGTTTATTATTGTCCTTTCTAGAAAACATTTCATTGTAAAAATCTTCTAAATATTGGTGAAGAAAAGGCAAGTACATGATTTCTAAACAAATATTGTAAGATTTTAGCCCTGAACATACTCAGAAATACCTGTGCCATAGTCCCATAGTGACAACAGAAAGAATTCTTTTGGAAGTGGACTAACTGCCCAAATACAGTGCTTGTTCCAGAAATTTTAACTAACTTCCTACTACTTTCAGTAGCTATGAAGCAGCAATCTTTTTAAAAGGAAAGTGTTTCTTTTCTCAGCAGCACAGTTGAATTCACAACACCATAATTCTGCAAGGTAATTTAACAAAGACAGAAGGCAAAGTTTTATAACTGACCTACAAGAACCAATGAAGGACCTCATTGTTTTCATTAAGATTAGCATCGTCGTGAAGAATATGGTTGTAGATGTTATTTCTCCTGTTATTAGCCTATTATGCTAATTTCTTGGGAAAAAAATTTAATGGTATAAAAACCAATGGGATTATGGATATTATGGATAGTAGATTATGAACTAGAAATTACTATCTCAGTTCTGTGTTTACTCAAAAGTGACTATTAAAACGTTGTCTGCCATCATGCCTTTTTCTTAAAAATTTAGAAGGTTAATTATCTTATTTACTCAAGGTTTACACTAGCAACATACTACACAAGTAACTGAAAAAGAGGCTCAAGTCCTGAACAGTTCAACTAAACAGTCAAATTAAAAGGGAAATACACAATAAAAAAAGAATTCAAAGTTCTGCTTCACATTTTAAAATCATTACCACACACAGAGGCCCACCCAGAAATTTGGACCCCCACTGCAAGAGGGTCTGTACTGATCCACCTAAGAAACTCTCTTTATCTTGATATAAATTACCTGGTTATCTACGTGATTTGAGCTCTGAACAAGTTAGTATTGTCATCATAGAGACACAGAACAGAAGAGTGGGAAGGCAGACAGATATTCTAATTCAATGAAGTTTGAAAAAAACGCATCAGCCAAGACCCTCAGGGTACCTTTCAACCTAGATCTGGATCTTAAAAGAAGCCAGAGGTAGCTGAAGGAGCATGTAAGTATAAGAGAATGCCAGTTCTTCCAACATATTTTGATTGGCAAGGAACTATATTTCCATTTCCCTACAGTCTCTGTGCGTCCCTCTGAACTACTGGATCTTGGATTCCAGCACAGAAAGGGAGATGGAATACTTCAGTACTCAGTAATACTCCAAATCTTATCCTCTTTGCACTCATTTGCTTCGTGGGGTTCCCCTAGGAGAGCCAACATATGCTTAAGTGAAACCACATGGTGTTTTTTTTTCTACTGTATCCTGTAAAATTCAGTAACATGGCATACAGGAATTAGTTAAAAATGACTTGTGGTTTCATCATTTTCCAAGCTCCATGACGTTTTCATGCTTTGATTTTCGGAGACCATATGGAGCATTGGAGAGCAAACCAAGTTTCTCTCATGTTTAACTCTTTCCCTTATATTCCAGCAAACATATTTTTTGTATAAATAGACTTTCCCACTGATAGCAAACTACTAAAGGTATTTACACACAGAAAACATGCCAGCCTATGGTCACCCTATCCCACTGTTTTAATACTGAAAGCAATGCCTCAAGAATATGTCCTTCTGCAACACCAGTAATTTTTCCTGAGACTTCCAGTCTGTATGATTATCTGAAGACAGAACTGAGAAGAAGCCTGTTCAAAAAAAGTACAAGCCCTATTCCTGTTTCTACATTAGGCAGCCAAGACCACCTCAGGTCTTGTGGTCCATAACATTTCACCAAAGAAGTGCAGTAGAAGTGGAGCACTGGCTCTGCTTTTAAGATATGACAAAGATATGCCAGAACTGACAAATTTTGGACAGACTGACCTTGTGGTCAGCCAGATGTCCAGGTTGTTAGCTCAGTTTTTTCATGACTGGTAGTGACAGCTGCAGCATGTGCCTGGCAATCACTTCTCCACCCTTGGCACTTTGATGGAGCTCAGAGGAAGTGGCAGCATGTAATGCTACAACTGGAAGATTCAGCACGGCCATTGTTTAAAATACCTGGTGTTTTTTTTTTTTCCTTTTCATGACAAAGGATCAATAAAAGACTCCAACTTATGCATTGAATACCATCTCTTTTCATGAGCCTTCATTTGTTTCAGGGAAACAGCCTCATTGGTGCCCATGTGCCAACATTAATGATGCTCCTACGACAGTGAAAGTTCACAAATTAAGGCAGTAAAGAGGTAATGAGCAATAAGCAGTGAAAGAAGAAAGGTGAAATAGTGAAAGAATAAATAGTGAAAGAAACAGAGATTACAGACAACTGGTTTAGGGTGGTTTAGTTTGGAGACCTGGGCTCCAAGAATTCTTTGACGAAGCAAATATTTAACTGGAGTGAAATTTTGTATTGCAGAATTTTTAATGGCATTTTTAGAGCTTGAAATGTAACTGATAATTGTACAGAGATTGGTTCTCATGAGGGAGGTTTGGAGATGCCAGAATACCAAATGTAGAAGTAAGAGGTTTCCTGTTCACTACTAAAGAAAGGGGATGTTAGTGTGTTTCTCAAACAAGTAAAACACGAAGATGAGTCATGATGTTGGTTTTTTTTCTCCTGACTTGACAAAAGTATTTGTTATAAAATGAAATTTTAAGAGTTGGGATCTTTGTTTACAGAAATCTGGGAATTAAATGGGGAAAGAGAGTTCCATCATCTAAAACAGAAAAACAGTGAAACACAATATTTCCTTTACTCTTCTTGTGCAACTTGTCTCTAATTCAGTGGCTTTCAAGTTTTAAAACTTTCAGATCCCTAATAGTTTTTCAGTGAAAGAAGGTACTTCAGTGTAGCGAGCCCATTAAAACATGGTTGCTTTTCCAAGTTCCTTGCTACTAGGCTAAGTCTACATATCCCAAGAGCTAAATATCTGGTTTAGGAGATATTGGTGTGAGGTGTACATTGCTTTAGTCTAAAATACTCTGGTCACTATTAATTATTTTAGACACTTGCAATAGAAACTTCAGAACGTTCACTGGTATAACATTCACTAAGGGGGAAGGGAGTGAGTCTCTAACAACCCTGGTTACAGCCAGCTATGTGTAATAAAGTCTTTAATTAAGTAGTACAAGTGAACTCTATGAGCTCTTTTGGGATGGGAAGGTGGGGAGAGTGGGATTACAACCCACAGCACTAAATCAACACACACCATTACAGGCACATATGGTGCAAGTGGAATTCAGTAGAAGTTTTAGACCCTCTGAGGCCAAATCACCCCCACTGCTATAAAGTTATCCCTTTAAAGGATAGCAGCAAAGGTCATGGTAGCTTGTGCCAAATATAAAAATGAGAGCTAGAGACAGGAAACAGTGTTCAGATGTTACAGAGCTTTAAACCTGTTTTATGTCTGCTTTGGGTCTTCCATTTGTCCAGACATTGCACGCAGAACCTGCTTTGACCACATCAGTTATGGTAAGGCCTCATTTTTTAACAACCATGAAAACAACCGTGGATAAAGAGCTGTTTGCCTTTGCAATACGGTGTGTTGTAACAGGTCACATTTGTAAAAATTAATCAGTAGACATTAATATGTTTAGAGCTGCCCTACTCCTGTTAGGATATCTACAAATCAATTAGAATTCTTATCTTCCAGATGTAGCAACAAAATATAAACCTGCTATTTCAAGGAGACATAATAAAGTAAGATTTATCAAGTAAGAATCCAGAAATAGGACACGGTTTCCAGCTGTGCATCACAGAAAGTTCTATTTAGTTTTGTGCAATGAATAGTGGCTACCAGAGCAGGATGAAAAAAAACCCCAAACACCTCAGAACATCTACTTTACCATAATTGTCTTAGAGCCTAAGTTTAAACAGGGTTTCTACACTTTAAAAGCCAAAAAAAACCACCCCAAGACAGAACACCAAACACTTTGCATATTCAGCATGTTTCTTGCAAATGTTCTACTACGAAATCAGTTGCTGCAAGTGGTTTGTTGACAATGAAAAAATGCAAGGAAATTAAAACCTTGCAAAGATTATATGGAGGAAAAAAAGATGACTGAAGAATGGGAAAAGAGTCAAGAATTAAAGTGTTTTCACTTTTTTTGCCCTGTCCATAACACGAACGTAAGAACATAATAGCATTTATGTCCATAAGGATGTTGTCTGCTACTGAAAATGGAGATGTTACTGCTGGAAAACCAAATGAAGAGAAAACATATAAAAAGACTGCATCCTCAGCTATTAAAGGTGCTATCCAACTGGGAATAGGATACACGGTAGGAAACCTTACATTAAAACCAGACAGAGATGTTCTTATGCAAGACTTCTATGTAGTGGAAAGTGTCTTCCTACCAAGTGAAGGGAGCAATCTCACCCCTGCTCATCATTACCCTGACTTCAGATTTAAGACATATGTACCTCTTGCCTTCCGCTAATTCAGAGAACTTTTTGGTATCAAGACTGATTATTATTTGTACTCAATCTGCAGTGAGCCTTTAATTGAATTATCCAACCCAGGTGCCAGTGGGTCCTTATTTTTTGTAACTAGCG
>JAWWES010000001.1:2660668-2683415 GCA_035583135.1 Lophotriccus pileatus | reverse complement strand
TTGTTCTCAGGCAACTGCAAGAGAAGTGTAGGGAACAGAACAAAGGTCTTTATGTAACCTTCGTTGATCTCACCAAAACTTTCGATACTGTGAGCAGAAAAGGCCTGTGGCAGATGGGAGGTATTCATGCGAAAAACCATAAAGGAGAAAAGCTGCTTCTATTTATGGGTATTATTGACATTCTCCAGTCTTATAGTTTAATGAAGAAGCTGGAACATTCTTGGAAAGCTCTTTTTTATGATGGGGACACGGTTTCAGTTCATCGACCAGGTTTTTATGCAAACAGATTTTTAAAGTTTATGAGCACAAGAATTTTCAAGGAAGTTCAAGCTTTAAAGTCTTCACCTTCAAAGAAACAGTGCAATTCCATCACAGCCCTAAAGGCAGCATCACAAGAAGCAGTGTGTGCAGCCAGCCAGGAGTGGAAGGATGAAAAGCATGGCATTCTTGCTGAAGGACAAAGCTATGCTAGCCTTGATGAAGAAGTACTAGGTCCACACCACCATCCAGATCTAGTGCCAAGCACTCCATCTGTGTTTGAAGCAGCTTCCTTAGCAACCACAATTTCTTCTTCTTCCCTGGATGTAGATGAACATTATCAACGTGATCGACCTACACTCTCTTCTAGCAGTAAAGGATTACCTTCAAGTTCAACATTCACTTTGGAAGACAGTGACATCTATTTGACCTCAGAACAGAGCACACTGGAAATGCAAAATGATAATGCTTCAGTTTTAGATGTCTACTTATAACAAAGAATACGTGAAGAGTAAAGCTAAGAGAAATGACCATGGTTAACGAAGAGCACTTTCTGCATTCCTCATTTAAGAAGTTTGCTGACCCTAATAGACAAAGAGTAATAATCGACTGAATTTATTGTAAGAAGTATCAGGATCTTCGAACCACAGAAAGAACTGGACTTGATGATCTCAGAGGTCTCTTCCAACCCAGTTAATTCTATGATTCTATGATTTTTCAGTTCCATTGCCTACTCCAGCTATTAGTCAGTTATTTGGAAATTCATGTGGGCAAAAGGGTATTTACTTGCATTCACTGTGAAGTCTGAACCTCGGGAAAATGGCTGCCCCTATGGTTAAACAAATAGTGCACAAGAAGAAAAATACCAGACCTTTTTTTCAGTTAAATATCTTTGACTGTATTACATCATTCAGCAGTGATTAGAGTCCAAGGCAGATCCACATTGCATGTGTAAGGCCCAAAAAACCACACACACATCATTTCTAGAGCATCAGAGAACCACTGGTTTCATCAGGTGAGGAGCTGCTTCCTATTGAGAGGATGTCTTCATCCAAATGAGATTACTACATACATTCCCTGACTTATAAACCTCAATCCAGGAGATCAACTGGGTATTAAGGAGGCTAAAAAAACCCTTTCTTAAAATCATCCAGTGCAAGAGTGTCCTAAGGGCAATGGAAGTGAGAAGAGAATTGGCATCAATTTCCAACTTACAAGACATTCAAGCACACCTTCTTCACTGAAAAACATGAGAAAATAATGCAACTGTAGATTTATTATACTCATTGTTATCTTCTGCTAGAAATACTCTGTTCCTATAGGGGTCAAATTTCTCACCATTTCTCTAACATATTTGACTTATGAATAAATGCATAAAGATTATTTTTTTTATTAGCAAATTCCTTAGCTTTTAGAACAAGTGGTATTAAAATCACTGTTATGCACCTGGGAAAACTGAGGAAATTATGATACAACCATTACATCTGGTATGGAGACTACAATACATTTGCTGGAAAATGAGAAATTACCACTTATGAACTTTGCATATTAGTAATACTTAATTATTTAATATCTGTGGGCATCTTTGTCATGACAGACAAACAAGAATTCTGCTAGTCCCCAGCAGTTCAACTCTGCATTCATCTACTCTGTAGTGCATACAGGTACATAAATGAAAATAAGATTTCCAATCAGTACTGTACTTGAAACCACTTATTGTTTTGATCCAGAAAACTAGTCTATAAAGAGAAACATTATTGATCCTGATTTCAGTACAATTTTGCTGCATAAAATAACCATTTTATGAATATGTGGTCTGTTAGTGGAGGGTATCTTATTTCCAGTGCAGCAGTAATTAGCCAATTGTCCTTCCAGTGTTTCCCTGGTTTTTTCCCTGTTTTTCCAGAGTGGTCACTGAGGGATGAAAAGGATCCCTGGAATAATTAAAAGCTGTCTCAAAGGTGATGAGGATGCAGAATAGGTGTGGGTAAAATCTCGTAGGCTTTCTGGGTAGACTCAGGCAGCAGTTCTTGCAGAGTCTGACCAGGAAGGAAAACCACATGGAGAAGAGACAATAAGAAATCACCAGGAAGGGTGAACAAAGCTGGTGTGGATACAGACCCCTCTTTGTCTGGAATTGTATCCACCTCTTTGTGGCTGGGTTCTAAATACAGGTCTTACTCTCCGAAGGTAATTTAGTGGTTATCATGAATATTTGTTGTAGGAGGGGGGGCAGGAAAGCTACAGACGACAAAACTGACTTAGGGCTGCTGTGATAGATCTCAGGAGACCACAGTCTGCTCATGGTGGAAACCAAGAGTGAGTCAGCTGAGAGGTGATGGATGCCTGAGGTTATTTATTCTGGAGGATGCCAGGGTGAGCTGGAGGGGCAGTTGTCCCTGCAACCGCAACAAATCATCTCATTAATGAAGTTTGTATTTTAAGTCTTGAAAAGTCTGTGGTCCTCCCATTTTTCTGTCCTCCTGTTTAAAAAAGAATTTGCCAAATGTAAATATGTTTAGAAGGCAAGTGGCAAAATATCACCACAAATGGGTGTCTAATAATTAAACTAAAAGTCACATAAGTACACAGCATAGTACCCAACTGACTTAAAGAGTTATCTTTCTAATATTATTATGAAGAACACTTTGAATATGGGTAAATTTTATTACTCAGATAAATTTTTGTATCTAACAAAATCTGCTTTAGGTCTTAGGACTTCTGCTCTGGCAACATATTGCTTCCCAATGTCAAGAACACAAAAGTGAGTTTGAGAGATTCTGGCTGTTGATGTCGTTTAGTTACTATGTTAAAAAACAATTACTGTCTGATGCCTATTACAACTGGAAAAGGAAGTCAACTTTTCAAAGGCTCAAGGAAACATCACGTAAAGTTGGACAAAACAGAAGAAAATTGTTAATAACATGTGCTCTGCTGTCTCAGTAAATAACAAAAAAAAAAAAAAGACCCAAACAGTTCTGATTTATTTTTCAGTGATAGACATCTCCATCAGAACACTTTGCTTCAACAGTGCACAGAAAGTGGCAGTAACACAAATACATTCACTGTGCTTCTTTGGGTATAGCTTTACTTCAAGGTACTATTTATTTAGCATTTATGTCTTGAATCATTTTAATAATTTCTGACTTCCTCTTCTTCCCTCTGCATTTTCCTTTGCATTGTCCTCTGAAGGGTGCAAGGAGGACGAAAGGGAAGGTGACACTTTAAAATGGGGCATAAATTTAAGTGTACACAAAGTTTAGGACCACATTGAGCATTTCCTTAAACCCCACAACGTTCCCGCTTTTGCTTCTCTTACAAAGTGAGGGGAAAAAAAAATGAAAAATAATACAAAATAAATTCCTGGTTTTTTCAGACAATCAGAAGGATCCCAGTGTCTGAGTCTCTATTCACCCCAGGTTCAGCAGGGTAAAAGCATAATCTTATTCAATCCTTCATATAGCCTGTTGGAGATTTGTGGGGTTTTTTAAAGAGAGGATAATGCAGGGAGCTAAGTTACATGTGTCCAGTGCCATACAGCAAGTTGCTACTGATTAGTGATCTTCTGTAATGGTAATGCAGCCCAGTCTTTAGGGGATTGCAACTGATCTCTGTTGAAGATATACAGTGTGCCCCTGCATTGACCCAGTCTCTGAGACTGCAGAGTGCACCAGCACTGGAGGATGAGAGAACTTTGAAGGCACTTTGAAAGCAATTTTAAAAATTGAGGTTGTATTAAGACAATTTCCAGGTGGCAGTGCTTCATTTGTTTGCTTGCTTTTAGAAGTGCTGCATTGTTATATCAGCGTTACTGTAGTTAATAGTTAGAGATCAGGAGAATTTTAAACCCCAAGTATCTGTCTTGCTTGCACCCTTATAACTCTATTCAATTAGATTTAATGAATTCTAATTGATTTGTAAATATCCTAAATATCCTGTAAGTCAGTGTTCAGTTGAACTGCTTGTTCAGTTGCATCAGTTGAAAGAATCCTTTCCACGAAACCAGAAAAATCTATTTAAAAAAAAAATCCATAAAATCCGACTGAGCTGTGCCATTCCTCACAAAAGGTTGTCTGAACTGATCTTCAGAGTTTCAATAACGGGGACTCTGCTAAATTCCTAGACATTAATTTCCATTGCTTGCTTAAACAAAGAGGTTTCTCCATCAGAAATGGGGAACACGGTTGTCATAGATGCTCAGGGATTAAAGAAGACACTTGGTTACACTCACAGTTCAACATCTGTGCTCAAGTTGAACTTGGCTGCAGAGGGAAGGAGCACATTCTCAGTGTCACAGTAAACACAAGCTATGAAGAATGCTTTGTTCTTTGTCCTGTGCCCCTCACAGTCTCTCAGCTCAAACTAAACCATACTGAGTGAATTAAACAAGAAAAGACCACACTGTCTCCCTCCTCCAAGACATCACCAGCCAAAAGCAGTGTGAAAGAACTGCCAGTAGGTTTCACCTGTAATGTTCTCATCAATAAATGGTTATCACTTGCTAATTGACTGTCCCACAGATCCTCCCCAATTTCTGAGTTTCTCCAAAACAGCTACTACTAATAAGGTACTGCTGCTTCAAGCTTCATCATCACAACCCCTGCACAGCAGTTAGATGTCAATAAAATGCCCAGAAAATTATTAAAAACATTGTCATAATATGAAATGGAATTTAATAGACTAGATTTAAAAAAAACCAAAGCCTACTAGCTCTTCACAAAGTTTCCTATTATTAGCTGGTAACTTCCTTGCCTCCACTGAAAATGCTATCTGAAAATCCAATATTCCACAGCCAGGTCTCAATACAGACATTTTCTTATGAATCATATTTTAGGGAGAACTTAACTTTTTTTTCCTGACTGAGAATGGACTTCAAAACATTCAAAACGGGGAGATTTTGAGAAAAAAAAGTTGGGTCCAAGAGACTACAGAGCTTACAGAGCACACCAAGTACTTGTCTGTTGAGTTTATTCCTGATCAAAATCCTTTCAAGCAAGCTATCTAAGCTATGTACTCTCCCCATCCTTGACTAGCTCAAGCATACAGACATTTAGCAAAGACAGTTTTTACCTAATCTTCCTTAGCACATAATAATGGTAGTTCCCAAAAAGCACATTTTCCAAGTGATTTTGACACAGAAGGGGGATTGCATACATCCTTCTGCTGTAACTCCAGATATCTACACCTCTATGGGTGCTACTGGTTGGAAGAGTGTGTTCTATTCTGAATGAAGGCAGTAAAAACCAGCCCAGATCTGCATGCAAGGGATGCAGTTTGCCAGCTCACACACAATTCCAGCACTGAAGGATTGCGTGTTGATCGCTGCTGTGCAGCCAACCCACCTGTCAAGACACAGAGAGAAGTTACTTAAAATAAAGAATGCCTGGTGTAAATCAAATATTGATGAAAGGAGGCCTTAATCACCTGCCTCCAGCTCCACAAGGCACGGCGATAGTTGATTTCAGACTTGTTTACTGAGTTCCTTTCACCTTTTCTCCCTTCATTAATTTGTTGGGGAAAGCTAAATGGATAGATAGGAGCCTGTTGTCTAAAGAGCAGATGTTATTGTGAGTACTGCTGATTCTGATAGACTTCCCCTTTACTCTTCTGCTTAAATGAGACCTTCCCACACATACACACACTGTGCATAATGAACAGAGCAGTCATGGCACTATCTTTGTATTATTCAACACCAGGATGTGTTTATTCAGTGTTCTACCAGCTGCATGTTTTAGACCAACTGATTGGTCTTGACCTCACCCTGGCTCTTCTTTATCTTGGGGGATTTGGCCATGGGTGTAGATACACAACTTAAAGCTTCTTTAATCAGGTGTTTTCTGTTGGTCTGCTGGCTCAGCTCTTGTTAGGGGAAGCTGGGGGAGAGAGTTTGTGTAAAATTAGATACATTAAGACATAGGGGTGCATCTTTGTATTCAACTTTAGACATCTGGCCACTACTAGACACACTATTTTGGCATCATCCACCAGTTTTTTTACTTTTGAGGTTGTTTTTCCTATCCTGGATTAACAAGTGTTCAAAGTCCAAAATAAAAAGAGAGAATGGAATGAAAACAGTCGTGTGGGGGGCTGTGAAAAATAACATTACTGCAAAGCTGGGATAATAAACAGTGACTGTGATGATTGTATGAGCAGCTAGAAAAGCACTGGGAAAAATGGAAACGTCATTCAGCTGCAGCAGAGTCTGTAAGTAGCTGGTCCTCCAGCAGCTGAACATCCGCTCAGATGGCTGGGAAATCAGCAGGGCTTGAGGGAGCCCAGACATCCATGGGGTTTTTCTATTAAAAACCTGGATGTCCTCTTAGCACCGATGGCAGGAATATGTCTGAAGGTCCAGAGCATCTGTTCTGTTCCCTTTCCTAAATCTGACTGCAGTCTCAGAACAGAGAACATTTAACTGTTTCCCCCGTGCACTTCCTGCCTGCTACAGGATGCTGTCTCCCACAGCAATAAAGGAAATGATAGCCTCCCATATACATCCAAGTCATAATAAAATGAGAAGTATGTAATAATAACCAGAGCCATATGAAATATGCACTTCATGAACCAAAATTAAACTGGAAAAATGGCTAAGCATGAAAGGTCAGGGCTCATAAACTGAACATAATCTCCTGTGCTTTACGCCTCCCTCCCCGCAAGCAAATTAAATTTTAATGATTTTTGGGAGCTCTGACTGCTAAATACCATTTCCAACCTTCTGTATGAATGACAGCATAACCTCAAGGCCAATGAAAGTGGCCAAGACTGGCTGCTCTTACATGCAAGGTGCTGGATTATTCCCTAATGCACAGAACATCCAGCATAACAGTCCTAATGGGTTGATGCAAACGATTAGGATTGAGAGCTCTGCTCAGAGCTCAGGAGATCAAGAAGAGTAAAAGTATCTGAAGGGAAGGTATAAAGAAGATGGAGCAAAGCTCTTCCCTGTGGTGTCAAGCAATAGGTCAAGAGCCAACAGGCAGAAAGGGATACACAGGAAGTTCCCCCTGAACATGAGGAAGAACTTCTTTTCTGTGTGGGTGACCAAGCACTGGAACAGCTCATCCAGAGACGTTGAGGGTTCTCCATCACTGCAGATATTCAAGAGCCATCTGGATGCAATCCTTCCATGTGCTCTGGAATGACGCTGCTTGAGCTGGGAGGTTGGACGAGATGACCCACTGTGGTCCCTTCCAACCCCACCCCTTCTGTGATCTCCACTTCTCCCATGCTGTCAGTGCAGCAAAAAAATCCCTCCTGAAAGAGAAAGCAAGAGGGCTGTGTTCACTTCACATAAATTGAAACATCCACATTAACTGTGAGATGTTGGGAGATAAGGCTTGAAGTACTCAGCAAAGGTAATTTATTACTGTGCATCAATAACTGCAAATCTTTCCTTTGGAACACAGGTATGTTTTTATGGCTTGGGTTTGTTTGGCTTTTTTTGTTGTTGTTTGCCTTTTTTCATTACTCTAGTAAAATGTTGACACAAGTATGTCACATTCTGGACTCTATCCAGTATCCACAAATTAAGATGATAGAAGAAACTCAAGACCTAAAATGATTTCTAAGGTATTTCTTCAGCTTCAGAGGAAGATTTTTCAGCCTTTGTACAGCCATCAAGCAGTTACAGCTATCAAGCTCAGACAGCAGCAGCACAAAATTAATGTGGATCCCGGCAAGGAAATGTTTAGGAACCTGGTCTAGTGTGGCTAAGATAAAGAAAAGGAATTTGGCTGGAAATACAGTCCAGGCTGGGACACTTTATGACCTCAAGACAGCTGTAGGTGACTCCTTATATCCACCAAATATTTCACCTATGTTCATCCTAACTGCTAAATAAATAATCAAATTTTGCAGCAGATTTTAAAAGGGGTTTTTATGACTTATTCAGTTTCTTGAACTAGGTAGTTTCCACATTTGTTAAAAGCTTGATTGTTTTCAAATAAAATAAATACAAATATGTTTAAAGTAATCTAAATTTTGTATATTGAGAAAATTAAAAAGAAATTGAAATTAGGCCGCACACAGTCAATAGAAAAGTCTGGGGTAAAACTTGTTCCCAACTCATCCTGCTCTGATTGTTAGACACACTGAGAATTAGAAGTAGTTTTTCTCCTGTGTGTCGTTTGGAAGTATGGGAAAAGTGACTGGCAGAAAACGAGAGAGCCGGTGGGTATTTCTAAATAGAAAAAGCCAACCTTTTCTGATGTGAGACTCTGCTGATGACAACTGCAGAACAAACCTCTCTTTGCAAAAATCAGATCATCTCGAGGTCATCATCACCCTTGCAAAACCCCTGAGCATCCCTGGCTGTTCACAGCTTTTGTGCTTGCCCATCTGTCACGGCTGCCTCGTCTTCCCCGTGCGCCAGTGGAACGAAGGTGGTGGAAACGGGCAGGGGAATTAATGGGGCTGCTGTCTCAGGATGTGCCCCCTTTTGTGGAGCGCAGCTCTAATGTGTTCTTCAGAGACACACACTACAGTCAGGAGCACTCCTGAGCTTGCAGAAATTGGGGCTCACTGCCTCAGCCTAAACTGTACCTTTTTGATGGGTTAGGGAAACAGAAAAAAAAAATAAAATTTAAAAAAAGGGTGGGGAGACTCAGGGCATGAAGAGAAATGTATTTGATTGAAGGACTAATTATCATTTAACTTCCCAGCCTAAGCACAGACCAACAGCACATTCTAATAAACTCACAAATAAATAAGGAGTTCCATAATAAACTGCTTTCTAGAAATTGCTATTTTCAACTACTGATGAAGACAATGAGAATGCTGTGTCTCCTTGAAACTGCTCCTATCTGCTAGTTCCTCTTGAAAAATTTTACTTGCTCAAATTGTAGTAGAGACCCAAACACTTTTTATACGTGAAAAACACCTCTCAAGAGCTGGAACCTCTTGGAGTTCAGGAAGCTGCAGCTATTCCCCTCTTCTCTGTTGACATGGGAATGAACTGGATGTGTTTCAGCAGCCCACCTTTACAGCTCTGCATCCTTGGCAGAACCCACGAGCTTCCTGAACCGGTCTGAACCTCTGCTCTGCCAGAGCCATTTAATGACAATTGTTACAGCCCTTGCCATGGTTACCATTGTCGGGTAATTACAGCTGTAACATTCCCCCCACACCCAGAGGCAGAATGATGTTTTTGCTTTCCTCTCATCACCCCTCACGCCTTCCACGAAATATTATGTTTTGAGATGTGACAATAATGTGCAGTCTGCTCCTGAAAGTCTCCAATATTTGTTTTCTACTTGCTCACTTGTAACAGCCTGAGGAGCTGGTGCCATTGCCTTCTTCAAGATGTGACCAGATTGTCTAAAAACACCATGCAGAGAAGAAATTACCCCCGTTCAATCCACTTTGTCCAGGATTTTTAACTTTCTATTGATCCACATGACTCATGTTCAGTGAGATCATTAGATCTTGAGAAACAAATCCTTGCATTAATCTTACAATTCTGGTCATTTCAGCTTTTGCTGGTGCTTTGAGATGGACCTAAAGGCTGTGACTGACTTGCTCCTTCGGACTGCACAATTCTTTCTCAGTTATATCTTTGTAAAGGTACATTTATTCCTACCTGGACTTGAACTGTGGGATCTGCAGCACACTAAGTAGTTTTTCACTCTATCAATATATTACAGGCCTCACAATCACACAACCAAGTGTAGGCACTGAACTAAAATTTAATCCTGAAGGCAAGATGCCAGTTTTCTTGAGGATGACAACTGAGGTAGAATGAACCTGCATCCCTCCCTATTACTTATGATTTTGGGGGAAAATATAACTGAGATAGGCTCAGATTAGACACATCCAAGGGATAAACTGATTTGACTCAGAATTTGACTATAATTTGCATTTACAAATACAGGAGGAATTACATGAATCTACAATTCTAAATTACAGGTTCTGTAAGGAATGCACAAAACTAGACCAAAAAAAAAAAATCATCTTAATAGCTACCTGTTTATGAGTTCAGTCATACATTTCTAATTCATTCAATTATTGTTTGGTTAATTTTTCAAGAAATAATATACTTTTCATATTTCTATGGTATCAAGGCAGCACAGTTGTGTTTCCATTAGCCATTAAGCAGCACTCACATGCTTGGTTAGGAGGGGAAACTATTCACAGGCATTCCATTCATTTCATTACAATTTTACAGAACTGAAATTAGGTATTTTCCCCTTTATTTGGCACTTATATGAATGACAGTCTATCTTCAAACAGCTAAATTTCAGGTCCATATCTAATTAGTAGAGATAGACCCTAAATTCAATATTCTAATCTGCTCTAAGCAGCATTTCTGCCTCTATGTTGACTACCCTGAGAGCCTGACCTTCTCAAGTAGTCAGAAGCAACTAAAATAAAGTGAGTTTCAGTGCACAGTGTCAGAAACTGTTCCAAATAAATAAAATACATATTACTTTTCAAGGTGGTTTACATGTACCATAATAAATATAATCTGTCTGTGATTTATGACATAGATGCTTTTACAGTTTTTGCAACTAAAGCAAATGTAAAACCTTAGGGTTGGAGTCCTAAAGAATTAGAAATTATTTACTTGAGCTTTTTTATACAAGTCTTCCAAACAAATATTGTAGGTCATTTTGAGATTGGCCACAAGAAAGAGCTAGTGCTGAAATTCATTAGTTCTTACTCAAATTACATTGATTGCATCTACACTGACATAAATCACAACTGCTTTATTTCTTTACTGATCTTTCCTCTCCAGTTCCTTACATTTTTTTATCATTATTTCACAATCTTTGCTTTGGCTGTTGGGATGTTTTGTTGTTTGGTTTTTTTTGGGGGAGGGGGGGTTGAGGTTTTTTTTGTGTTTGGGCGGAGCTGAGGACAGTTGTCTTCAAACAGGTTTTTCTTTCATTAAGATCAGCTATAAAACGGTAGCACTGATTGTATTTAAGGAGTGTGAAGGGAGCATAAAACACGAACATACCCAGTGATATTTACTTGAGTAGGATTTTTACTTATATGAAAGTACACTCTTTTATAGATGCGTTATAGGTGTGACAGCACACATCTGGTCTAGCATGGACTGGCACACAGACAGCTGGAAAGAAGTGGGTGTCCCAGACAGAGCTGGTATCTGCACTGTGCCTTTAAAAACTGACCATCCATGCCATTAAAGGAATACCGTAAATGTCAATCAGGGCCTAATTAGTGTCTGTGAAGGTACTTCCTGGCAATAATTGATTTCTTAATCCAGATCCCAATCTGCTCTGCTGATATTCTTTAATGACTTTCTGAAGTCAGTGATAACAAATTGGATAAGAAAAGATGTTTTCGTCAATCTGGAGGATTCACAGGAGACACAAAGCCTGAGTTAACATGATGCTGTTGCCAAGAGTGACTGAGCAAACGGTGTTTGCAATTACAGTTCACTTCCCTAACTTCGTTTCCAGCAAAGCAGCAGCACTTTAACTTTAATTATGGCTGCCCCAGAGTGAAGGAGACAGGGGGAAAAACTGCTTTCCATCACTTATTTGTTCTTTTGTCTTTCACACTCCCTGGCAAACTCCATCATATAATTAAACTCTAAAGGCTATTTGCTGACAACCTGCGGTCAAAACGTAATGGGAGATGATAACAATGCTCAAGGCAGGCTCCCTCCTTCCTATAAAAAATGCCAGTTTCTGCCAAAGTGCTTCCTTTGCACAAATTACTGGACGTCAAAATTGGATCATTTGGGAACAGGGGGTGGTGTGAAGGTGGCTGGCAAGTTTTGAAAGCTTGCCATTACGATTGCTTAATGAGGAATTGCATTAATAGCCTGTTCCTCCCATACCTTACATTCAGGTAGAGGAAAGGGTAAATTCAGCCATTACAGTGGCTGGCAAATGGTGTCTCATTTCAATCTTCTACTCAAATTCAAAGTAATAGGCCACTGTGGCCTCTAATTTCAATAAAAGCATGGGGAGGGAGGTCTGGGCTCTGTAAAGAAAGGGGAACACCAGATTGTTTTCAGACATCATGGAAAAAAATTGAGTTACAAAGATTTGGGAATCTTTATGTCATAAAAAGCATTCCCAAGATCGTTTTATATCGCTTTCCAGCTTATATCTACTCACTGTATCATAGAGACACATAAACTGCTTTTTCTTCTACTATTGAAAAATCAAATAAATGAAAAAGAGCCTCTTGAAGGACATTCTACAGTGGAAAGAAAACTTACTAAATTTCAGTTCAGTGAGTAAATTAAGACATTAAGAGTAAAGTTGCCATTTTAGCCCTACTTCTCTGTCTCTTCATTGCTAATCAGTCTAGAAAATGAGAGTATTCTGAGTCTACAATGATAGGAGAAACAAGCAAACACAGAAGAAGCCCTGGATGAATCAGAAGAACCCTTGGACAGCTTTGGATCCAGCCTGCCCTCCACCCACAGCCACAGATCAGTCACTCATCTTGCCCACTGGAATGCCAGCACTTACAGTGTGTGGAGCAACCTGGAGGAGAGGTGAAGGCTTCTGGCTGGCACAGATTTGTGGCTGCCTGGAGTAGATACAACCCTGTGAAAGGAAAGAGGACTTTTTCTCCTCCCCTGCCTTTAAAGGTAACACCTGATGGAATTTCTGGCAGATGTGTGGTGATGGGGTCCACCTGCAGCAAAACTGGGAGAGCCTTGTGAGGGCTGGTGTGTGGCAGGAAGCCAAGAGTCAGAGATGACAAATAAAAAAAGGTGACTTTTGGAGAGACCCACAGGCTTTTTGCATGTCAGAAAGACACTGAAACTTCTGAGCCCAAGAAGTGAGCATGGAGGAAAGAAATGCCCCAGGAATGTGGGGAGATATTTGTTCTCCAGCTTTGTGGCTTGCCCTGCTTCACCCAGCATCTCTGAGCCCCTGCTCTTAGAATATGGTTTCCTTCTTCTGGCTTGATACTTTTTTTTTGCTCTAAATGTGACTTTAAGGACAGGAAGTGGTTGATGACCCTTGATGAGCTCACTTTAAAGGAAAGGCTTACACCCTTGCAGTCCATCCATCCTTTTCCTTAGTCTGGAAGGGGGCTGAGGCATGGGGAAGATGCAGGATGGCTGTACCTAAACCATCCTGCCAAAGTTGTCTCTTCTTTCCCTCCCAGTCCTGCATCTGACACTTTTTTCCACTCAAGCAGGAATGACTGGATCTTAAGGGATGTCCCTTAAGATGTGTCATACAGACAGTGATGTAGAGATGTCAGAACTAGTGCAGATGTTGCAAACCTCACCACTCTGGCCCTGAGGGCACTCAGACTTGCTTTGCTTCTCTCTGCTTAAAATCCCTGTCTACAGGATAAAGATTTTTCTTCCATTTATAAGCATTCCTGTTCCCCAGCATTTAGGTTTCAAATTCAGATACCATTGTTTTGCCTGTAGTTTCCTTTAAACTTTGACATGTTAGTGAGCCTAATGTCAATTAAAGTGCTGAGAGTGTCACCATTTTAATTTTCTGGGAAGCTGCTTGGTTCTTAACACATTCTCATCTTGATTTTCAGCTTTTTTTTTCCAGGCCTAGATCTTTCCTAAGTACACCCAGACAAAAGCTCCAAATTACACTGTGGTTTGGTGATTCTGAGCAAAAGGTGCCCTAGGGCTTAGCCTGAGAACATCAACTCATTTTCTTTACTGACCCGAGACAGATAACTAGAGGGTAGGTTTCCAAAGGTGAAAGGCTGTTGTCACTAAGCCACTGCAGCAACTTAATTGAATGTTTTCTCTCAGCACTAGCAGCAAAGGCTGCTTTTACTATTTGTTCTGTGTTGGGATTAGTATGGAGTACTTGCCTGACTTGTCTCTGAACAAAAACTGTAAAAGAAAAAAAAAATGTTTGCAGTTACTTACGGAGTGCCATTCTGACATATCCAAGGGTCATTTGCACAGCCTTCCAGTCACTCTAGGTCAAAACTCATTTCTGCTTTGGTAAATCACACCCAGGATGGCTTTGTTGCATGTTATGACCTGTCCCAGATCCACAGATCATCAAACATCTAAATTAAATACCACAAACTCCATAGTGCCTTTTATTTCCTTTTTTTCCTATAGAGTTCTTACTTTTATTTTTTTCAATATAAGACAAATATAAAAGCTTTATTCATGATATTTTGCTTCCCTTAGGTTTCCCAATTCCTAATTTGGCATTTAGGGGAGGGGGGAGCCCAGAGAAGGAGGCACCAGGATGTTCATTAATTTCCCAGTAGGGCTATGGACATCAGTTCACACCCTAAACCTGATAGGGCTTTCCTTCCCCACCCCTTTCCATGCACACCCTCATAATGGAGATGGAGGAGAGATAATAAGAGAGAGAACAGGCGGCTCTTCACCGTTTGTGAAACTAATGAGCCCCTTCATTTAGTCTCATTATAAATACGCCACCTCTGGCACCAGGCTTTGGTTCTGTTCCGAGCTACATCAACATCAATTTTGAGGCACACTGATGCATCACTAACACACGCGACAGCCAAACCTCTCCTTTTCAGCCTTTTTTTTTATTGTACTCTCTCAGACCTTGCCTTCTTCATTTCTCCCCCTCCAAGAGCCACAGAAGCCTAGACTGCAAAGTAATGAGACTGTTAATTAAAGCTTCTCTAAAAGAAAGCCATCCTGACTGGGTGTTGTCTCTCCTTCTCTCTCAGTCTTTGTTCCAGTCATGTTCTGTGAGATTAATACTTGTTTACAGAGTAAATTAATATCTCCAGATAGGAAAATCAAAAGAAGGTCAGCCTGATTAAACAGCTTAATTATTCTTGAGGTGGACAGGTGAGCTTCATATTGAAGAGACACAACTTTTTTGTCTTCCGTGTACCTCTATATTTCCATAGAAAGGAGTTTTTTCTTTGAAAACTGTGTGTTTTGCTGGTTGCTGAGTGCAGCAAGGGACAAACACAGAAAGGCTACAGAGGCTGCTCATCACCTTTTGCTGTTTCCACACATCCAGGCTACAGGGATGGGAATCTGTTTTCTCAGCAATTTAGAGGTCTTGCTGAATCGAGTTTGTGGTCTGCTGCCAGGGCTGAGAAAATGCATCCCTCTGTTGAGAATTTATAGTTTTACCACAGGAATTGAAGACTGGACAGATGATGTCTGACATTTCCTCAATTAATTTCTCTGTTGTGCAATGAAAATGTGGCCCCAGTGCACACAAACAACGCAACAGTAGGTTGTGTTCAACTGTCATGGATCAGGATAGGACTGAAAATCACACACACAGGCTCCAGCCACCAAAGCCCAAGTTGTCTGGGACGCCAAGTTGCTATTTGGATCATTACTGCTAATATTGTGGGGTTTTATCTAAAAAACACCCCCAAATCAAAGCTGTTTATACTCTTACTGGCTGTAAAGTATCTCAGAGAGACACCTTTCTGTGATACCAATGGGGTGATACAGAGCATTTAATTGAGCTTTTAAGAGATAAGATCTTTTAGCCTGCATTATCCCAATTAACATTATATTATTTTGGTTTCCCTGTTAGCAAACACTAAAGTGAACAAGATCTAGCTGAAGATTAGAAAGACAATTCATTTAAAGCTTTTAAAAAAATAAAACCCTGGAAACCAACACCATGAAATTTCCTAAAATGTTAAAAGATCAATCATTTTTCTGAGTGATCAATAACTTTCCAAGTAACTTTATATGCATATCTCTTTTTTTCTTTTTAAAGTATGCAGCATGCACTGAAAGTTTGTTTTTGAATAAAACCAGGTATCCTTAAACAGAAATAAATACATCTGCTGAAATAATTATCATTACATTATATTGTTATTAAAAGCAGCAGCTAAATATTTCCAAAACAGAAATTTCAAAACTAAAGAAAAATGAAAAAAAATCAATCAAACAAATAAATTCATTAGGTCAAGACTAATTCCTGCCTTTAAAAATCTAGCACATTCACTCAGCAGGGAGTTCCAGTTATTTTATTCGAGTCCTAATATTAGGCTTGTGAAAGCCTCTCTTGCTTGTAAAAAATGACAAGTGGTAAGAGCCGGATCAAGACAAGCTGGCAACAATGGCAGGAGGAGTCTTCCTTTTATCTTCAGAACTCTAAGACTGATCTGCTTGGATCTAAAAGCCTGGCCTACATGCAGCAGTCCTCCCTCAATATCTGAATTCTCTTTCCTGGAGGAAACCTGAAGGACATCTAACTGGTAACCTTCTAGTCTAGGCACAATACGGATCTAGACCAGGATATGGAAATGAGAAAGAAATATTCGCTGTGATAATGAAAAAAAGCATGACTTAAGCAGTGGAGAGCTATTCTCCTTCTCCTGGACCTCTCCAACATTCAGCTCTGCTGAGCTCAAGCTGATGTCTCACAGAAGAGAGAAAAATGTTGTGTCTTCCTTGAAAGAGGCACCCAAGCACGCAGCTTCCCACACTTTACTTCTGATGTGTGGAACAGAGGAAAAAGAAAGGATCCCTTTAGCCACCAAGGGATGACATCCAGGTGGACTAGTCAGTCAACATACCCAATCAGAGAGAAGCACCAATAAGGAGTACCTGGACGACGAGGACCTGGCAGCTGAACGCAGACAGGAGAGAGGCAGTGTTTATGAGGTTCTGCTGAACTCCTTTCTGGTCAAAGCTTTCAAGAGAGACATCTTGCGGTGGTGCTTTCTAATCCTCTCAAATGGTCAGGGTGGTGCTCTCACCTTGGTAACCCATTGCCTTGTCACCTCCTGGCTGAACTATCTAATGTAATAGATGTGTTATTGAAAAGGGCTTTCGTTTTTTTCCACATCTCTACTGTGAGCTGGAACATACCAAAGGATACAACTTGTTTTCTTAAAAAATAATTTAAGGGTACCCTGCAGGATGTGCTGCAGGGCCTTCCACTTTCATTGGGTTTGAGTTGAAAATTCATTTCTTTTTCTTGACATCAGTACCAAACTCCTCAGCTGTTTTCCCATAAAAATCTAATGGGAAGCAAAACTTAATGGAACAGACTGTATTTTGTTATTCCTGGTAGCCCAAATTTGTGCTTGTGCCCAGCATATTAAAATGACATGTAATCTTTTTAATTAAAGACATTCTGCCTCCTTGTCCTTCAGCACATACAGTGAAGCAGAGAAAAATCCCACTGTATCTGTGAGAGGCTAAAAGGTTTAGTATTTTCCAAAAGAAAGTTGTTATTATCAGAGCAACTCTGTTCACAGGTTTTATAGACAGCTTTCTAGTCAGCACAAACATGTGAATCCTCAGCCCTGAGACCCCTCGTGCTCTGAGGCTCTGCTGCTTCCACCCAAATTTTGGGTCTTGCACCTGGCTTCCCATCCTAATAACTGATGGAAGATCTCACATCCTATAAGCAGGAAATATTGAGATAATTGTTAGCCACTACAATCTTTACACTTTAAGATTATTCCCTTCTTTCTGCTTTTAGATTCCTCGTACCTACCAGTAAAAAAAAACCTCTTGGAGACAAGAAATTCTGCCCCATTGACAACAAGTATTACAAGTGTCACAGGGAATAAGAAAAAAAAAGGTTTTTCATAACAAAAGAAAACTGAAAATTTCTTACCACTGACTAACTTGCTTGTTTTGTGACTTTTATCACTAAATGCGGAATATCCTCAAGCCAGTTTGTCAGACTTAGACTGGAAGCTTGGAATGGAGCCCTATGGAATATTTTTTATCAGACAAAATAATACAAAGAGAACTGAAAGCAGTCCATCTAAAAGCTCTACAAATAAAAAGACTAGTGAAAGAGGGTGACATTAGGTGGTCTGGCTAAAAATACCAGGTTTTTTTATTTCTCTAAAATCCTCCAATTCAATTTATTTAAGCAGAAAAAAATCTAGCCTTGTTTCTATCCTTGGCTACTAAGCCCATAGATGTTTAGTCATAGAACACTTTATAACATCTATTTCATTTGACAGCAGCCGTAAAACTTTCCTAGCTTCCTTAACAACCTTAAAAACTACAATAAAACCTCCAAAACTAGAATTATTGTCAAGAAACCGGTAAGTCACTTTCCTGACATGGCAGGGGAAAGCTCAATAAAAGCCCCAGCTAAATCTAAGCAGGCTACTGTGCCCATGCCACAGAAGCAAGTCAAAAATAAACAAAATCTACAGCCTAAATATCTGAAGGAAGAGCTCTCTCTCAGCCCCAAATTGGGCAGTCATATTGTGTGAACTGGATACAAAATAACTGCCAGTGTTTGAAAGGTTACAGTTTTAGGAGTACTGGGAAGCTCTGTCCTTCCATCGTGCCTCTGGAAGGTCTTCCAGTGGATTGGAAGAGTTTGGGGAGAGGAGTGTTCCAAGGATGGAAGCCTTGAAGGATGGGACATTACAAAACAAACAGCAATCCCAACTGCTTCAAATGCTTTTAACAAGAGAATTTCTTCTTCCAGTGCCAGGAACTCCAGCTTAAAATGGCTCATACTCTGCTAACCATGAACTTCATTCTTGTGATTATTGGAAATCCTCTAATTTTGAGCCTAAATTCATTCATTACTATTTGATAAATAGTTATTTTTTAACAGTCTCTTCCTCCTCAGTGATAATTATCCCTCAGCCCCAGATGCATCTGTTCACTCAGCTTTCTTCTGGCTATTTTCATAACCAAGTTCTATTTTCATAAGAGAGATTTCATCATCCCATGACATTTTTTTCTGGATCGGTTTTTCCTTATATTTATCATTCTTTAGCAACAATGACCAGAACTGTATGTATTCCAGATTTTTCATATATCTTTTTTTATATATTCTGCCATCGCACTTATGTGTCCTGAACATTCTTAAAATCACATAATTTGTCCTTGGATTTTTGCAGCCCCATTCTGCAGCTCTGTCATTCTCCAAATGATCAGATCAGTCAGCACACCTTGGTCTCTCTCCTCTGCTGTCACTACCAGCTGATGAGTTCTAACTGAGCCTTGATTTAAGTCCACACAGAGATTTTTTTGCTGTGCTTTCTAATCTTAATATGACCTGTGTATGCTATTATTATAAGTTTAAATAGTACCTTTATGTTGACCACAGTGAAAGATGTTTCAGCTCAAAGTGCTTGAAAAGCTGTCAGAAAGGCCAAACCCCCCAAATACCTTTCTAAACAGACTCCTTAACCAGTTTTTGAATCTGAGATATTAATTTATACGAACAAGAAAATGCAAATAATTTATGTGTGTGTGTGTGTATATATATGTGGGGACCTATCTCCAAATTATCCTCATTAAGCAGTGAATGAGGGGATTTGGATTTTTTACTGAGAAGGGCTCTATTGTCCATAGTGGAATAATTAACTGACTTAAAACTAAGTTGCTGACAATGATTTCAGTTATCAGCCTCATTAACAGGGTAAGGCTATGACTTCAGGTTAGAATAGTCAGCAAAGAGTGATACTGGACTAAAACACGCAGTTCAGTTGTCTATATGTGTAAGATAAAGGTCAAGAGGGCAGAAAGTCCAGCAAAAATATGCTACACAGCTGAGTAATAAAATTATAGAATGTATCTTGCTTGTGAGGATAATCTGATTTACTGCACAGATGACTTCCCCCCCTCCCCCCCCCATTTTTAGAACTATATATGAAGTCCAATTATTGTGTCCTAACTTTTATCTGAAATTGCTTTGGACTTCTGAATTTCCCCCAGATTTACTTGTAATTGCCTGGGTCTCTGGTATTCAACAGCTTGGAAATTCCATTTTCAGAAATGAAATGGCAGAGCATCTTCATGCGGAAGAACAGACAGACCTTCAGTACCATAAAAGAAGGCTTAGTTTCTATAAATACTGGCCTATTTCCCATTCAGTTGAAAACGTCTGCAGTGTGGGATGCATCTCGCTGCAGCAGATAATTCAGACAGTGTGTGACAGAGGTTTCAGATTTCCTATTGGAAGTTGCCAATCAACAGATTTTAAGCCGAGTTCATTTTTTTACTCAGTGCCACGTCATCCTAGAGTGATAAACTGCAGGAAGGTATTTAGTATTCTATCATAAATGATGGCAAGAACTCAAGCAACTTTGGGTGGGCTAAGCTTAAGATTCAATGGATACCAAATGTTTTGATATTTATGCTTCCTGTAATAAGATATATGTTTCACAGCCACGTAGATCTCCATGGTACAGCCCTAATAAACATGGAAATAGGAGTGATCCAGCCTCACACATAAATAGCTCCCAAATGCACTTAGGAGGTCTGAACTTTTCAAGGGTATGATCAAAGCTGAGTGGAGTGAATGGAAAGGCTCATATTGACATCAATGGGCTCTGGAACAGGCTTGATGTGTTGACAGCCAGAGAGATGCTCTGAAGCCATCTGAAAATAAATTCAAGGTCTGATAGGACACTGTGGCAAAGAGATACCATTGCTTCATTCTCTCTCACGTCAGGAAATTATCTCTGAGCTGTCAGCGTCAGTTTCTCGTTTTAGTGTTTGCGTTTCTGGCTCATCTCTCACCAAATGGCTTTCCTTTTGTATGTATGACAATTGATTAAGAATAAAAAGCAACAGGGTCTTAAAAGCAACACACTTTGCATCTATAATATGAAATATTCTTGCACATAGCCAAGTATTATCTTCTTCAAATACTATTCACACAAGAGAAAGAGCTGAGACAGAGCAGTTTCTGCCAACATGGGGCCCATGTATTTTAGCATTCCCTTACCCGCCCTTGGCACCACTGACAAAATTTCAACTTTCCCCCAAGATCTAACCCACCTTAAAAGCAGCAGTCACATTCCCATCAATTTGGTGAGATGAATGTTATTTACACTTCAGTTTGCACCTTTTTCTAAGATTTCATGAAAGAATAAATCCACACTTCCAGGGATGGCTGTTCATGACGAAGTCTGGGGCTGTTAAGTAGAAGTGTTAGACACGTATGGGAATGTATTAGTAAGGGTAACACCTCCATCTTAGGATTTTTAAGTGACAGCGAGAGCATAAAAGACAGTAGGATGGCAAAGAGAGATTGTATGTGGTTTTTTCTTCTTTATAACCATGTTTTTTAAATTGTTAAGCCTCCCTATCCAACAGCCTATGTGGATCATGCTGTCTAGGTGCATCCACATATATTAAACAAATAAAGCTTTGATGAAATAACTCCTTTAAATTAAATATATTATTTCCATGCTATGTATGCTGAGGCCAGAAAATGCCTAATGACAAATATGCTTCAAAAGGGAGGTGAGTAAAAGTTGTGGTATTCCTAGAAAAAAGTCATTAGGGCAGCAAAGTGAAACTGAGAGCACTCTTTGCGAAGGTAAGGGTTAACAACCCTGAGAAATATCCATTAAAATAGAGCACTTCACTCTTTAGTGCTCTTTCCTTTCCTTTTTTTGCCTGTCTCCTCTCTCACCCAAGTGTCAGATAGTTTCTCCAGCCATCACAGAAGTAACACAGAAAATGTCATTACTGCAATCTCTCCAAACTGATTGGCTCATGGATCCTGAGAGCAGATCCAAAAGGATGAATCAGTTCTCTGGCTTCTGTTACATCTGCTGCAACACCTAAATCAGCTGGTGTGGCCTGATCCTCCAGAAAACCGGTCTGGAGGAGAAATCTGTTCAAACTCTGCTCTCACATTCAGTGTTTTCGGGCGTCTTGGTTAGGCTGGAGATCCCCCTATCCAGGGCTAGGTGATGCACTCATGACCCTCTGAACTCATGAGATCTCACACCACAGTGGCTGGAGTTGCACAGTGTTGTGGGAAATTTGATATATGAAGAATTTTATTTGTTTGGCTTTTGGGTATGAATTTGAAAAGAATGGATTCAACATGTTTATTAAGTTTTATTGATCCTTTGTTCTAAAAAAGTCCCGGAAGAAAGCAATATAGAAGGGATTTCTTCTGATGTTTTTAATTTTAAGTGAGTGATTTCAAAATAGGCATCATTGAAGTGAAACTGCTTACTTGTGTACCTTATAGATTGACAAGGAGTCCCTTTTTGACTGTAACAAAAAAGTCCAGGAATCATCATGCAATCCATATTCAAAGGATGTAAAAGTTGCTTTGCTACTCTCTTGGCTTCTCTTGGGTGTGGAAAATAAATAAAATTTAAGAAATTATAATTAAAAAAATTATCTTCTCTTTTCTGCTCTCAAACTTGTAAAAATACTAACAAAAGGGAGTGAAGGAACTGATCAGGAACTGAGAGAAGTGTAAGGCCAGTGTAACACCCGGCTTCACAGCTTGCACAAACTGCACACACAGCGGGTGCTGATACCTCATCTACCTCGGTGTGACATCTCCCTCATTGATCTGCTCGGCTGCCAATACAGACACCTGTCCAGCTGGGGTGAGGAGGAAATCAGCTGTCAAGGAGACTGATCCACAGCAGTCCTGGTGGGATGGATGCTGAGAAACTCTGGGAAGGAGTTAGTGCTTACTAAAGGCAATGGAAATGCTTCCCTTTTGGTCCAGAGGGATTTAGAGGCATCTTCCGATGGTTAAGGGCAGAAAAAACCTTGATGCGTGTTGATAACAATCATTTTGCACTGGATGTAAAAGAAGCAGGAGGTGAAGTAAGGTGTCCCTGAGGGTTTTATTTT